>CM064552.1:38982759-39205259 GCA_032716605.1 Paralithodes platypus | reverse complement strand
CAGAGCGAGTCCTCCAGCACTGGCTGTAATTCCTGTTTGCGCATACCTCTCACCACAAGCCCAAAGCTAGATTCAACATGCACAGCTTCAAGCTCTTGGTGAGGATCCGCAAACACTGCCTCGGGGTTACTTTTACTGTACTGCAGTATCCAACAAGCTTAGGTCAACATTCCTCAAACTCTTGTGAGGATCCGCAAGCACTGCCTCGGGGTTACTTTTACTGTACTGCAGTATCCAACAAGCTTAGGTCAACATTCCTCAAACACCATCACCAGCTCACTCTTGTATTATCACCCCATGCCACAAGGACATTGCTGATCCCACTGGGCCACACTTAGCACACCACCTCATCCCTCAAGTTCAATGTAAATTCAACAACCGACTCTTGCCTTATTATGGTTGCCCACAAAGCTACTAGTATGTCCAATTTTACAAGCACAACCCCAATCCCGCTCTCACCACAACCCTCCGTATCACAACATTGCTCATCCCTCAAGCCATAAAACTCCATTCCGCAAACACACAGAAAATTACAGGCACAAACACACTACCAGTCCAACAAATATGCTCCTATCAAACCAGTCCTTTCTATACACTACAACCACTCCACAATTACCTAACACACACACACACACACATAATCACTACCACCAAACAAGAACTATTCTTCAAGTACCACCACTAAAACCTTTCCGCAAGAACAATACAACAAAAATGCCACAAGTACCGGTACCACCACAAACCCACTCTCACCATACCACTCTACTGCTGCTACCATTTGCCCCTTTGGTCCCATTACATACATACAATGGTTTACTGTCATTTGTTTCCATAACGTTGAAATGGTTCAGACAGTAGTACATAGCACTGCCCCATCATGCCATAGCCCTTTACTGTATAGGATCACCGTTGTTCCATACTTACACCCCCCCCCCCCCTCTTTATTCACCCTGTACGCCATGCAGTAGGGTACGTGGGGATTTTTTTTTTCCCACTAAATCTGAAGGTTCCTTTACCACCCGAGAATCTTACCATAAAACTCCATCCCACAAAACTTCATACCTACATCATCCCACAAAACTATCTAAAATCCCATAACATTAATACGACATACCATTCCCTAAAACTACAGAACATCCCACACAACTACCTCTAATCCCACACTGCCACTCTTGGCCCAGCCTCCCAAACCAGTGCTGCAGTGCAGGCGAACTCTCAAGGCTGACTGCAATCTACGGGTATCCACAGAAAGGAAAAACTCGACTATCATCTTCTCACAATATACTTTAATGAAGCTACACATATTGCAGCGTCAAGGTCTAATAAAAAACAAAGCATACAAAGAAGGCTATATAATAATATAATATTTGGTTCTGACAGTTTTACACAGTAAATAGGTAAATAGGCTTTTAAAATATTGCCAACACTAATTATGGTGAAACTTGATCTTTGTATATAACATGGCTATTTCTCAATTTAAATATAGTTTATCTGCTTGTAAAGGAATATACTTATAAAATTGTAATCAATTACACACGATAATCTGTAATTGTAAATATCAAAAATATTATTTGCATTAGTAACAGCAGGAACATTTGTCAGCCAGAGTGGACAGAAGGGTGCTGAGCTGGTATGGTCATGTTGAACGAATGAGATATGAAAGGCTTACAAAGAGAATATATGAGTCAGATACAAGGGGAGATAGAAGGGCAGGAAGACCCCCATTGAGATGGAGAGACTGTGTAAGACAAGTTTTGGATGATAGAGGAATGACTATAGATCAGGCAAAGGAAGTGGTAATAAACAGGAATGAATGGAGAATGCTTGTGAATAGTTGAATGAACACGTGGTCATTTGGGGGAAAGGGTCGGGCCGCAAGTTGGACTAGATAATAGTCCATCAGGCGCCAGGCCCGGGGAGACGATTAATATGAAGGGTGCGCCTGGAAGTGTGGTGGGCGGGCTTGTGGCTTTGGCTCCGCTGCATGTCTGCCTGCCGAGATCGGAGCCTCTCCGGGTGGTCAGGGGCCAGGGGAGTGCTGGAGCGACCTTGGTGACCCTGGTCTCTGGGTATTCTCCTGGGTGACCTACTGTAGATGTGTGTGAATTTTGTGTTTTGTCTGTGTTTGTTCGCTGTTTTGTCTTGTGTTTTGGGTTTTCCTGTTCTTGCTCTGTCTTGAGTTGGCCACCCCCAAGAAAATAAAAAAAAATAAAAAAATAAAAATAAAAAATATGAAAAGTGGGGATTGGGCCTATCTAACCCTTGTGGTGAAAAGGGGAGCCGAGTGCGTAAGTCTCCCTCTGCCAGTACATAGCCTCTCCATCACCAAGACTCCTATTGTGCCTCCCCGGGGCCACACACGTTAACTGGGTGTCTTGCGACCCCAGGCTAAATCATTAGGGGATCTCGGGGCATGCGGTGGCCCCCAGAGGTATGATGTGCATCCTTGTCATCTACCAACAACCGCACACACCCACTGCCTTGTGGTTTAGTCTAGTAAGACAAAGGCTAGGGGAGCACACCCTGAGAGAAAAGCAGACGTTGGGATCACGTCCTGGCGGTTTCCAACAAACTGGAATCCCGGAAGTCCCCTGCAGTATTGAGCAGGAGCTGGTCGTCTTGGGTCACCCCCTTGCCATCAGCAACCCCTGTTCAGTACCAAGATAGTGAAGTTGGAACTGCGCACCTCCCTCGGCACTCTAAACTCTTCTATGCGCAGGTTTTCTCTTCCTGCTTTGCAGGAAGGGAACGTCATCATCGGACTACGATGGACTACCATAAGCAAGATAGATAGATAGTAAATCTTATACGTAGCTAATGAAGAGCTTTGGCAAATACCTATGTTTGCTTAGTGTTCAACGCTGACAGTAACAATAATATAGGTCAATCTTGCCTAGGGTTCTACAGTACAGGCTTAGGCATAACTATTACTACGGTAATATAGTGTTGATAGACCCTGCACTACCAACTCTAATTACCTAAACGATCTACTTATTCCCACTCACTCTTTGGAGACATTACCAGTACAAGACATAAAATACACTCCCATATAACAAATCCCAGTTCGTTAAGAGGTGGTTTTTAGTGTGTTTCCTAGACTTCCATCAAGCTTGAAATTACACCCCCATGACCCCCTTTCAAGATAAATTTGTAAATTTTTCAGTAGAAAAATGTCCCGACCGAAGGCCGGTTCCTCTTAAGTTACAGGCTCGCTATCGCTCGCCAGGAAAAAATCGACACCTAAATGGGACGAAAGGTCTTAAAAGCGACATAAATGGGGTGAAAGTTCTAAAAATCGCCAAACTAATGGGCCGAACGTCTTAAAATCTCAAAAGCAATGGGGCTAAACATGAGGGAGAAAGGGGTAAAGAAAAAAATCCCTCAAGTGGAAATCGACCCTTAACCACTTAGCATGCATTCATTACAGACACAGTATTCCTCCAGTTCTAATATCCCTTCAGTTTAATATAACCTGTATTTATGCATTACATAACGAATGATTTTAAGGTCATTCCTATTGATATCGGTACAACATATATGACTCTCTTTAAGGGGAGGTATTTAGTTTGTTCCCTACGTTTTCATCAAGCTTAAAATTACACCCCCTAGACCCACTTTCAAGATAAATTTGTACATTTTTCGGTAGAAAAATGTCCCGGCCAGAGGCCGGTTGCTCTTAAATTACAGGCTCGCTATCGCTCGCCAGGAAAAAATCGACACCTTAATGGCACGAAAGATCTTAAAATTGACATAAATGGGGCAAAATGTCTTAAAATGTCGAAACTACTAGGGCGAACGTCTTAAAATCTCAAAAGCAATGGGGCTAAACATGAGGGAGAAAGGGGTCCAGAATAAAATCCCTCAAGTGGAAATCTCCCCTTAACAGAAACTGAACCCAGACATTCCTAGTGAGACATTGATGGATGATACGTCACTTCTTCGTTGGCAAGACATTATATTGAAAGTATTATTTGTCTTTAAGATCTAAGTATTAAATAAATGTTTTGTCGCAAGATATTCACATTTTAGCTGAACATTCTTTGATACATCACAATTCACTAACGAATGTTGATGTAATTATGGATTTACTAGACCAACAACTTACATACAGAAGTACAAACATAACCATAGTTCGCTGTACAACCACATTAAGGGGGGGTGGGGGGGGGACCTATTTTGGTTCTGTCCTTTTCTATCTTTCTCTGGCTTGTATCCATTTGGCCCCATTCAGCCTACTGTTTTAAGACGTGTATCCTTATCCAGGTGTCAATTGTTTACTGGTGAGCGGTAGCGAGCCAGCATATTTTTTATTTTTGTTTGACAGCAGGCTAATTTTTTACATTTTTTGATAGAAAAATTTCTCCGGCGAAGCCGGATTTCTTCATATAATGCTGGCTCGCTATCGCTCGCCAGGAAGAAATCGACACCTAGATGGGGATAAACGTCTTAAAATAGTTAACTGAATGGGGCCGAATGGATACAAGCCAGAGAAAGAGAGAAAAGGAGATAAATAACAAAAAGCAGGTCACCCCCCTTAAGTAGAAATATCTTGCAGTTCATAGGTATTGTAGATGTTGCAGGTTTGTAAACAAATTTAAAGATTTCGGGCCTCTGTATAAATGTAGATAATAATTGATTATTCTTTTACTTTGATCACATATTGATATGTGAGAATTGTCACAGAAGTTGGTCAATATGTATGTGCTTTTTGTATTATAAGCCATTTTCTAATATATAAATATAAATATATATACTGTATATATAATTATATATATATACTGTATATATGTTTTCTTGCAACATTTCGGGCCATTTCTAAATAGGGATCGGGAAGTACAGTACGGTACATTGATGTTTTTAATTTAATTTTTGTTTAATTCTAAATCAGTTTTGGACGAATTCTTAGTAAATCTCAATTCGGAAGCGGACACAGGCACATATGCCGACAAATAACCAGACTCGTGTACCTCGGTCTTTACTAAAGGTGTAAGAGTGTTAAAGAAGTAAAGTGTAGGCCCAGCTCTATGTAGGACTCGTAGGTTTGGTTGGTAAGGTCAGTGTGTTGGACGAGGAGTTGCGAAAGTGGCGGTGGTCAATGTGGGGGTGGTGGTATGGGTCAATGTGGGGGTGGTGGTATGGGTCAATGTGGTGCAAGTAGTGAATGTGATGGTGGTGTTCAATGATGATGGTGCATGTAGTGGTAGTGGTGAATGTGGTGGTAGTGGTGAATGTGATGGTGGTGTTGTATGATGGTGAATGTGGTGGTGAATGTGGTGATGGTGGTGGTGAATGTGGTGATAGTGGTGAATGTGATGGTGGTGTTGTATGATGGTGAATGTGGTGGTATTGGCGAATGTGGTGATGGTGGTGGTGATGGTGGTGGTGAATGTGGTGATAGTGGTGAATGTGATGGTGGTGTTGTATGATGGTGAATGTGGTGGTATTGGCGAATGTGGTGGTGAATGTGGTGATGGTGCATGTAGTGGTAGTGGTGAATGTGGTGAATGTGATGGTGGTGTTGTATGATGGTGAATGTGGTGGTATTGGCGAATGTGGTGGTGAATGTGGTGATGGTGATGGTGAATGTGGTGATAGTGGCGAATGTGATCGTGGTGGTGAATGTGGTGGTAGTGGCGAATGTGGTGGTGAATGTGGTGATGGTGGTGGTGAATGTGGTGATAGTGGCGAATGTGATCGTGGTGATGAATGATGGTGAATGTGGTGGTAGTGCTGGAAGTGGTGATAATGGTGTTGGTGATAATGGTGTTGATGATAAATGTAGTGATGAATGAAGTAGTGGTGGTGAAGATGGTGGTGCATATGGTGATAGTGGCAAGTATCAACGAGGTAATGGTGAAAAGTATCGAGTTGGGTAATGTAGGGCATGTAGGTTTTGCTGGTTAGGTCACTGTGTTGGTTGAGGTGTTGGTGGTGGTAGAGATGGTGATGGTAGAGGTGGTGATGGTAGAGGTGGTGAATGGTGATAGTAGTAGTGGTGATGGTAATAGTGTTAATGCAAGTGCTAGTGGTGAGTAGTAAGCTAAGTTAAGGGGGGATGGGCCGGTTTTCAGGACGACTGGCTTTCTCCCTCATGTTTAGCCCCATTAGTTTTCAGATGTTAAGATGTTTGCCCCATTAGTTAGTCGATTTTAAGCCCTTTCGCCCCATTTCGTCGTCAATTTTAAGACCTTTCGCGCCATTTAGGTGTCGAGTTTTTCCTGGCGAGCGATAGCGAGCCTGTAATCTTAAGAGAAACCGGCCTTTGGCCGGAATTTTTTTCTTACCGAAAAATGTACAAATTAATCTAGGAGGAGGGTCTGATGGATGTTTTTTTATAAGTTTGATGGAGGTCTAGGCAGGAAACTAGAAAAATAATAATAAATAAATGAAAAAATAATAATAAATAAATGAAAAAATAATAATAAATAAATGAAAAAATAATAATAAATAAATGAAAAAATAATAATAAATAAATGAAAAAATAATAATAAATAAATTAAAACAAAATAATAAATAAATGAAAAAATAATAATAAATAAATGAAAACATAATAATAAATAAATTAAAAAAAAATAATAAATAAATGAAAAAATAATAATAAATAAATGAAAAAATCTACCAAAAAGTGAACCATCCCCCCCCCCCCCGTAATATTAAGGTCAACAGCTAACTGTGCAACCTGACCTCCAGTGACTGGCCTATCTCTGGATCTGGTTATACCTTACTTATAATAGCAGGCAGTGGGCGGCAGAGAGAGAGAGAGAGAGAGAGAGAGAGAGAGAGAGAGAGAGAGAGAGAGAGAGAGACAGAGAGAGAGAGAGAGAGAGAGAGAGAGACAGAGACAGAGAGAGAGAGACAGAGAGAGAGAGAGAGACAGAGAGAGAGACAGAGACAGAGACAGAGAGACAGAGAGACAGAGACAGAGAGAGAGAGAGAGAGAGAGAGAGAGAGAGAGAGAGAGAGAGAGAGAGAGAGAGAGTAGTGTGTGTGTGTGTTCCCTTGCAATAGCGTGGTATGACTGAGGAACGAATAAATACATAACCGAGGGTCCTAGCGTTGAAGCACATGAGATAATTGAGGGACCAATATTTAACCGGACCATGTTTACCATATTATCACTTACCATATCCAAATCATCGCTTTGATAAATGAAATCTGTTATGAGACTAATGTAATAGTCTAGATACAAAAATGTAAACAAATCATGAAATAGGGGAGGTTTTTAGTTTGGTCCCTAGATATCTATCAAGCTTAAGATTACACCCCCTTGAGCCCCTTTCAAGATAAATGTGTACATTTTTCGGTAGAAAAATGTCCCGGCTGAAAGCCGGTTCCTCTTAAATTACAGGCTCGCTATCGCTCGCCAGGATAAAATCGACACCTAAATGGCACGAAAGGTGTTAAAATTGACAGAAATGGGTTGAAAGTTCTTAAAATCATCAAAATAATGGGGCGAACGTCTTAAAATTAGAAAAGTAATGGGGCTAAACATGAGGGAGAAAGGAGTCAAGAAAAAAACTCCCTCAAGTGGAAATCTTCCCTTAACTAAATATGAGGAGATTTCATCATCGCTCAAGTAGTGATCTTTGGACTGGTCAGTACGGTATACAAGAGTACCGTACTGGTAACTTCTAATGCGTTACCGGTATTAATCCCTTCTTTACCGGCGACGTCATTCTTGCTATATTTAGACGATTTGATGTAGCTTTCGAAGGATCTGAAGTAGTAAAAAGGGTTAAGTGGAATAGTTCGAAGCCTGTTAATTGCTAGAGGCTCTTTTTAAACTGAATACAATCATCTAATAGTAGCCAGAAAAAAGTTAAAAGGACTGAACGGGTTAACAAATTATAGTTATTGTGATGCTGAATATCATAAACACTTAGTTGAGATCTATCCTGTTGTAAGAAGGCAATACCAACACAAAATGCATTCAAAACTCAAGAGGTCTATAACACCTTACTGTAGTAGACTGAAAGGGTGTAACAAATATTTACCGTACATCAATTTGTTTTTCATTTACAGTTAGTCAGATGAATACAAATTTCTGAACTGGTAAGAAATTCACAGAAGAAAAAGGAAGTACAGAAAATTGTCAAAGTTAAAAGACGTCATGCTCAACTAATGTAATAAGGGGGCGGGGGGGACTAGCAATTCGTAAGAGAAAGAGAGGAAGCAGAGAAAGTAACTTAATATTAAGGGGGAGATAGTTGCTTTTTTCACTCTCATGTTTAGTCCAATTGGCATTAAGATTTTAAGACGCTCGTTCCATTAGTTTGGCGATTTCGAAGACCTTTTGCCCCATTCCATTGTCAATATACATACCGTTCGTGCCATTTAGGTGTCGATATTGTCCTTGAGATTGATAGCGAGCCTGTAATTCTAGGAGGAACCGGCTTCTACCGAAAAATGTACCAATATATCTTGAAGGGGGGTCTAGGGGGTGTTATTTTTGTTAAAGCTTGATGGAAGTCTAGCGAGGAAACTATAAAATAGATAGATAAATAAATAAATATATAGACCAAAAATATACATTAGTCCCTTAAACTAAAAGACGTCATTAATATAACTAATAAAGCTAAATCCTTGATAACTCCGCTCACCAGACCGTAAAACAAGTGGCCGTGACTGCCAACCCTGATCTGGATTTCTGCCAGGACTCCACCTTCATAAACTCGCACACACAAAAGCCTACACCCACCTTCAAATACACACACCTTTCTTTGTATCCATTCGGCCCCATTCAGCCTACTGTTTTAAGACGTTTACCCCCATCCAGGTGTCAATATTTTCCTGGCAAGCGGTAGCGAGCCAGCATATATATATTTATTGTTTTGACAGCAAGCTAAATTCGTACATTTTTCGATAGAAACATTTCTCCGGCGAAGCCGGATTTCTCCATACAATGCTGGCTAGCTATCGCTCGCCAGGAAGAAATCGACACCTGGATGGGGATAAACGTCTTAAAACAGTTGGCTGAATGGGGCCGAATGGATACACGCCAGAGAAAGAGAGAAAAGGAGATAAAGATAACAAAAAAGCCGGTGACCCCCTTTAAGCACACACACATACATACCCCGTCACACACTTTCACACTTCTTCAGACGCCTTCACATACTGTCATACTCCTTCACACACCTTCATACTGTACATCATCGCACACTTCACACACACAAGTCCTCACATACTTTCACACACTTAAGCCGATACAGATCTCCACACACCGCCACCACACATCTTAACATCATCCCACATCTTCATATGAATATTTGTACACATACTTTCACACGGCAGTCATGTGGTGTTTATTGTCTACCCCAGCACCCCAACCGAGCCTGGGATAGCCACACACCACACTCATTACTAACACCTAAAACAATTATTTATACGGTGTATAATAGTGTTAAATAATTATACAGTATATATATATATATATATATAAGCCTATACTTAGCTAGCGCATTGTGGGCGTCAGAGTCCAACAAGAGTGGTAAGTTTGAATTCAATTCAGATAATAGTGGGCGTAACGCGCACTCAACTGTAGCCATAAACTCCAAATTGGCAGTGTATTTTTTCCAGCCCACGCCCCTCCTGGCGCCCTCCCCTGGTAAGACCACAAACCACAACACCTCCACCCTCTGTACTCATTACGCCTGCTTGCCTCACTGCCTCTCAACAACAACAAACTCTTACAACGCACTCCAGAATTACCTAAATTTCCCCTTTGTTTCCTGTACTGGTAGCTACTACTTTGTTCCAGACCCTTCGACAAAAAAAAAGTAAATACATACCCGGTATATAATATAATATACTGTGTGTGTATATGTGTATATATATATATATATATATATATATATATATATATATATATATATATATATATATATATATATATATATAATATATATATATATATATATATATATATATATATATATATATATATATACCGGTATATATATATATATATATATATATATATATATATATATATATATATATTATATATAAATATATATATATATATATATATATATATATATATATATATATATATATATATATATATATATATATATATATATATATATATATATATATACAACTTAATAGGGCCCTTCACACTAGCAGGCAGTTTGCCTATAACATGTGATCAACAGGAAAACACTTAGCACAGGGCCCATCAGGGCCATGAATATCTCCAGTTTCTACCAGTAGGTCTATAAGCCTAGTATATTAATAAAATAATGCCTTGGGCACCAAATATTAATTATAGACTAATTATAATAAAACTTAGTGTTAGGTACCGGTACATTACGGTATATTTTGATAAAATAGGCTATTCTCAGAAAAGAAGCAAGGCTACTAAAAATCTAACGTAGAATCAAAGAAATGCTTCAGACTAGGTGAGTTTATTTCGGTAGCCTATTCACGAACCTTACGAATACTTTTTGAGAATTCAAAGTTGAAGTGTTCAATACAATTATAATCATCAATAAAAACCCTCAATGTCAGAAAGAACTACAGTACGGTACTCTAGTCATATAGGCCTATTTGTCGTGTAGGGTATAATAATGTAATGTAATGGTTATGTAATCATTATCAACGTTTTCATAAAATGAATGACTACCGGTACTGTAAACTGAAGGTCGAGAATTCTTTAAAGTTTGTACCCGTTATACATTTTACAGTAAATTAGTCGGTGTTCACTATAAGTAGGTAAATATCTGTCCCCCCTCTCTACAGTAAATGTGTTGATAGATATAATGACAGAACAAGATAATACGCAAACCAACGTCTTTCCAATATCGTGTCTTGACCATTATATGTAATACTGTAGTTTATTTAGTTTCTTAACTCTTATTACAGTTTAGCATATAATTTTGGAGAAGGGAAATTAATTAACTAAGTTTGATGACCATATTATAGTAAAATACATACTTCACAGTCTTTGTTTACAGTCTTTGTTATAATCGATAAATACTCAATAGTGTTGTAGACAGTGACAAGTTAAATTATTTCTGTAGAATAAATATTATCAAATATAAAGTAAGTCATGTGAGGTATTCTCATCCTTGCGTGTGACTGCCCAGGCCTTGACACAGCCCTTAAATACACGCTGCTCACTGAGCCGTCTCTCAACACCACTACCGTGTGTTATACCTTCACCACCATAAATTGTCACTCCTCAATCCACATAATCACCACCACTACCCCAACATAAACGGTTTCACCAATACACGCGTCACACCTTCGTTATAGACTTGGTTAATTATTATGTTTTCTCCACTAACCAACTTTACTCCTAAACTCTATTAATGAAATTAACAAACACATGTGGCAGTCCGGGGATTCGAACCCAGGACGCTCACACCGAAACTCAACAAACTTATGCATTGCACCACGAAGACAGTTTATTATATAACATATAAATGTTGGATGATGTAGGCACCAGTCGTCCAGGGAAGTACGGTACTCCCGGGGAGAGCCTTAGGTGGAGTATAAGGATTGCTAGACATTCTGTTTCACTAACTAGTCTCCTCTGCTGTTTATGTTCTGTGCCTCAGTTACCGGTACACAAAGAACAATTTTAGCTTGATCTTAAAATACACAAACTCTTGCTTTTTTACATAAAACCACAAGTGCTGCACACCCTTTATACAGCATACCCCACTGGGGTAAATATAATAGCAAAACAGTGGTGGAACAGCCATGCGGGTGAGGGACTGCTCTGGGTCTGCTCCTTTAGTGCTACGGGGTCATAATCCACTTAGTGGAAATGGCACTGTGGAGTGGGTCAGTGGGGGCATCTCTGGGAGCCTGGAGGCAGTCTCTGCCATGGCCATCCCGTTTGGGGCGCTTCCTCTGGAAACGGGGCGTAAGATTGATGATGATGATGCTATAAATGTTGGATGTGGGTAGCACACAGGTCGCCAGAGTTTGGTACTAAAGCCTTTTAAAAACAGAAATATACGGTATATACCATATCCTATAAATAAATAAAGTGTCCTTTTTATATAATATAAAATAAACCATTGTAAATTACGATTAGCCTACACTAAACACTACAGGCAAGGAAAAGGAGACCGATAATAATCAATAACATGCATTATAATGCAGTTGTCCAAGTGGCTCTTTTAACTCATTGAGGGTCATGACGCGTGTTAGCACTTTCTTCTTACTATTATTAGATGATTGTATACAGCTTAGGAAAGACCACTAGCAATCAAAGGGGTCAAGTCGATCTCAATCTTTTTACTCACGCATATCCCTCCTTTTTTAGTAATTGCCAGAATAAACTGACAAAATGCGAGACACACACTGAGAGAGAGAGAGAGAGAGAGAGAGAGAGAGAGTACAAAGTACAAAGGAGTACAAAGGAAATCAAGCAACAACAGATCTAGTGACCCTTCTAGGTTGCTTGTCCTCCAAAACACTGAGGATCAAGTGTCCAAACAGTGGTTTAGAGTGGGTAAGGGAACATTGGAAAGGGAATTACTGCCCTGGAACTAATGTCCGTGGCAGGATTAGGAAGTTAGTAGGGGACAGATGGGTTAGTAACTGAGGGGGGGATAAAATAAAGTTATTCATTTACAAACGCAGTCAGTCGCGGGTTTGATGCGAGATATTTGTCTAGGCGGAGTTTAAATGAATCAACGGTGATGCAGTCTATAACGTTTCGGGGAAGCCCATTCCACAAGTTGACAACTCGATTGAAGAAGAAATTCTTAGATTCGTGTGAGTTAAATGATTTACCAATAATTTTGCAACCGTTTCCCCGCGTGTAATTAGATTGGTCGATAGTGAAGTACTTACTACAGTTCATATTGTCGATGCCTTTGATGATTTTGAACACTTGAATTAAGTCACCTCTTAATCTGCGCTGGGTTAAAGGAAATAGATTTAATTCTCTAAGACGCTCTTCGTATGGTTTGTTCTTTAGGCTAGGTATCATTTTGGTAACTCTACGTTGAACTCGTTCTAGCTTGTTTATATCTTTTTGGTAATAAGGGCACCAGGATTGAACGCAGTATTCCAGAAGAGGGCGGACTAATGAATTGTAAAGGGTTAGGATAACTTCTTTGGATTTATGCTCAAATGACCTGCCTATAAAGCCAATTATTTTGTTTGCCTTCTTAACAACTTCTGAACATTGTTGACTCGGTTTTAGGTTACTCGATATTGTTACTCCCAGATCGGTTTCTCTGTTTACATTCTTAAGCTGAGTGCCATTCATCGAATAGTTTGCTTTCTCATTTAGGTATCCGATATGTAGTACTTTACATTTATCCGCATTGAAACTCATTTGCCAAATTTGGGCCCAACATGACAATTTATCTAGATTGTGTTGCATATCGTCAACTTGTTCTTTTGAGAGTACGCTATTTGCAATTTTTGTATCATCAGCAAATTTTGAGATTGTACAGGTGAGACCCTCATCTATGTCGTTGATGTAAATTAGAAAGAGAATTGGTCCTAGTACCGATCCCTGGGGTACCCCGCTACTTACATTGGTCCATTTTGATGCCTTACCGTTTATGACTACTCTTTGCTTTCTGTCGCTGAGCCAATTTTCTATCCATTTCAACACACCGTCTTGTATTCCATGCGCTTTTAGTTTTAGCAGTAAACGTTTGTGGGGAACTTTGTCAAAGGCCTTTTGAAAATCAAGGTATATAATATCTACAGCTTTACTCTCATCGTAGAGGTTGAGGATATCGTGGAAGAAGTCTAAGAGGTTTGTTAAACAGGAACGTTTTTTTACGAAAGCCATGTTGAGTATCTTTAAGTATGTTATTTTCCTCTAAGTGATTTACGAGTCTGTCTCGTATGACCGTTTCTAGCATTTTACATACAACTGAGGTTAAGCTAATTGGACGATAGTTACTGGGTAGGGATTTGCTGCCTTTTTTTAATATCGGTGTTACGTTGGCTAGCTTCCACTGATCGGGCATAGTTCCAGACTGCAAGGATTTATTGAATAGTAATGTCAGTGGTTTAGAGAGCTCATCCTTAGCTTCCTTTAGAACTCTAGGCGAGATTGTATCAGGTCCTGGCGTTTTATTTACCTTGAGTTTATCTAAACAATTCAATACTTCTCTCTCTGTAACGGTGATATTGCTTAGAACATCTGAATTATCAATCTGAATCGGCGATGGTGTAGGGATATCACTGAGGTCTTCTGTTGTAAAAACTGATGCAAAGAAGGTATTGAGGGCATTACTCATTTGTTCTTCGTCTTTGGTGTATTCTCCATTTTCATCGACTAACGGTCCAACAGTTGAAGTAACGACTTTTTTCTTTCTGATATAACTATAGAATTCTTTCGGGTTTGTTTTACTTTGATTCGCAATATGTAACTCTAAGGTCTTTTTACTTTGCTTAATTAACTTTTTGGCTTTGCGTCGTAGCTCTACAAATTTCAGCCGTTCTTCGTCATTTTGTGAGGATTTTAATCTATCATTAGCAAATTTTTTAGCAAGCAGGCAGTTTGAAATATCTTTATTCCACCATTTGGGCTTATTATTATGGCCTGGACGCCGAGTTTTCGATGGTATGCAGTCTTGCACTGCTTTTAGGTAAGTGGCTTCGAATAACTTCCAGGATGTATTTATGTCGTTATTGTGAATTAAAAAGTTTAATTCACAGAGAGAGAGAGAGAGAGAGAGAGAGAGAGAGAGAGAGAGAGAGAGAGAGAGAGAGAGAGAGAGAGAGAGAGAGAGAGAGAGAGAGAGAGAGAGAGAGAGAGAGAGAGAGAGAGAGAGAGAGAGAGAGAGAGAGAGAGACACTTAAGTTTCAAGGTTAATGTACGAGCATAAAGTTGAATAGTCGTAGATGTCTAAATTTCATGCAGCCTTAAAATATAATGCCAAAATATCTAATTACGACACAATTATTACATTTTCATGATAACACACAAATTAGTCCCAAAACAAATTACCGTAATTTACTAAAACAAAGTGACTAACTAAACTTAGGTGAACACATATAATGTCAGTAAAATAAAAACACAAACAAAAACACACATCTTTGCTTATAAGCTGGAACACCAATGAACCCAGTTCGCATTGACCCACTGGAAGTGATTTCTCATTCGAATTCAGACGTGTAATAAATGTTGTTACTGCTGGTGCTTGGTACCAGTAATTATAATTTTTTTTGTTTTATGACAAACGATTTATTAGGTACCATGCCCATTTATTAGGTACCATGCCCATTTATTAGGTACCATGCCCATTTATTAGGTACCATGCCCATTTATTAGGTACCATGCCCATTTATTAGGTACCGTACCCATTTATTAGGTACCATGCCCATTTATTAGGTACCATGCCCATTTATTAGGTACCATGCCCATTTATTAGGTACCATGCCCATTTATTAGGTACCATGCCCATTTATTAGGTACCATGCCCATTTATTAGGTACCATGCCCATTTATTAGGTACCGTACCCATTTGATATTTGTTGTTCACTAGATTTTCAGCGTAAGTTAAGTTTGATGTGTACGGTGGCGCTAATAAGTCATGTCCCAGCTAGCATTACGTTTGGCTTGCTCTGTGCTGTATTAATGTCTGTCAGATGTTGAATAGGGTGGGTAAGTGTAGGAAAATGTCTGTATATTTCAGTCGATATGAAAAAATGAGGCTTAGATATTGCTGTTACCATTTATTGATCAAAACATACTTGGTGCCGAGACATCCCTTATTAGCGCGATTGTACATTATCTGAATCGAATGGTCATATACTTTAAGGGGAGATTTCCACTTGAGGGATTTTTTCTTGACCCCTTTCTCCCTCATGGTTAGCCCCATTGCTTTCGATAATATAAGAAGTTCGCCCCATTAGTTTGTCGATTTTAAGAACTTTCGCCCCATTTCTGTCAATTTTAAGACTTTCCGTGCCATTTAGGTGTCGATTTATTCCTGGCGAGCGATAGCGAGCCTGTAATTTAAGAGGAATCGGCCTTCGGCCGGGAAATTTTTCTACCGAAAAATGTACAAATTTATCTTGAAAGGGGGTCTAGGGGCTGTAATGTTAAGCTTGATGGAAGTCTAGCGAACTAACTAAAAACCTTCCCTTAAGATGTGGATAGGCTTTGTGACCCTCTCTGTTCATCACTATCAACACTCATTATTACGGAATACAGTATATCATTTCATATCAATACCGACATAACTGGCTTCTATCCCCCGTGTTCTAAATTAATTCATCCACCCTAAGCATCATTCATCACTATCAATCTCACTGCTCAATCACTCAAATTATACCAGCAGCAGCATCCATTATACTCTCAATCTGTCATCATCACTCCTCTTATTATACAGCTGTTGTTTATCAACCTACAACACACACACACACACACACACTCTCTCTCTCTCTCTCTCTCGAAGCTCCACCAGAAACTCTCACCACTCCTAATACCCAAGCTACCAGCTATTCTCACCACCTACCACACTCATTACACCTTAATTTTAAGGGGAGATATCCACTTGAGGGATTTTTTTCTTTACCCCTTTCTCCCTCATGCTTAGCCCCATTGCTTTTGAGATTTTAAGACGTTCGCACCATTACTTTGGCAATTTTAAGAACTTTCACCCCATTTATGTCACTTTTAAGACCTTTCGTCCCATTTAGGTGTAGATTTTTTCCTGGCGAGCGATAGCGAGCCTGTAATTAAAGAGTAACCGGCCTTCGGCCGGGACATTTTTCTACCGAAAAATGTACAAATTTATCTTGAAAGGGGGTCAAGGTGGTGTAATTTCAAGCTTGATGGAAGTCTAGGAAACCCACTAAAAACCTCCCCTTAACCCTTTCAGCCCGGTAACTTATTTAATGCTAACTATCGGTATGCCAACTTTCCTTAGTTTAAAAAAGATCATTTGTGGTCAAAGTGGTAAGATGTATAATAGGCTCAGTAGCTCAATTACTTACTCTTTAAAGTTGTAATTGTTTTACGAGTTTATTTCTTCAGACAAACGTGCTTATTCAGCTTCTAAATGCCCTCACGTAGTCAAGAAGTTAACATAATTAGCCGTATATTAATAACCTATGCCCTTAAGGGGAGATCTCCACTTGAGGGATTTTTTTCTTGACCCCTTTCTCCCTCATGTTTAGCCCCATTGCTTTTGATACTATAAAACGTTTGCCCCATTAGTTTAGCAATTTTAAGAACTTTCACCCCATATTAAGACCTTTCATGCCATTCAGGTGTCGATTTTATCCTGGCGAGCGATAGCGAGCCTGTAATTTAAGAGGAAGCGGCCTTCGGCCGGGACATTTTTCTACCGAAAAACGTACAAATTTATCTTGAAAGGGAATCTAGGGGGTGTAATTTTAAGCTTGATGGAGGTCTAGGGAACAAACTAAATACCGGTACCTCCCCTTAATCACACATCATTACCCACCCTTCATTTCCACATCACAGTTACGATCGGTCATCACCCGCCTTCATCACTCGGTTCACAGCCCACAAGCAACAGTGAACCTATCGTGGCAATAAGGACCTTGCCACGCGCTCCTAGCTTTACCAAACACCCTTCCCATACTCTAACATTCCACTTGAGGGATTTTTTTCTTGACTCCTTTCTCCCCATTGTTTTTTTCTAATTTTAAGACGTTCGCCCCATTATTTTGACGATTTTAAGAACTTTCAACCCATTTCTGTACATTTAAGACCTTTCGTGCCATTAAGGTGTCGATTTTATCCTGGCGAGCGATAGCGAGCCTGTAGTTTAAGAGGAACCGGCTTTCAGCCGGGACATTTTTCTACCGAAAAATGTACAAATTTTTTTTGAAAGGGGCTCAAGGGGGTGTAATCTTAAGCTCGAAGGATATCTAGGAACCAAACTAAAAGCCTCCCCTTAAAAACATACCAAACCGCACCATTCGCTCTATCACCTTTTCTCCGTCAGTTATTTACAACCATTCACTTCCCCACTTGCCATCAACAACAACAGAATAAATCATAACAACAGATGCAGCAACAATCTTGTGGTCTCTACTAAGATCATTCAAGACACACAAACACACATTACTCTCACGCAAATTACCAGAACAAACTAGAATACTCGGCTAATGCTCAAACTTACCTGGTATTACCCATCACCAGTCACCAATCAAAGCATTCAAGACACACAAACACACACTACACATTACTCTCACTCAAGTTACCAGAACAAACTAGACTACTAGGCTAATGCTCAAACTTACCTGGTATTACCCATCACCAGTCACCAATCAAAGCATAATCATTCTGTTTACCAATCACAAACATAGCCTGTTCAACGAGGTTATGCACTCCCTCACACACATTTAGCTCTAAACATTGTTCACCATGACACTACCACTGAATCACTTTCTTCACAAATCAAGTTTAATTATACTTCCCCCCTCTCTCTCTCTCTTCTCTTCTCTTTCTCTCTCTCTCTCTCTCTCTCTCTCTCTCTCTCTCTCTCTCTCTCTCTCTCTCTCTCTCTCTCTCTCACATTAACCCGAGAACTGCGTGTTTTGGTATTAACACATATTTTCTGGCCACAATCGACCCCCTTTGAAATATGAACAAATGTACCGGTACCTCAAATTGTTGGATATCAGTCTATTCATATGGCCATATAGCCGTTTTGACCAAATCCACCTGATTAATGAGTAACAGTGATCGTAAGTTCGAAAATGGCATCAAATTACTACTACTGCCACCACATTTCTGTCAATCGACTTAAACCCGATGCATCTGTTCACCTAGCAGTAGATTCAGTGAGACCCTAAATTTACTGGACATTTGTGACATCTACTGTGGTCACCAGAATAATATGCAGTAGCATCTGCTTTCCAGGCTAGGTAGTCCACCCACCACTGGATCCAATGGCCAAATGTACATACATGAAAGCCATGGTAACTCGCACCTTAGTGTACCGGTACGCTCACAACTATAAAGGTACCGGTACCGGTATTCTAGTTATGCTATACACACACACACACACACACGCTATGATTCCTTAAGATCTCACCACCCACCCTTATCACCTACTTTGCCTACGCCCTCATACCCTTACCGTCCATTACTACTAATGCTCATCACCAAGCACCACAATCAAGCATTGCTACTTAACAACACTGGCATCCCCCTTCACCATTTACTTAGGACTACAGCACCCACCCTCAACACCCAGCCCCACCCAACACACTCAGTCCATCCCACTAATACCTTCCCCCTTCCCCCAACACACACCCTCAACACCCAGCTCCACCCAACACACTCAGTCTACCCCACTAATACCTTCCCCCTCCCCCCCAACACACACCTATAGCACCCACCCTCAACACCCCCAACACACTCAGTCTACCCCACTAATACCTTCCCCCTTCCCCCAACACACACCCTTATACACCCACCCTCACACCCAACACACTCAGTCCACCCCACTAATACCTTCCCCCAACACCCAGCTCCACCCAACACACTCAGTCCACCCCACTAATACCTTCCCCCTTCCCCCAACACACACCTCAAGCACCCAGCTCCCCCAACACACTCACTCAGCACCCCACTAATACCTTCCCCCTCCCCGCCAACACACACCTATAGTACCCACCCTCAATACCCCCAACACACACCTATAGCACCCACCCTCAACACCCATCTCCACCCAGTCTACCCTACTAATACCTTCCCCCCCCCCCCCTCCCCCCACACACACGCACTCATTGTTCCCCTGGAGTTCTCATCTCCAGCCACGCCGAGATGAACACAAACAATAGCCGAGGTGCTCAAGCCGTGTTACAGGTCATTACCCTCTCTATCTAGGCCTATAAAGCAACGGGACCTCCAAAAAAAATGATTCCATAAGCCTCGGTGGAGATATAAAAACAGTGTGTAAGAAAAAGGAGCGTGTGGATAAGTAGTTGGATGGGGTTGGATAACGTCACCGAGATGAACTGACACGTATCATTTGAACAGGAGAGAGAGAGAGAGAGAGAGAGAGAGAGAGAGAGAGAGAGAGAGAGAGAGAGAGAGAGAGAGAGAGAGAGAGAGAGAGAGAGAGAGAGAGAGAGAGAGAGAGAGAGAGAGAGAGAGAGAGAGAGAGAGAGAGAGAGAGAGAGAGAGAGAGAGAGAGAGAGAGAGAGAGAGAGAGAGAGGAGAGAGAGAGAGAGGAGAGAGAGAGAGAGAGAGAGAGAGAGAGAGAGAGAGAGAGAGAGAGAGAGAGAGAGAGAGAGAGACATCATAATTTCTTCTGGATTGAGTTTCAAACCTCAAATACGAAAAACCTGCTCAAAATAGGCCTATAGCTGCCCGGTACTACCACTAAAGTCATATATTTACACTTCCTTTTCAATGGTCTTTAACATTTTGCTTTAGCGACTACAGTAGATAAAATAATATTGAACCAAAATATAAATGTAAATATTATGATACGGTATATTATAAGAGTGGTATTCTCTATAGGCTATATGAAGTACCATACACGTCGTACAGTCGCGAGCCCATAGTGTTTATGTACGGTACCTAATTATACATGCATAAAACAAGAACAAGTCAATACATTATTTAATTATACCGGTATCCCACATGTTTCAGAACTGGGCTTTACAGGTTCAAAGATTAAAATGGTTCTAGCCTATACTTATCATGGCGAACAATGGTAAATCCCAAAATAAAAGTTGAGATAAATCGTGTAATGTGTGGTGAAACCCATTACTCTATAATAATCGTGTAATGTGTGGTGAAACCCATTACTCTATAATAATCGTGTAATAATCGTGTAATAATCGTACGAGCGAATACAAATAGGAACAGTTAAGGGGGGACGGTTTACTTTTTGGGCGATTTTGGCATGTATTAATTATTTGTTTAGTTTTCTCCCTAGACCGCCATCCAATTAAAAAACAAAAACATCCATTAGATCCCCCTTCTAGATTAATTTGTACATTTTTCGGTAGAAAATTGTCCCAGCCGAAGGCCGATTCTTCCAACATTACAGGCTCACTATCGTTCGCCAGGGAACAAATCGACACCTAAATAGCACGAAAGGTCTAAATATTGACGAAGAAATGGGGCGAAAGGTCATAAAATCGACTAACTAATGGGGCTAAACATGAGGGAGAAAAGGGTCCAGAAAACCGGCCCATCTCCCCTTAAAGGCTGACATAATAAAGAAAATGTTTCAACTTAATTTACATAATTTTTTGTTTATATATATTTTTTCTTTCAGCGAACTGATTAATTCGATTGTGGTCAGGAAAACAACAATCTGCTTTCTTTTGTAACAATATATTCCATTGTATATTAGCAGCCTTGGAGAACTTTAAGGGGGGATGGGCCGCTTTTCTGGACCACTCTCTCCCTCATGTTTAGCCCCATTAGTTTTCAGATGTTAAGATGCTTGCCCCATTAGTTAGTCGATTTTAAGACCTTTCGCCCCATTTCTTCGTCAATATTTAGACCTTTCGTGCTATTTAGGTGTCGATTTTTTCCCTAGCGAACGATAGTGAGGCTGTAATGTTGGAAGAACCGGCCTTCGGCCAGAAAAAAATTCTACCGAAAAATGTAAAAAATAATTTAGAAGGGGGATCTAATGGATGTTTTTTTTTTAATTTGATGGAGGTCTAGGGAGGAAACTAGAAAAATAATGAATAGGCCTACATGCAAAAATCGCCCAAAAAGTTAACCATCTCCCCTTAAGAATGAATTAGCAGTATATACCGGTAATACAAAATTGGTTTCATAGAATGACTGGTCGGTACCGGCACGTAAATATATCCCGGACACGTCAGAATGTGTTGGCTTCGTGTTTTTATGAAGACAAATTCGGGATATATTACCGGACTTGAAGACAAATTCGGGATATATTACCGCACTAGAAGACAAATTCGGGATATTACCGGACTTGAAGACAAATTCGGGATATATTACCGGACTTGAAGACAAATTCGGGATATATTACCGCACTAGAAGACAAATTCGGGATATTACCGGACTTGAAGACAAATTCGGGATATATTACCGGACTTGAAGACAAATTCGGGACATATTACCGTACTTGAAGACAAATTCGGGACATATTACCGGACTTGAAGACAAATTCGGGATATATTACCGGACTTGAAGACAAATTCGGGACATATTACCGTACTTGAAGACAAATTCGGGACATATTACCGGACTTGAATTTTGTATTATCGGTACCTGGCATACATATAAAATGACAGACTGGCATTTCCTGCACAATAAACGATGAACAATGTGTTACGTGGAAAATATATAAATGTCGGTACACAAATATATAAATGTCGGTACATAAATAATGTATAATTCCCAAGGATACCGGTAATACTTGAACAATGATGGATAAAAGTACCGGTACATAAATAATTTCACAAACTCTTAGGATTGGTTCCACATATGTTCAGAAAGTTCAACGATAACTTAACTTGTCTACATTCACCCTTAGCCTAACTACCGGTACCGTACTGCTCTTTAATTCCACTTGTAGGAATGCCAAATCAATGTGTCCCTGGAATAGGCCTAAATCAGTTAAAATAGTTGTGTTTCAGGTATGGTAGCCTTCATATAATATTATACGGTATTAAATGTCATCATCTTTTCCACTAATTATTTTATTCATTACCTCCGCCAACGAAAATGGTGAGGTTATGTGTTACGGTACCTCCGTTTGTCTGTAAATAAAATATCTCAAAAAGTTAAGGACCGATTTTCACGAAATTTGGTGGGCAGATAGGAAATACGCCAAGGAAGAAGTTATTCCATTTAAGGGGCGATCGGTAAAGCGCATACCTCCACCAGCGTAGACGGCTCACTAAGTTATGAACCGATGTTCACGAAATTTGGTGGTTATATAGGGATATGGGCCAAGGAAAACATTATTATATTTAGGAGACGACCGGCATATCGCATACCTCCGTCAGTGTAGGTGGAGGTATGCGCTCTCCCGAGTGCCCCTCTAGTTTTATATTCTTCTTCCCCCTCCTCCGTTCTCTCCTCCCTCTCCTTCTCCAATTGCCTGATTGTGGCCAGACAGTGATGGGGGGAGGGGGGCATCACACATTCCGTGGGGGTCCTGTTTCACATCCACTTTGTCCACCTTCATCAATCAACTAACTCACTCTCTCTCTCTCTCTCATATGATGGTGCTCTTCACGTTTCTTACCCATGTCATCTTATGTTAGAGTTCCCTGACCGCTGTCCTTTTCATGCACCAGACAGACAGACCCCCCCCCCCTCCCCCCCAGTGCAGTACCTTTTTACCCCCCCCCCCCCCCTCTTTCACCTTTTATTGGTGATACAGCTACGCTCAAAAGTAGTTTTCTGCCTCCAGGATTCCAACTTTGGTTATCTCTCTATCAAAAAATAATAATATATATATTAAGCACTAAAAAGCCTGCAAATCAATGCTTTGCCTCTGTTTTGTTGAGGAATATTTATGAATGATTTTATGAGAAAATTAACCCTTTCAATATGGGCCTATGACGACTCCATTCCTAAATATTATTTTGGTTATCATTAGACGAGTGTATTAAGTTTGGAATGTCATGGAAATCAAAGGGTTGGCATGATTCTTACCTCTTCGATTTTTAGAGATACATTAAAAGCAACATAAAATCGTCTAGTGGATTAGTTAAAGTTAAATTTCTGAGTCGGAGCCCCAACTTTTGAAGGCGACTCTACATTATCCCTGCCCCATCTCTCCCATGCCGGTCTTTCCTTGATATCAGACCGCCTCCCTTTGTTACCAGGGAGTTTACCGACCCCTTACCCAGTTCCTTAACCTTTCACAATTTATATTCCTTTTATTTTTCCTCTTCAAACTTCTCTCCTTTCCTGCTAATGTAACCTTATACCAAGCCTCCTCCAATGTTGTCCTGTGCGGTACTGGTATTAGACAACACTTCATAATTATATTCCTATTAGCTTTTCTCATTTGGTTTCTAACTCGCAGTTTAAGTGACACCTATTCCCTTTTATTCTGACTTTAACTAAACGAGCTTATCCAGATTAGGAAAACTTTGAGCTAGTCAAAAGGGTTCATTGAGATTGCTTTTACTCAACACATGTTAGACTTAGCCTCCACACTATTCATCAGTGAGCAAGGGCCTGACTTTATATTACCGTACCTCTTCAATAAATCAAGCTGATTTTTCGGGGCCTCGTGTCTTTTATTTCGCAATTGAGAATCTAGGGTTTTCCTAAAATATATACACCTCCCCCTTTCTTCTAGCAGCTACCAAGATCTCTACTTTAATCCTTGCTAGCTTTAGTTTGTTGTATTTAGATAAGGGTCGATCACTGGACGAGGTTCAAAACTCTGGAGGGCCTATCCATCTTTCTACGTGATCTTCAAGTTTTATGTATCATTGGTAATGCCGCCGCACGATATTATATAATTTCAATTGTATGTTTAGTCAGAGGTTAACTATTTCAATCATATTGCTCTATTTAACAATATTTATATTCAAGCAAATTAACCAGATTTTAAAAGTCAAATGGCTAAAAGAGCTGCCCGTATCTGATTTGGCCAGACGAGTTAAATGTAATGGTACCTTGACACGATTTCTGCGTCTCGAACCCCCTGCTGCCCACTCCTGTCTCTATCTACTCTGTATCTACTAGGCCTACGTCCATTACAGCAATATATTTCTGGCCCACCACCCACCATGCCCCGCCACCTATCTTCCCCGACCCATTTTCTTTTTGTACCCGAGCAGCACTTCTTTTTGTGGTGCCTCTCTCGCGTCATTCGCTACGTACCTATTTTCGTTCATAGTTACTTTCTTCTATAACTAGCCTAAACTGAAGCTATGGGTAAAATAATGTAGCCCTAAAAAAAGCCCAACATGTCCTAATCACACCTTAAAATTGAGCAAATCTGACTTTAATACCTAACCGAATCAAACCACCTCAAACTTAAACTAGATTAACTTGGCCAAATTATACTCAGGATATCGTATACTAGTCAATGTGTGCGAGTTGGTCCAATTAGTACGCGGTATGTATTAAGGGAACCTTCTTTCCCTCCATGTTTAGCCCCACTAGTTTTGAGATTTTAAGACGTTCGGCCCAATAGTTTGGCGATCTTAAAATCTTTAGCTCCATTTCATTGTCAATTTTAAGACCTTTCGTGCTATTTAGGTATCGATTTGTGTCCTGTTGAACGATAGTGAGCCTGTTATTTTGGAAGAACCGGCCTTTGGCCGGGAAATTTTTCTACCGAAAAATGTACAAATGTAGGCCATATACCAGGGGGATCTAATGGATTTGTTTTTTAAAGTTTGATAGAAGTCTAGGGAGGAAACTAGAAAAATAGTGGAAAAAAAAAATAAAAACAAAAAATAAATAAAAAAATCGACCAAAAATTGAACCAACCCCCCTTAATACTTACTATGCCCACACATATGAGTAGAGGTACCGGTAATAATACATTGAACCAACCACCCTTAATACTTACTATACCCACACATATGAGTAGAGGTACCGGTAATAATAAATTGAACCAACCACCCTTAATACTTACTATACCCACACATATGAGTAGAGGTACCGGTAATAATAAATTGAACCAACCACCCTTAATACTTACTATACCCACACATATGAGTAGAGGTACCGGTAATAATAAATTGAACCAACCACCCTTAATACTTACTATACCCACACATATGAGTAGAGGTACCGGTAATAATAAATTGAACCAACCCCCCTTAATACTTACTATACCCACACATATGAGTAGAGGCACCGGTAATAATACATTGAACCAACCACCCTTAATACTTACTATACCCACACATATGAGTAGAGGTACCGGTAATAATACATTTAGTGTCAAAATGTACCGTACCTTTTCATTTTGTTAACACTAAAATTATTAAGCTAATCTCACTCTACCGGTAATAATTTGTGGGTAGGTTTGTTATCGATTTTTCGTACTAATTGGACAAATTCGTACGAATGGATAAGTTTATCCCCACTTAAAACAATTTAAGTCTAAATCACACTAACCTAAGCTACAGTAACCGACCTCAAAGTGTGAACGGTACTCTAATGTACACAGACAACAACAATTACTTAAGGGGAGGTATTTAGTTTGTTCCCTAGACCTCCATCAAGCTTAAAATTACACCCCCTTGAGTCCCTTTCAAGATAAATTTGTACATTTTTCGGTAGAAAAATGTCCAGGCCGTTAGACTTAAAAATGTTAAGTTCCTCTTAAATTACAGGCTCGCTATCGCTCGCCAGGATAAAATCGACACCTGAATTGCACGAAAGGTCTTAATATGGGGTGAAAGTTCTTAAAATCGCTTCTTTAAATCGGCAAACGTTTTATAATATCAAAAGCAATGGGGCTAAACATGAGGGAGAAAGGGGTCGAGAAAAAAATCCCTCAAGTGGAGATCTCCCCTTAAACTATAGGCCTACGGTACTAGTTGGTATATTTCTGAAACATGAAGGAAATAATACAGCTAATGAAAACAAGACCCATACAATATAAAATACAATACAATAATACAAATAATACAGCTAATGAAAACGCTAATGAAACAAGACCCATACAATATAAAATACAATACAATAATACAAATAATACAGCTAATGAAAACAAGACCCATACAATATAAAATACAATACAATAATACAAATAATACAGCTAATGAAAACAAGACCCATACAATATAAAATACAATACAATAATACAAATAATACAGCTAATGAAAACAAGACCCATACAATATAAAATACAATACAGATAATGAAAACAAGACCCATACAATATAAAATACAATACAGCTAATGAAAACAAGACCCATACAATATAAAATACAATACAGCTAATGAAAACAAGACCCATACAATACACGTCGCTGGTACTCAAAGGGTTAACGCCGCACAATAATATAACATTTCAATTGTAGCCTATGTTTTATTCAGAGGTTAACTCTTTGAATCATATTACTGTACTCTATTTAACTATAGTTTTATCCAAACAAATTATCCGGATTTAAATAGCCCTCTCGGAGTCAAATGTCTAAATAAAGCTACCCGTATCTGATCGATTTTTATCTAATGGCGTCCTCCAGTTATAAGAAATGTGTACCGGTAACAATTATTTTTAAACTGTTGTGGATTGACAGCAAGAGGAAAGATACCAGTAATCTGAGGAAGTTAATTCCAGAGTAAGGTGCTTCAAAAATGCTGAAACTTTGTCAAGTTTTCAGAAAACATGACAAATTTTTGACTACAAATGAAAACCTTCAACAATTTCATTGCTGGTAAGACTCACAGAATAGTCGAGATCAATCCACGTTACAAAATAGTAATAGTTAGCCACACGTTCCAGACTAATTACTAGTCCATTCATTATATTTGGGCCAAAATGTTTTACCACTAACCTATATAACTAAAAAACGACTAGAGTAATCGAGCTAATAGTTTTACTATTTGGGGAGGGTCAGCCAGGGAATAGGTGTGGAAATGTACAGCCCATTTGCTCTAGTCTTTTTTTAGTTAATGAGATTAGGGGTCATGATTTCTAGCCTACTTATACTGAAGGGACTATAGTTAATGTGGAATGCGTGGCTAACTAATAATATTAAACGTTGCCAAAATATTTACGTTGTTTTAATAATATATATATAGTTTGAGTATGAGCTACACAATACATAGACGAACGTACGTACAGGTTAAATTACCAGTAAACCTTGTCTGGGTCTGCTTATCGTGTTTCGGTAACTTGATCTATTATTGTCCCCCCAAACCGCTTTCATCTGTACTTCCTTACATTGGCTGGCACATTATATTCTATTCTCAGTTCCTCTGTATTGAATCTCCATTTTCGATATATTGTCATGACATTTTATTCATGTCGCTACCGTACCTGTGTTGCAAAATGTCGCTACCGTACCTGTGTTGCAAAATGTCGCTACCGTACCTGTGTTGCAAAATGTCGCTACCGTACCTGTGTTGCAAAATGTCGCTACCGTACCTGTGTTGCAACATGTCGCTACCGTACCTGTGTTGCAACATGTCGCTACCGTACCTGTGTTGCAAAATGTCGCTACCGTACCTGTGTTGCAAAATGTCGCTACCGTACCTGTGTTGCAAAATGTCGCTACCGTACCTGTGTTGCAAAATGTCGCTACCGTACCTGTGTTGCAAAATGTCGCTACCGTACCTGTGTTGCAAAATGTCGCTACCGTACCTGTGTTGCAAAATGTCGCTACCGTACCTGTGTTGCAAAATGTCGCTACCGTACCTGTGTTGCAAAATGTTGTGATCAATCTGATGTTTTCAATTGTAAAGCTCTTTGTGTCACCGACTTCATCCTTTTTCTGAACCGGTTCCGGTGCCGGCTTACATTAAGGGGAGATTTCCACTTGAGGGATTTTTTTTTTTTACCTCTTTCTCCCTCATGTCTAGCCCCATTGCTTTTGAGATTTTAAGAAGTTTGCCCCATTATTTTGACGATTTTAAGAACTTTCAACCCATTTCTGTCAATTTTAAGACCTTTCGTGCCATTTAGGTGTCGATTTTATCCTGGCGAGCGAAAGCGAGCCTGTAATTGAAGAGGAACCGGCTTTCAGCCGGGACATTTTTCTACCGAAAAATGTACAAATTTATCTGGAAAGGGGCTCAAGGGGGTGTAATCTTAAGCTTGAAGGATATCTAGGGACCAAACTAAAAACCTCCCCTTAACATTATCTTTCCAGCTTCACTTGAAAAAAAGAAATAGGCCTATTCTGTACTGATAAATTAGCCTAAGGTATCGCGAAATTATTATAAAAAAATAAAGGAATTACATACTTTATCAGACTTGTAATACCGTACCTATTTAACTAACTGTCTTCGTGGCGCAATGCATAAGGTGTTGATTTTTGGTGTGAGTGTCCTGGGTTCGAATCCACGGACTGCCACATGTGTTTGTAATATTTAATTAATCGATTTTAGGAGTAGAGTTGGTTGTTGGATAGAACATAATAATTCTATAGCCTACTACCGGTAGATATACAATACCGGTAGTCTACTAAATCTAAATAGTGTGTACCGTTATGTGTAGGTATTTCGTATAGTAGTTTACTAATGCATCTAATACGATCATGTGTGTGTTTTTATTTATTTATTTTAAATAATTAATTAATTAATTTATTTTGTTTTGTACCGGTATAGGCTATGTTCCTTAAGGGGAGGTTTTTAGTTTGTTTCCTACTCCTCCAGCAATCTTAAAATTCCACCCCCTTGACCCCCTTTCAAGATAAATTTGTAAATTTGTCGGTAGAAAAATTTCCCGGCCGAAGGCCGGTTACTCTTAAATTACAGGCTCGCTATCGCTCGCCAGGATAAAATCAACACCTAAATGGCATGAAAGGTCTTAAAATTGACAGAATAGGGCGGAAATTCTTAAAATCACCAAACTAATGGGGAAAACGTCTTAAAATCTCAAAAGCAATGGGGCTAGACATGATGGAGAAAGGGGTCAAGAAAAAAGTCCCTCAAGTGGAAATCTTCCCTTATTATTTACGGTCACAGGGCAGCGAGCACTAATGCAAACGTAATGCCATAATTCAACGTTCACAAACATAGCAAATCGTTCATCTTACCAGTTATTAATGGTCAGGTTAGTGTATTGTTTGTTTGCAGTAGAAATAGAAATACGATAGAAATAAACAGAAATATTGAATAAGATCTTAGCGGATGATAGTTTAGTCTTTTAAAGTCAAGTAAGCTTGACTCAAATACATTCTTCGCAAGTTGAATACAATTTATGTAGTTAGCTAGAGTTTACAATACAAGTCAGCTGAATATAATGGTTAGCATTGCCTAATTCCGACATGCATCTTATTATTGTATTCTCCTCCATGTAACAATCATCATTTTGTTAAGGGAGCCCACCTCGCTTTTTTTCTCTTTCTCTCCCTTTCTCTTTGGCTTGTATCCATTCGGCCCCATTCAGCCTACTGTTTTAAGACGTTTACCCCATCCATGTGTCAATATTTTCCTGACGAGCGGGAGCGAGCCAGCATATATATAATTTTGTTTTGACAGCAAGCTAAATTTTTATATTTTTCGATAGAAAAATGTCTCCGGCGAAGCCGGATTTCTCCATACAATAATGGCTCGCTATCGCTCGCCAGGAAGAAATCGACACCTGGATGGGTAAACATATACTTTGAAAAGTAGACAGAATGAAAATAAACACCATGTGAGGAAGAGCACTTTATTGACAATAAAGTGCTCTTCCTCACATGGTGTTTATTTTCAACCTGGATGGGGATAAACGTCTTAAAATAGTTGGCTGAATGGATACAAGCCAGGGGAAGAGAGAAAAGCCAAGAAAGATAAAAAAAAAACCGGTGAAACCCCTTAAACTTCTCTTCCTTTTCCTTTCATCAGGAGTGGTGTGCAGTCCTTGTTTCCCTTGACCCCCTGATCCCTCCTTCCTCCCTGAAGCAGCATAATATTATACTCGGCCACCCCACACCACCACCACCACACTCAACATTATACCATACCCTTCCACATTTACCCTTTGAAGCTCTGACGCGTTTTGGCAGTTTATTTTGGCTATCATTAGACGATTTTAGACGATTTTATCCAGCTTAGGAAGGATCTGTGCATATACTCGTCCACACCACCACACTCAACATTATACCACACCCTTCAACATTAATATTTACAGTTATCGCGTTTAAAATATTGTCGAATGTTTATTTATCTCCTAATCTTTCAATGCCGGTACCGAAGTGTGTTTGGAAGGGAACACATATATTATTACGTGTGTGTGTGTGTGTCTGTGTGTGTGTGTGTGTGTGTGTGTGTGTGTGTGTGTGTCTGTGTGTGTGTGTTGTGTGTGTGTGTGTGTGTGTGTGTGTGTGTGTGTGTGTGTGTGTGTGTGTGTGTGTGTGTGTGTGTGTGTGTGTGTGTGTGTGTGTGTGTGTGTGTGTGTGTGTGTGTGTGTGTGTGTGTGTGTGTGTGTGTGCGCGCGCGCGCGCGTGCGTGGGGGTGTGCGTGTGTGCGTGTACGTGTGTGTGTGTGTGTGTGTGTGTGTGTGTGTGTGTGTGTGTGTGTGTGTGTGTGTGTGTGTGTGTGTTGTGTGTGTGTGTGTGTGTGTGCTTCCTGGTCTCATCACTTTCACTTTCTGTCACTCTTTCCTCTGTCCTGCTGGCCGCCATCCAAAATTTAAGTTGTCAAGGTAGTTTTTCTTGTCACAACAAAGTTGCCACTTTAAATATATATATTCAGTTAGCTATTTAATCTATGATCTTGGGTTTGTTTGTCTAAAGGACCTTGAACAAAAAAACATGAAGCCAGATTAAGATAAATTGTGATGACGATCAAGATGATGATCTAAGCCAAGTTTTCATTTCATCACACAACCTCTTACGGATCCCCCCCCCCCCCCCTTACCATCATTATAAATAATAAGTCAATCACAGAAATCTTGGAATTCGTAAGTGTTTCTACGCAGCCTTATGAATCATCCACAATGTTAAACTGAATTTAATAACAATTTACTGAACTAGCTACCAGCTACGTTGAACTTAATTATGATACTGGTTAAGCTTGCCTGAATTTATCTTTTGAATTTTTTTTTTGGGGGGAGGGCCCCCCTCCAAAACAAAAATGCTCTCGAAAGTTGGAGCTTTGCGATCTGTATATAAATCCCCCCCCCCCCCCTCTCTCTCTCTCTATATATATATATATATATATATACACACACATTTCTTCAGTAACCGCTCCATTGTTATGTCTTCCCCACGTCGTTCTTCCAGTTGCAACCATGTCAGAACTTTTCCTTACCCTTGACGTTCACCTTTGAGAGTCCCTCCCCGTCTCCCTCCCCCCTCTCTCTTTCCTTTCTCCGCCCCCCTCCAGTTATTTCCTGTCCTGGTCAATATTCCTAGACACCCCCCACCCAAAATCACACACACACACACTGAACCCCTCCCCACCTTTACACTGTTGTACTATAATAAACATACAGGTAAATATAGCTTTACATCTGTTGTTCCTCTTCGTGTACCGGTACGATAACCAATTTTTTGTTCTCTCTCTCTCTCTCTCTCTCTCTCTCTCTCTCTCTCTCTCTCTCTCTCTCTCTCTCTCTCTCTCTCTCTCTTGACAACTAATACTGGTCAGTATTTCAAATATTTGCAATGTTTTACAGTTAGGCTATAGTAATCATAACCAATTGATAATATATGTTGATAAGGTAGCCTTTCTCCTGGGCCCACACACTAAACAAAGAGTGAGAGCGATGAAGCACCTCCACACCCACCGGATGTTCACTGTCCTGGCAATACCACTCCTGATGGTTAACATTTTCAGGACGATGACTCCTCTAGCACTGTACTCTGGCTGGCATTTGACCATTTTGTGCAGATTAGGAAAGAGCTTAGATTGTGTTTAAGTTTGTAACCGTTGTATTCTTAAAGATACTGTATGTTTTAATCTAAATAAAATCGCTTAATTTTAGCCACAATAACATTGAAATTAAGCCAACATGGTGTTAGGCTTATTAAATAAGGCAATAAAGCAGATCTTGTCATCCTTACGAGGTAACCTGAAGTTACTCTACCTAACCTAATAATGTGAAAGATATATTATAATAACACAGCATAATGGTTGTCTACTGTACGAATTTTAATTGGTACGATATAAATAGTGTTGACTTGTGATTGTTTGTGTCACCATTCTTATATTGATGTCATGTCGTCGTGGCATGGTGGTGGTAATCGTGGCATTTATAACACTAACATTGTTGGCATTGAATACTGTTGTTGTCGTTAGCCTAGTGCGGTGGTTCTTAACCAAGGGGTACCGTACGAAACTTAAAAGTAAGGGGTACGAGACACGCTCTCCAATTGAATACGGGACTATTAAGTACTAATATTACAAAAAAAAAAATAGATAGATAGATATACTGTATATATATGTATAGGCCTATAGTATATCGGTATACGCTAACAAATTGTGAATGTTCATTTTTCGGTAGGAAAATGAACATTCACATGTTTTATTATTATTTTGTTAAGGTAGTATTAATTATAAATATACACCATTTTATTAATGTGACGTAATTTAATTTGTATAAGTGCTTTGATAGGGGGTACGGGAAAATATGAAAACTCAAGGGGTTGACACTTAAGAAGGTTAAGAACCTCTGGCCTAGTGATATGAATATGAGAAAGAAAAGTAAATCAACATGCAAATACTGAAGCAGCGGTGGAAGGGTGGGACAATGGCATGAGGCAAGCACAATGGAGCTTCACAAAGTTATGTCTCTCTTGACTTTATCTTTAGGTCGGGTTATAGGTAACTAAGATAAGAGATGAAGGGGTTTTGGGATACTGGCGAGAGTAAAGGGGTGGTAACTTAAACGTATGACTAGGCCTAATGTCACAGGGGGAAGTCATCACAGTTAATACAACCTATATCGTCATAGCTTAAGTAGCTTATAAACTAGGCTATTATGCGAACTATAGCAGCAAAATATACTTGTACATATAAAATAAAGAATATGAAGCGATTGTACGATAAGTGAGTAGCCTAAAACCGAAATTAAAATTATAATAAGAGAGGAGTACCGGTACATCACCGCATACGGTAGCTTAATGATGGATAAAATGTCAAACTAACCATCAGCCTGTAACCAAAATTGGTACCGGTAGCCAATTTTGGATAGGTTTACCAAAACATATTATTAGTGGGGTTATATCAGTGATAAACAGATTATAGAAATAATAACGGTAGCTACTATATATCAATGATACGCATGTAGTAATAGTGAGGTCATGGTAGTGATAGTGAGGATACGGTGAAGAAGATAAAGAGTGGAAGTATGGTGATGGCCAGGCTGGCATCAGACTAACCATATAGGGTGGGAGGATACCCTGTTCTTCCCTCATCCCTCGCAACAAGCTTATCTGTCTAGTCCCCCCCCCCCCCCATCTCACTCTCTCTCTCTCCTCAAGCCTACAAGAACTTCGGCCCAATCTACATACCTTAGGCCCATATTTTCGTCTTTATTGTAGGCCTATAGGTTTTTCTGTATTTCCTCGCAAGCCTACTACGCTGACTTTTATCCTATGCTACACAATCCCCACTTCTCTTACTCTAGGCTTGGCTAATCTCCCAAGAAAAGTAAGACTATATACTATTATCTTGCAAATTCTTGCAAATCTAGCCTATTTGCCTGGCCCCCTAGCATACATAGGCATATATATATAGCTTCTTGTTGGTCTTAATCACCCCGAGTGCAATTTTGTTTTTCCCTGTAGCTACGGGTTTTATTCCCCTTAGTCTTATGTACCGGTAATGTATTGTAGAATTCTAGAAGCCATTATGTGTATATTTCAAGATGATATACCCCCTCCTCAGTCTTCTTTCTCCTAAGAGCCACCTCCTCTCCCTTTTGTTTTCCGTTCTCTTATGCATATCTCCCATGCAACCATCCTTCTCTCATGGAATCCCCTCAACCTCTCCCATGTGCCCCCTCTGCCTATACTCCCACCCTTCCCATATAGCCCTCTCCAGTCTCCCCCAACCTCATGCATTCCTCCACTCCTATGTGCCCTCTCTTCCTGTTCCCACACTCACCCCTTCCATGTATCTCCCTCCCCCATGTGCCCCCATCAACCACACCTCTCCCATGTACCTCCTCCCCCACACCCCTCCCATTGCTACCTCCTCCTGTCTTTGCCCTCTCGTGTACAATAACCCCATCCCTCTCCCATGTACCCCTTCTTCCACACCCCTCCCATGTACCCACTTCCTCTACACCTGTAACCCCCCCCCCCCCCCCCCATACCCCTGACATGTGCCACCTCTTCCTGTGCCTGCCCTCCCATGTACGGTACCCCCTCCCCCTCCAATGTACCCACTTTCCTTCACACCTCTCCCATGTACCCCATACCCCTCCCATGTGTCGCCTCTTCCTGTCCCTGCCCTCCCACCCCTCGCATGTACCCTATCCCCCACACCTCTCCCTTGTACCACCTACCGTACCTCCCATGTGCCGCCTCTTCGTGTCCCTGCCCTCCTATGTGCCCGGATCCCCTCTTCCTGTCCCTTCCCTCCTACCTCTCCCATGTAGCCCCCCGGGCCCCCCCCCCCCCCCCCCTCAACACCTGGCCAGTCAGCACTAACACCTGGACCCAAACATCCGCTCTGGGTCCACCTCATTTGCAGCATACCTCTGTACAGTTGCCGACGTAAATTCTCTCATTCTATTCACCACTCCAAAGAGGTATGGGGAAGGCTAGTGATTGTCATATTTACACTTTAGTTACGCTGCGAAAGAGAGCAATACAAATTGTATTATCTATTGAATTTCGAACACTCACTGAACCACTTTTTAAATATTTGCATATATTGTCACGCCGAAAAATTTATTTGTTCTGTGCAGCAAAGTTGATGTATAAATGCATACATTCGTCTGTTCCTGATACTGCCAAATGTTTATAACGAATGCTACCTTACACTCGTATAGTACTAGGCAGTGTCATATACTTGCCGTGGCCAAGGGGAAGAACAGCTATGGTACAGAAAACATTTAGACATCAAGGAGCTCATAATTATGTAAACCGGATTATCCGAAATAATTATAGACGATTGTTCGTTAGTATTATTCAAGAATAAATTAAATAACTCTCTATAGAATAATGTTAAGCCTATGCCAATGTTTAGTGTTTCAGGGGGAGGTAGTTGCTTTTTCTGGATCCCACTTCTCCTTCAGGTTTAGCCCCATTAGTTTTGAGATTTTAAGACGTTCGCCCCATTAGTTTGTCGATTGCAAGACCTTTTGCCACATTTGTTTTCAATATTAAGACCTTCCGTGACATTTAGCTGTCGATTTTTTCCTGGTGAGCGATAGCTCGGAAGTCGTCAATGCAAAAGTTAAAACTACCGGACAGTTAGCCACAGACACTAAATTCGGTTAAATGGGAATAACACAACCGATGACCTCTTAACATATGAAGCTATTAAGGGAAGATTTCCACCTGGAGGATTTTTTTCTGAACCTCTTTCTCACTCATGTTTAGCCACATTGCTTTTGAGATTTTAAGACGTTCGCCCCATTAGTTTGGCGATTTTAAGAACCTTCGCCCCATTTCTGTCAATTTTAAGACCATTCGTGCCGTTTAGGTGTCGATTTTTTCCTGGCGAGCGATAGCGAGTCTGTAATTTAAGAGGAATCGGCCTTCGGCCGGGAAATTTTTCTACCGAAAAATGTACAAATTTATCTTGAAAGGGGGTCTAGGGGGAGTAATTTTAAGTTTGATGGAAGTCTAGGGAATCAACTAAAAACCTCCCCTTAATAATGTACCGTTTTTATTTATTTTTTTATTATATTTTTGTTTTGCTAACTATATAATAAGTTTCCCTTTATTATAATATCTCAATACGGTACCGGTACAGATTTTCCCAGCTAACGAAAAAAAAAAAAAAAAAAAAAAACACTCCAGGAATCAAAGTCACACAGGTCATCATTAAAATAAGAACAAATATATATAAATTACATGTACCGATATCATATTACCTATATTTCTATGTACACAAATATGCTAATGTATTGCATTTGTGTTCCCTAGAATAACCCTGTACGGTACTTGCTGCAAAGTAAGTTTTTGAGAGATCATTACAATTACGTAGACTGATAATTTATAAGTGTTTAAGTAAGGAATTGTTCTTCAAAGGACCTTAGCGAACCGTGTCCAGTAAATAGGTCAGCACAAAGAGACTGCTGCAATATATATAGCAATAAAAAATGATTGTTGCATCCAAATTTATTCGCTTGCAACACTGAATAGCAACTGCAAGAAACTACATTCCTTCCGGCTGCAGGAGAGAGAGAGAGAGAGAGAGAGAGAGAGAGAGAGAGAGAGAGAGAGAGAGAGAGAGAGAGAGAGAGAGAGAGAGAGATAGAGAGAGAGAGAGAGAGAGAGAGAGAGAGAGAGAGAGAGAGAGAGAGAGAGAGAGAGAGAGAGAGAGAGAGAGAGAGAGAGAGAGAGAGAGAGAGAGAGATAGAGTGAGTTGTATACCTCCCCGTTACCATGGCTACCCCGCTAACCATCTGTCCCCCTCACGCCAACAAACCATTATAGGCTACACAGACAGACCCCAGACCTTTACTTTAGTCGTAAATTACCGCTCAAACGTTCATAGGCCGTATCAACAGTTCGAAAAAATTTCACAGATGACTAGGTGTAAGTCTAGGCCTATGAGTTCATCCTTAAATACTGACGCACACCGGTAGTTTCAATCAATATTGTCTTATCCCATTAAAAGTACGGTACGGTTTCGACAATCATAACTTTCCAATTTATGTAAATATTAATTTTTTGGCATTACAGTATAACTACAATCTATATTTTGATAGCCTATTCTAAAAGTAAGTTGCACAACATACTGTATATAGGACTTTTCATCCAGTTCCATGCATTAAGATAAAACATTCAATCCATACTAAAGAAAGTTGCATGGTGCCTGGCCTGCACAGAATACACTTATTAGATTCAAAAGTACTTCGAAATATGGCGAATGGTGTCCGTAGACTGGTTTTAGTTAAAGGACCGACTAACACCAATGACCTATCAGTTAGCTACTCCATTGCCCTTGAAAACTTCATGCATCCCTAACTTCAGCTTTCTTTCGAACAGGTGAAGGCGTTTTTATTTAGCCTACACCCAGGCGTGCACAGAATATGTGCATTATTACTAACGTAATACTGGAGGGGTTAGGCATACTAGAAGTACGGTAACTAGAAAAACAATGAGACGTCTTTCCTACGCTAAATATACCAATACTGGTAGTCGCTTCATAAGTCACAATACATTTAAAGTATCATATTAGTGAAATGTTGTATAACAAGTTGTTAACCCCTTCAATTAGACAATTGTTTTACCTTTTTGAGGACACTGCTACAGTATCTTAGTATGTTGAGGAAGAAATTGTACAACGCCCCAAAGTTAAGGACCTCTTACTTTGATAGGCGGACTAAAATCATCTGGAGATTTCTCAAATAAAGCAAAATTGGGCGTCATCTGATTGAAAAGGTAGATGTCTAAATCGTAATATGCACGGTAATATTCTTGAATGTATTTATCAAAAAGTAGCTTTAATTAATTTAACCCTACCAATCTTCCCCCAACACTTCTCTCACAGACCCAGCACATCATACCGTCCAAGAGCGGCCTTCTGCGTACCCCCAACCAACTGCACTGTACTGGTGGAGAAAGTGTTGAAAAGGGCGGTGGTGAAAAATAGGCCTATTGCCAAATGTGGAGTTGTTTGTGATGTTGAAAAGATGAAAATCGTGATACGCTCATGGTAAGGCAAAATGTGGTATGGTAAGCCAGCCTAGAATCTGTGGAGGTGGTGGTGATAGTTATGGTGGTAACTTTTGTGGTTGTAGTAATGAATGATGGTGAGGGTGATTGATGTGGTATTAGTACTGATGATGGTTATAGTGGAGGGGATTATTGTTAAGGTGGTGGTGGTGAGGGAAGTAGCCATTGATTTTTTTTTTATAGTATTAGTAGTACCGGTAGTAGTAATATACTTAGTAGTAATAATAATATAATAGTAATAGGGGGGATGCACAGGCTGAGTGATGTTGGTAGAAAAGAAAAAAAATGGTAGTAGTAGTAGTAAAATAACAATAATAGTACTAGTGGTAGAAGGGTAAAATATAATGAATGTACACTATTTAATAAAAAATAATAGTAATAGTAGTAGTAGTAGTAGTAGTAGTTTAGTGGACTGGTGGCATAATGAAGGTAGGAACAGTAGTGGTGGTAGCATCGGGGTTGCCACCCAGTTATGGCTAGCCTCACCCATCAGCTGGGCCAAATTTGGGGTAAGGTCGCAGTGGCAGCACGGTGGTATCAGTTCTCCAGTTTTGTTGGTAGTTGGGGATTAAGATGGGTTGAATGATGGCTCTGCTGTATTGTGGCTTTATTTGGAGAGAGAGAGAGAGAGAGAGAGAGAGAGAGAGAGAGAGAGAGAGAGAGAGAGAGAGAGAGAGAGAGAGAGAGAGAGAGAGAGAGAGAGAGAGAGAGAGAGAGAGAGAGAGAGAGAGAGAGAGAGAGAGAGAGAGAGAGAGAGACTATGTATCATGTAGACCGTATGCAACAACATAACTATAGGATAACAAGTTCTATTACCGTACTAGCCTACAGACTTTAGACGACTTACATATTATCAATAGGTTTAAAGTGTACCGGTACTTTATACAATCTTTGCTTGTGTAGGTTTCTCTTTCGCCGTGCAGCCTCTGACCCCCCCCCCCCTCTCTCTCTCAACGATAGGCTTAGCAGGCTCAACATAATACTGACACACAACCATGACTGAAAATCAACAAATGAAGAGGTTTGACAAATAGCTAATAGTCTAGTTTACGTCACATCTTTTCTACACACGCTATAAGATCAGTGATACCTAGAACAATCATCCCTCGGTGGTTGTAAATAAACCATTTAATATGTTAATAGTATTATACAAACTTTGCAATGAGTGTAGGCCTATTCCACTAGACGATCACTTTGTTTTTAGTTCCAATAGATTAGCTTCCTGGAATGGACCACAATGTCGTTTAAATACTATCCTCCCCCTGTCACTCTTTCAGCTAGACCAATAAGAACAATGACACCAAAGATATAGGCAAATATTGGTTTGGTAACAGAGTTGTAGATAGGTGGAATAGGCTACCAATTGCTATAGTGGGATCAAGAACGATAGGGAGCTTTAAGATACAATTAGATAGGCATATGACGAGATGGGTTGGGTGTGAGGGTGATCTGTCAGGTCTGGGGATCTGCAGATCCCCGTTTTTCTGACCTCTGACCGTTTCGGTGAGGTAAGTCCTAATGGTGTTTTTAAGCTGGGCTTATAATTAGGGTTGGGTGTGAAAGGGATCTGCCTTGTGTAGGCCAATCGGCTTTCTGCAGACGCCCATTTTCTTATGTTCTTAAAAGTATCCGCAGCTGGAAAATATAATTATGCAGAGCGCTACACACACCTTTAATCCGGCGCATCCTTGCCCTCATTGCGGTCACTAGTTTTCTCTCCCCTAGCTCAGCGTTATATACCTGCCCCCGTCCTCTACCTACCTCTTATAATATATCACGCCTCTGGGGAGAAATTTCTAGCTCCCGGTCGTGGGGATTGGGGTTGGTGGGGAGGGGAGAGAGGAACACGTTTTACTTTCAGGGACGTACAGGTACAATCAACATTGTTTTGAGACCATAGTTTTTCCATACAAACCCAAACCCCCAACAAGATAGAATAAGTTTTCCGCCGGGGACGTTATTTTATTTAGGCCTATTGAAAAAAATATATAATACGATTGGTATACCCAAACATAATACAATGAGTAAATAAATAATAAAGTTCCATGTACCGGTCGTGGGTGGATGGGGACACGTTTGACTTTCAGGGACATATGGAGACAGTGCTAGGGTTCGTGTGGTCAGAAGGGGGGGGGGGGGGGGGGGGGGGATGTTGTGCGGCTTCAACTTCCGCTTCCTGCCTTATTAACAGCAGGGAAAGTATTGCAGTGTTGGCTAAGCTGAGGGATTAATGACAAAGATCTGGGTAAAACGTAACAGTTTGATGACAAAGAGTTGTATACCCGTCCATCTTGATAATAATGTTGAATTTTCAGATATGATATAATTTCGGCCATCCTCCAGAAATAAAAACGGACTAATTGCTGAATAACTGATTAGGTCTATAAATTTTTTTGACTTTTCTATTCAATTGTGTCGAGACCTACGGTATAGATACATCCATCTCAAATTACGGTATATGAACTCATCAAAGTATCTACACCGTGATCAAGCTTATCTGAATATTAAATATCCTGTAGTAATAAAATACGGTACGGTACCGTAGTAGTCTATGCTACCTTATATGCAACTCAACTTGATTAACATAGTCACCTTCGTAAAAGGAATGTATGACACTGCAGTACCCTACATGCATCTGAAATATGAAAAAGACTATTCCAGTATCCGTACTCGTAAACAGAGAGAAGCCGCTACAAATAATCTGCGCTCTATCGATTGTCACATTCTAAAGGTCAGCTAATTCACATCCGAAGAGGATCACTTACTGGTGTCGAACTTTAAGTTCGTAGCAAACCTGACTTCAAACTAATACCCCAAACACAAAATACTAATATACCGGTATTCCAAAAGCGTCATATACAGTACCGTATATATATTATATATATACTGTATATATATATATATATATATATATATATATATATATATATATATATATATATATATATATATACCGGTATATATATATATATATATATACCGGTACAGTATATATATATATATATTTATAATCTGCACTCGTTAGCTTTTCGCTAGAGAATTCTACCGGTACGGTACGGTAGGGCCTACCTCAAGCTGATTGGCTGGTAGTACCGGTAGCCTACTATGTCCAAATACCATCTTTCAGTTGCAAAAACTAACACAAAAATTATACTATACAGTACCGTACGGTATTATCACACATTAATTTCGAAGTCAAGTTCTCCAGCTCAAAGTGATCAAGTGCAAACTCACCAGGATAGGAAATAGCCTAGGCCTATTATATAATTATATTCTATAGACTCAGGCCCAATCCCCACTTTTCATATTTTTTTCCTCTTTTACTTTTTTTTTGGGGGGGTGGCCGACTCAAGAAAGAGCCAGAATAGGGACAACACGGTAGAAAATAATGAACACACACAAGCAAAATACAAATTCACATACATCTACTGTAGGTCATCCAGGAGAAGACCCAGAGACCAGGGTCACCAAGGTCCCTCCAGCACTTCCCCGGCCACCGACCACCCGGAGAGGTTCCGATCTCGGCAGACAGACATGCAGCAGGGCGAAATCACAAGCCCGCCCACCACACTTCCAGGCGCACCCTTCATATAAACCGTCTCCCCGGGCCAGACGCCTGATGGACTATTATCTAGTCCAACTTGCGCCCGACCCCTTCCCTCAAATGACCACGTGTTCACTCATCTATTCAACAGCCTACAATTGCTCGGGGCCTTGGGGCTGTTCGGCCAGGCAGCTTGGGGAACAACAAGAGCAATCAAGCATTTTTCGTTTTTAATGCCGCTAGGAAAAAAATTCGTTGGTCAAATTTAGACACGTGTGTTGTGTTAATAATAATAATAAGAAGAATATGAATACGGTAAACAATAGGCCTACATAAAATATAATTACATAAGAACATAAGAAAATGGGAGTCTGCAGAAAGCCGATTGGCCTAAGCAAGGCAGATCCCTGTCCCACACAACCCCAATTACAAAGCCCAATTATAGGCTCAACACTCTAATACCCTGAGGATCATCTTACCAAACCGGTTAGAGATTAACGCAGGATTACGGGGGTCTGCAGAGCGCTGATTGGCCCAACCCGGCTGATCCCCCTTCACACCCAACCCTTCTCGTCCATATGCTTATCCAATTTTTTCTTAAAGCTCCCTATCGTTCTTGATCCCACTATATCACTTGGTAGCCTATTCCACCCATCTACAACTCTGTTACCAAACCAATATTTGCCTATATCTTTTCTGAAACGAAATTTATCTAATTTGAAACCATTGGTACGAGTTCTTTCGCTATCACTGAGCTTTAGTACATTTGTCATGTCCCCTTTGTTAATCCCACTAACCCACTTGAACACCTCTATCATATCCCCTCTAACTCTGCGTCTCTCTAACGAATGTAAACCTAATTTCTTCAACCTTTCTTCATACGGAAAATTTCTAATATTATGGATCATTTTTGTCATTCTACGCTGAATTCTCTCCAATGAATCTATGTCCATTCTGTAATAAGGACACCAAAATTGGACAGCATAATCCATATGGGGTCTCACTAATGACAAGTAAAGTTTTAAGATAACATCAGCAGTTCTGTTACTCACACTCCTAGAGATGAACCCGAGAATCCTGTTTGCCTTATTACGAACGCTTATACACTGTTTTCTAGGCTTCAAATCATTGCTAACAAACACACCTAGATCTTTCTCGCAGTCTGAATTTTCTAATTCTAAATTAGCTAGTTTATATTTAACATTTGTTTGCATCTTCCCTATCTTTATTACCTTGCATTTGTCAATGTTAAACTTCATCTGCCAATTTACTGACCATTCATGTAAGGTATCTAGATCCCTTTGGAGGCACTCTATATCGCTATCTGAATCAATTGATCTCCCCATTTTAGTATCGTCTGCGAATTTACTTATCCTACTAGTTATACCTAAATCTAGGTCATTTATGTATATAAGAAACAACAGGGGACCTAATACCGATCCCTGGGGGACACCACTTTTGACTGCTCCCCACTCTGACTTGGTACCATTTATGCTGACTCTCTGTTTCCTACCAATTAGCCATGACCTAATCCATCCCAACAACGACCCTCCTATTCCATGTGCCTCAACCTTTCTCATCAATCTCTCATGAGGGACTCTGTCGAAAGCTTTACTGAAATCTAAATATATAATATCATATGACTTGTCACTATCTACTGCTTCATATACCTCTGAGAAAAAGCTAAGCAAATTAGTAAGGCAAGAACGTCCCTGAGTGAATCCATGCTGAGAAGAATTTATTAAGTTAAATTTTACTAAGTGGCTTCTAATTTTCCTAGCAATAATGGACTCTAGCAACTTTCCTATGATTGATGTGAGACTAATGGGACGGTAATTGGATGCTATCGATTTATCACCTTTTTTGAAGATCGGAACTACATTTGCAAGCTTCCAAGCTTCTGGAACTAAACCTGTTTCTAATGACTTGTTAAATATAAATGCTAATGGACTACTTAACTCATCTCTGCATTCTTTTAATACTCTAGCATATACCTCGTCAGGACCAGGCGATTTTTGAGGTTTCAGTCTGTCAATTTCCTTAAGCACATCATTTCTACTTATACTAACTGTACTTAACATATTTTCTATACTATCACTATATACCATATTGACTTCTGGAATCTGTGCCAAATTTTCATTTGTGAAAACGGAAAGAAACTGACTATTTAATGTACTGCACATTTCTAAATCATTTTCTGTTATTTCTCCTATTGAAGTTTTTAGGGGGCCTATTACATCTCTAACTTTAGATTTATATAGTTGGTAAAAAGCTTTAGGGTTATTTTTTGAGTCGCTGGCTATCCTTATTTCATAATTTATTTTGGCTTTCCTGATTTCCTTTTTGACCTGTCTTGATAGAGTCTGATAGTATATATGTAAATGATTTTCACCTTTCTTTATTTTTCGATATATTCCTTTCTTTTTTCCTATAAGATCTATTAGCTTATTAGTCATCCATTTTGGTTGGTTCTGCGTCGATCTAAATCTTCTTTTAGGGATATATTTATTTTGAGCATTGTGGAGTGAAGCAATAAACTGGTTATATGTAGGTGGCAAGTTTAACTCTGGCATATCCTGACTTAATTGCTTAACAATAGGGTCCACCCTTAAGTCTCTTCTTAGCCCACCATAATCGGCTTTTCTGAAATCTGGGATAAGTGTCGTATTCTCTTTAGCATTCCCTGTCCATTGTATATTAAAATAAATAGATTTATGATCGCTATTTCCTAGGTGGTCACCAATCTCTACATTATTTATCATATGTTCATTGTTACTGAAAACTAAATCAAGAATATTAATACCTCTAGTCGGCGTATCTATGAATTGAAATAAAAAACTATCTTGTACTACCTCAATAAACTCTACTGAATCGGAGTCGCCTATTTGGTGCTGCCAATCAATGTTCGGAAAATTAAAATCCCCCATAATGCACACATTGCTAAACCTTGATGCTATTTTAATTTCCTCCCATAACGATTTTCCGCCATTTATACTCATATTAGGCGGTCTATATATAACTCCAATAACTATGGTCTCACTACCTTCGTTAACCTCTACCCAAACACTTTCATTATCATTATTTAGTCTAATACCTGATTTAATACAGCTTTTTAATGTACTCCTGACAAACACTGCTATACCCCCGCCCCTCCTACTTGTTCGGTCATATTTAAACAAACTATATCCTGGAATATCAAATTCTGCTAAAAAATGCCTAGATTCTGTATTAATCCACGTTTCAGTTAGCGCTATTATGTCTATATTTTCTGTGCTAACGAGTGCTCTAAGTTCGTTCATTTTGTTACATAAACTCCTACAATTTGTATAATATACCCTCAACCTATTACTTTTATTTGCAACTAATTTTCTATTGTGTTTAGCTAACTTATTATTTCCTGTTGAACTACTAGCTCTAGACGGAAATTCTACTCTATCAGTATTCTCATCTTTACTATCAGTTACATGTGTAGTGTTATCGATACTACTATTACACATCACTATATCCGCACTATCTTGACTGATTATTTCTATTTTACTCACTGGTTTGTCACATGAAGTACCTGCTCCATATGGAGACAGTATTTTACTTACACACCCAGGTTTTTTTAACGAAACCCCGCAACAATCTTGTCGAGTGAGCTGGCCAAGGTCGAAACTCCTAGTCGAGAGAGATGTACTCCATCCTGGGCATACAGTTCATCCTTACCATAAAAGAGGGACGGCATTGGTCTACTTTATTGTTAAATTGCAGTTCCGAGGCTCAAAATATATAATTTATTGAACGAAAACCATGTACGTACATACCCAGCATGTGGAACAAAAACTATGCCAACTGCATGTGCCGACAGACAACAAATAATTCTATCTCACTCAGTCTTAACACACTACCAACCCGTGCAATTACCGTGGCAGATATCTAAAAAGGCAAATCAGAGCATGACATGGAACATTGTGTATACACCACTGATCTCACCAATCCAACACAATTCACAATAAGATACTTTTAAAACAAAAACATTAAAGTTACTACATTCCCAGCCCTCACGCGTTACTCTCATTATTGCACTTAATAGCCGGTTTCCGTTAGAATTAAACAAGGGTCTGAGGTGTGTTCACTGGACTACCAGTATTCCTTTGTCTCTAGCATGCCTGTGTGGGGGATTTTAGACATTTTGCTACAAGAGCCTCTCATTAGTAATTGTAGGTACCGTACGCTGATATAATCAACAATTTCATAGCATTATCTACAAAAACACACTTAAAGGGGAAGGGTTTATTTTTTGGTCGATTTTTTCACATACACACACAAATATATATATATACAGTATATATACCTTTTGATGTGTTCGCCACTCTTCTAGCGGCACCAAGGAGCGCGACGCCCCTCGTTACCGGTATATATAATATATACCGTATATATATATGCCTACGCCAATAACACCATATTTACTAAATCTCCGGAATATCCAATAGACTTATGTATGAACATACAAATTTGGTAATGATACTAAGGAATCGGAGAACATAAAAAAGGGGCCCAGAAGGGAGCTTACCGCCTTACCTTAACCTGAGGGTGATTAAATCAATAGAACTGAGTCACCAGTAGGCAGTAGCCAGTCATCACCTGCTCTACCGTACTGAAGCTACTCCACAACTACGCCACAACACTATCAGACAGAGTGGACGTTTAAAAAACACTACCGTACCATACTATTTCGCTTCCTCTATATCCAATGTACCGGTAGGCTACCGTACCCTACATCTTTATGACACAAATTGGGTTACCGTTATGTTAGGCTAGAACGAGTAGCCTACACGCAGGCATATATACAAATTCAATATTACGACTAAACGTCACTATTATTTCAGCCACATAGGCTACTACAGTAGGCTAATTTTATATCAATAATAGTACTGTTAAATGAATAAAATAGTAAATCCAAATTAATGTCTTGACCAAGTGATCTCAGGAGCTGAAAAAAAAAATCGTACCCGGAACCGGTATGTAGTTGGCTACCAGTAACAGATATTAAATGAAACAAAGAAGTCGTCATCGAACTAAAACATGTAGCCTGCCGTAGGCCTAAATGGTATTTTTAACCAATAAACAGCTAGAAGTCCTTCGTTACTTGTAGAATAATGTCGGAAGACCGTCAAGAAATAAAATAATATTTTAAATGAGTAGCCTACCGTACGGCAAGATAAGGTGCTAATAATTACTGATACGGTAGCCTAGCAATAATATTGGTGTAACTATTACAGGAACCAAACAACAGGAATTAATGGTAGGCTACCGGTAACGGTAAGGTAAAATAACGGTGCCTACATAGGATATCCATCGCCGTATCTCACATTTTATGAAGATAGGCCTACACCATAACTGAAAGACGAGAACTAGAAAAATTCTGTCGCATACATCAAAAGAGAAACCTGCAACAGTCTGCGGATCACAGCCTCCCTCAGATGTTTTCGTTGATTTGCTACATTTATATAGATGTGTAGATATGGAAGAGGTTGGAATAAGTTTCACAAAGTTAACTTAGGCTAGGTTGGCTATTATAAGCGTTGCCATATGTACGAATTGTCCATAATGGTTGCATAAAACAACCCATGCGCGGGCCTACTGCAAGAGTGAGTGAGGGAGGCTGGGCGCTGGGTGGTGGTGGAAATATAGAAGCGGCCTGGGGGCACCGTTGGCCTGGAATAAACGAATGCCTGCCTGGAAAGTGAAGTCAAACTAGTGAAGTTGTTCTCAATGATACCTTGGCTGGCTCCAGTTGGCTTGTGTTGAAGCTGTCAAGGTAAGATTAGTGTGATATGTAATTTGACAATACCGTATCGGTACAACGTTCAAATTAACTTTGCAATTATTCCACATAATTAGAATAGATAATTTCGATTAAATGTCATCTTTCGAACAAAATGCAAGTATTTTGCTTCAATAACTGTTCTTCACATCAAATATGGTGGCTACCATTCCTATCACTGCCAACTAACCATGTCCATTCATAATCCTACATAGAGTAGTTACCATGTAATATGAATGAAGTACCGTATGGTGTTTGCTAAAAACTATTCACCAAACGAGAATGTTTAATTACATACCGGTACGGTATGAGTTTAGCTACAGTCTCTAATAATCATAGCAATAGTTTTCTTTCTAATATATAATAATAATAATAATCGGTATATTTCGAGCCGACAGCCAATGAGACTGAAAATACACAGACTTAACCTATCCCTTAAGGGATCAACAGACTGATCCTGACTGCTTACGTGACGCCTAAGGGGGGTCAAAGGCTCAAAGACCCCCTCAAACCATCCTGTATCCCAAGGCAAAAAATAGTTGTTTTTTATTCTGAAAATGATATAAATCTGAAGTGTTTTAAGATCGTTGGATAATGGGGAAAAAACATTTTCCGGGGATTGTAACGAATTTCAACTACCGTACTGTATAATGATAAAACCTACCTAAAACCAATGCAAAAATCCATGGGAAAATTAATGGTAGTTTCGGTAATATTTCCCAATGCCTGAATATATACATACTGTACATACAATTACCTCCACCAACGAAGTTGGACGGAAGTTATGTTTTTGCCTCCGTCTGTTTGTCTGTAAACAAGATATCTCTAGAAGTTTTGAACCGATTATCATGAATGTTGGTGAGCAAATAGGATATGTGCTAAGGAAGAAGTTATTCCATTTCGGAGGCGATCTGTAGAGCACATACCTCCGCCAGAATAGGAAGAGGTACAGAAGCTCTCCTGAGTGCCCCTCTAGTTACCCGGTACCGGTATAGGTAAATTGTTTGAAAATGAGGCATTTACCAAACTGACTACGGTATCGGCTATTATAATACAAAAAACTATACCGGCATATACGGTACCGGTACCGGGTACTGTGTATCTATAGGCCTAACGGGCAATTCTCAGTAACGGTATTCTACCTTGATTATTATAAATGCAGTGAATAGGTCTAATCGTATAGACCACAATCAGAATAAAATACAAATAACGACATCTCAATGAAAGGCTTAAAACAAAACAAAAATATAACTTATGTAACAAACTTTGAATTTATGCTGCAATTAGTGCAATAGCAAGTACCGTACCGGTATCAAGATTTTCATAAGCACTTTGAAAGACGAAACATGGAACAAAACGTTCGATTATTTTCTTTAAATAGGCTATGGGAACATTTAATAAAGTTTCAAAGGTCTTGTTTTCTCAATACCGTACGTCCTCCTCCGCAACATCAAAAATCCGACTTTGAACACAATGATTCCCAGGCCGATTATTACAATGATATATCGGGTTCCAGTAACACGAAAGATTACATTTGGTTTAATGTTAAATAGAATGACCAAGGTGGAGACTGGATAGGCTATACTTAATATGAGTAACCAAATATAAAATACCGGTACATAGTATATTCTAGTTGCTATTGTAATGCTACAATAACAACAAAACCTACAATCTCGAAGTTCCATTTTTGGCGTCGTGACTGAATTGTGGTTCCAATCATTTTGTGTTGTGTGTATATATATATATATATAATGTAATATTTCACAAACATTCACAATGCCAGTAGGCTAGGCTATGTACCATTGTACCGCACCAGGATAAAATCGTCACGGGCGAACCTTCCTGTTGTTTATGGATTATTCAACAACTTCACAATTTCAAGTAGGCCTATGGTATCTTCTAATGACCAAAAGTGCATCCCTAGGAAGGAAGGATGTGGGAGAGGAGGGAGAGAGGGGGGGGGGGGGGGAGCCCCCAGAGTGACAGGTGTATCTCCGAGGTCTAGGCCCATGTTTTGTATTGACAAATTTTGATTCGTCGTGTTTTTTTAATGAGGTAAAAATAGACCCTGGTAAGCACTAATAACTTCTGAATGTAGCTATGAAGGTTATCATGACCAAGTACCAAAACAATGAGTACCATATATTCCCTAACAGTGCTAACACACTACGGGGCCGCGAATAATGTCGGTCACAAACTCACAATAACCCGAATAATACATCCCCACATGTGACAGTGACACAGGAAACAGCCCAACCATAGTGAGGAAAACAAAGGCCTGTAGGAGGAGAAAAGTCGACCTGGAAAGAAGAGTGAAGTGAGACTTGGAGGGGAAAACGGGTTCGAAAAGGAAGTGACAGGAAAGAACTAGGTCGGGGAGGAGGCATCAACATCTCTAGCCTAGGCCTACTCTTATTTCAAGGTTGTTTGGGATTGGACCTTTAAATCGGATACAGATTATAATAATTATATATAGCCTAGGCTTACGCTTACGTCAAACAATGTATACAGATTAGTCAAAACCAAATACAATGGTTAATGTTATTTTTTGTTAGAAGTTTGATATTGTTACGCTAAATAAAATCTTCAAATCAAACTTGAAATTATATATTTTGTTAGGCCTACAGCTGAAACTGTAGTTTTTTTTTTACTAGGCCTACGCTGTCTCCTAGAAACTGCATACTAATAATTCAAGTTTAATAAATGTTTAGTTTGGATTAAGCAATAATCAGTTTTCAGTAACTTAAGAACTAATTCCACTATTATATATAGGCCGCTAGGCTAAAATATCATAGCCTCACACTTGGATGCTCAAGATTTATACAGACGGTAGAGATGTTCAACTTGGCGGGAGGTGAATTTAACCTATCCTAACCTAGGCGAATTGGGTTGAGCAAACATACCATGTTTAGATAACCAAAGAGTTTACTGTCTAGTCTGTCTACATTAGGCCAAGGTCTCGAGATAGCCTACAGCTATTCTTAGATCTGTGATTAAGCTAGTTTTATTTATTGATATTTTGATGTAAACTTAGTATGGTAGTTCTGTATATAGGCTATAGGCTAGTGAATAGTCTATTCGCTATAAGTAGGCAAGGCAAGAAATCATGAAGTCTAACCTCTGTAACTCAGACGACTAGGCTAGAGTTAGAGTAATCGAGCTAATATTTCTACCATTTTGGGAAGAGTCAGTCAAGGAATAGCCTAGATGTGGCAATTTACAGCCAATTTGCTTTGGCCATTTGTAAATTACATGGATAGAGGTCATGATTTATCGCCTATTTACAGCGAATAAACTGGCCTAGGCTATAGGCTACACGTTACGCACTTGACAGTTGACTAGATTACAGGACATTTCGACGGTGCCAGTTTCAATTAAAGTTATCTGTCAATGTCAAAATAGAAATATACAAAAATACATAGGCCTACATTTTGTAATTTATACTTAATATTGACAGATAACTTGAATTTAAAGAAGATAATAGGGTAGGGTGGTGGCTGATAACTACCGTGTTCGATGGAGGAGCAATAATGGTTTGGTGGTTCTCACAGGTAAGCCACGGTAGCTTGTTCGTTTCTTAGTTATTAATGTGACTAACCACATGACACAGGGACAAGTGGCTTATTTCTACACTTTTGGTAATGCACTATATTGACGAAAATTAGGGCACAGTGTGAACAAAGCTGTGTCAAAATATCATACTGTTCCAACTGTTTGTTAATAAGCTATTCCCGAAAAACGATGTAACACGGCCTCTGAAACCCATAGTAGGCTAGAGTAATCGAGCTAATATTTCTACCATTTTGGGAAGTCAGTCAAGGAATAGCCTAGATGTGGAAATTTACAGCCAATTTGCTTTGGCCATTTGTGAATTACAGAGGATAGAGGTCATGATTTATCGCCTATTTACAGCGAATAGCCTAGACTGGCCTAGGCTACACGTTACGCACTTCACAGTTGACTAGACCCTATTGGCCTATTTGTCCCACAGTACTTAGGCTATTATTCTGTCTTGTTGAGTATCAGAGTATGGGTAAATTGTGATTTCAACATGGCAAATCAGACACTTGTTTCAAATAGCCTACATGGTACATATCAAATATTATAACCGTGATGTACAGTATATAGCCTAGCCTACAAGGTTACTTATCGTAATATGCACTTAACTAATTAAACCAACTAGGCTACAATTGGTGAGAAAGTCTCCTAAAAGTGCCAGACAACCCAGCGAGTGCCAGAATGGAGGCCAACAGTGAGAAACAGGTCATAGGTAAGGTAGGGTAGGGTACGGGAGGGCGCAACGGGGTACTTGTTCGCCCAAACTTCCAATTTACACTGGGCTACCCTACACAACGTTATGGTTAGTTTATCAAACTTAGGGTTGGTTTATCTGAGTGATGGGTATATATTCGATGTGGCGAGATGTACACAGAACTCTGAACTTACCTCAAATTCGGGCCTGACAGAGGAAGGCGAGGTATGGGGCCAGTCGCTAGTGCAAAAACCTGGTCACCTTAATATCCACTGGTGCTATACTGATCCACTTTTAAAGGTTGACACTCCCGGTAAACAACAGCCACAATCCTCCACTCTTAGCTATCACCAAGGGAAACGAGCACTTGGGGGGAATTCGTAGGTTCTAGAGCGAGGTTAACTATCCAAGAGCGGGAGCATCAACGCACACATCCACCCTCCACGACCGTCACAGCTGAACTACCTGCCACCTGCGGCCTGCCCGTCAGTGTTGCCAACTTCAAGAAATTATAATCTCGGATTAAACTTCAAAAGAACTACAGAAATCTGGAGCCCAGCTGTCTAATATTCAATATTCTATCGTGTAATTTCCATAATATTGTGAATTGTGCATTAATGGGGAATAATGCCAAGAAAATATCTGCTTTAGCTAGGAAAACGATGCCAATATTTTATTACTTGTATTGAGAAAGTATAATAACTACATAAATACACTATATATATATATATATATATATATATATATATATATATATATAGAGAGAGAGAGAGAGAGGGAGGGAGAGACAGAAAGATAATATATTCTGCATATCTAGATATATCTGATACTTTGGCAACACTGCTGTTCGCAGCTCACCTCCTGTGCCGACCACCTGAGTTGTATGTTGACTGACAAAACAAAATTTCAGCAGTTTTTCTCCCATTCTTAAAGTCACGCTCGGAGCTTTGCTGAAAAAATATATAAGCTGGCATGTCACAGTTCATCAAAGTGTGTTCGTTCATGGTGCACACTACGATAGCAAGATCATCTTAACGGTAAACTGTATGTGATATCTCGATATTGAAATCGCTATTCATTTGGATTAAGTTAAATCATATAGTATTCTTACAATTCACATTCAAAACTCGAAAAACGAACACACAATTAACACACACACATATATAGGCCTACTGTACTAACTATATATATATATATATATATATATATATATATATATATATATATATATATATATATATATATATATATACCCGGTATATATATAATATATATATATCAGTAGTAGGTTGGCCGCTAGGGTACCGGATCTTGAGGATAAATAAGATGACGAGAGCAAACATCAACTCCATATTCATTGTTTATTAATTAAGCTTTTGACAATATTTCGAACAATATCTCTGTTCATCATCAGGTGAAACACCAACGATCCTAGAAAACAAACATGATATCTGTTAAAACTTTGTATTTAATATATGGATCTATTTAAACAAGTTTAATGTGACAATTCTACATAATACTTTAATATACTGCTAAAATATAAGTTAATAATTGAAAACAATAACAAGATTTACAAGAATATTTCATAATCCTAACTTCATAAACCTGAACATGTAATATATAATAACATGCAACAAACCATTTCGTAAGGTGCAGGTCGAAATGGTTTGTTGCATGTTATTTTATATTACATGTTCAGGTTTATGAAGTTAGGATTATGTAATATTCTTGTAAACCTTGTTATTGTTTTCAATTATTAACTTATATTTTAGCAGTTTTAAGTAAAGTATTATGTAGAATTGTCACATTAAACTTGTTTAAATAGATCCATATATTAAATAAAAAGTTTTAACAGATATCATGTTTGTTTTCTAGGATCGTTGGTGTTTCACCTGATGATGAACAGAGAAATTGTTCGAAATATTGTCAAAAGCTTAATTAATAAACAACGAAAATGGAGTTGATGTTTGCTCTCGTCATCTTATTTATTCTATATATATATATATATATATATATATATATATATATATATATATATATATATATAATGTTATGCAGTTATTCTAAGGCTTGAGTCTACTGCATGCTCAGCTGGACAACACAAACAAAAGGTAACAAACATACAATAAGTTTATCAACATAAACATTAGGGACAGGTTATATTTAATACACGAAAAATGCATAATAACAATATACAATATGGTATCATCAACTATGGATGAATTTGACGCTGTGAAATCATTTGTAGTGTACCAACCTCCTCAACACGCATGTAGGCTACTGTTCATATTCTGCTCTCCATAGTCATCTTTTGTATTCTCATTTAATCATTGTGTTTGTTTTTTATCCTCAAATCCGACTTCTCTAAAATGTATCAGCCATTCGTCGATTCTACAGTTACTCTCATTCCATTTCATATCCAGTATTCGATCACATCAGCAAACTCTTTTAGCTTCTTCCACCCCCTTCCCCCATTCCACACTCACTCTAGTCGAGGGCGTGAATGCTAATATTTTGCCGCCTTATGCCATGCAAAAAGTGAAAATTTGTAATGATTTTCAGAAAGACATTTCATATTTTGTATTAGTTCAGAAAGGTTTTGGATAGCTATAAGAAATAAGGTAAAGTATATGATAATATATTTGAGCTCGGAGCATACAAAATTAGCTGTCACTTCTTGGTTACTCACAGAATTTACACATTTTTTTGGGGAAACGAATGTATGAACCCAACTGGGGGTGGGTGACATTGCCCCAACATACATAAATATGGCATAATCTTTAAAATATTATGCACAGAATAACACGAAATTTGGTTACCAAAGTCCGTGCATAAACAGCAATGAACCCACCAAATATTTTGACAAAAATACTTAAGGTCATGTATGGGAGGACGGGGGAAAGGAGGTATTAAAAGGGTCAATGAGAGTTAGGATCTTCAATCAATCTTAACCAAAAATAATCAATTGTAATAGGAGATAACCGCCAAGTACTAACGAAGTTTGGTAACAAAGGGAAAACAAATATCTTGAAGACAGGCACAGGCATAAGAGATGACAGATAATAATGATAACGGAAACCATTCAAATTAGTCTGCGGTATACTGATTAACTACAAGTAAGGTGCCTGCCGGCCCCTTCCAGAGTCCTTACCTGATATTATACCTAGCTCAATAACTGTCGGATACAAGACGGCGGTATTATATATTTCCGGGTATTTTAACCCCCCCCCCCCCAAAACAAAAGGAAGCTTTGCCTTTTGTGTCCTTCATACACATAGACAAACATAATCTACAGTTAGCTTCTATTGAGATATTTCAGATACTTTAACCCCTTAATTTTGAGAACTAATGCTTACTTGATCACTATTTAGATATGTATCAATATATTTATATGCTGACAACTATTTGCCTGTAAATATGTACTGTACTTACATAAACGAATATGTGGCTGCTTACGATTCCACATGGCCTTCAGCGCGGACATGTTGGGTACTGATATATAATATAATATAACAATATATTATGTAGTTATAATGAATACCATTATTTTACATTAACAATACTAAACTAAATTAATATTCCTCATACGTAAGAAACAAAGCAACAAAGGGCTTCACTTTTCCTAAGTTAAGTTCCTAACAAATTGGATCAACACTGAAACTATATATATATATATATATATATATATATATATATATAGAGAGAGAGAGAGAGAGAGAGAGAGAGAGAGAGAGGGGTAAGGATAGACAAACACAGATGATTACAAAGCCAAGGATGACACCGTAAAAGTTCTAGTCTCACCCCATGTAACGACCCCAGTCACTCATAAGCGACATCTTCATTCACTTTCATCATGAGGTAACAATATTTCGGGGTTAGCTGAAGTACACACACACATATTGATAAGTGTATTGTATCCAAGAATAAGAAAAACAAATACCAAATCTTCATTATGTGACATAGGCCAAACGAAATCATGACATATAGGCGCCATTGTTCATACAAATCCAGCTGCCCCAGTCACCTGACAGCCATAAGAAAGCACACATTTAGAGGGATACTCCTTATTTGTCAACACATTTTCCCATGTTGTATATTGATGTTTGGAGTTTGTATGCTTCATTGAGAATCTTGGGTTTATTCTAGTCTTGCAGGGATGGCAAAAATACTTCAAATATTTTCTAGAGACCCAATAAGATGCAAAGATTGGACATAATATAGTTACCGGTAGCTATAGTTTACACGCTCAATTGTTTTATTTTAAATTACCAAGGTTAAGAGTAGGTACAGTACCATTTATAGTGACTGGTGCATCTTGTAGACTTTATACATTTGATATACAGTAGGTAGATTAGATCATATTATGGACGATAAAATTTGCATGAAGCTTAATATAATGCAAGCTGAAAATTCTCAAGGACATTATTGGAGAGGCAGGGGTGGAGAGTTTTAAGTCGATTTTTCGTCTTAATATCTGTAATAAGCTTCTGAGAACTTCTCCATAATTGTTATCGACGGAGGCAATTATCAGGTAATATTTTCAACTGCAGTAAACATTATTCTGATTTTGTAATATATATATATCGACAAGCGAAATTGTGAACGTTACAGGTTGTCCCCTGAGAATAATATGTAGTGCCTCCCGTTAGTCGTGAGTGACCGTCAGTCCTTCACGCTCCGGGGGGCGGTGGTTGTTGCTCCTGCTGCTGCTCTAGAGGTGACGCAAACCAACATACGCTATGACCACCATTATATAATTAATTTATATTTCAGTACTCTATTTACCTGTGTCATAAACGTGTGACAGTGAATACTTCGAGATGTTTTTGTTTTATTGGATGATTGATTTTAATTTGTAATTTATATATTTTATCTTTTAATTGTTGACATAGCTTTTCAGATACTGAAATGAAACATAAACATCATGGATCTATGCCTCAAAGAATGGTTCCAACTCAAATTATACAAGTGACTGAAAACCAGATACACATTAATGCAAATATTTTGAATTTCATGGTCATGGAATTACATTTGATATTACGTATACAGTATTCTCTTGTTATTTTATTTATTTCTCCTGTGCCAGTGTGCTTGCTATTCTGCGTTAGTTCTTGTATTATTCTCTATTAATGCAAATAAACTCTTAATAGCCATATTTTCTACTACTTTATTCCCCTTTTCTTCCCTTAATCTCTCAAGCTTTCATTACCTTTGTTTGGCGATCATGATTATCTGATGTAGGATAGTATATGATTACATTATAATCATCGTGTATTTTATAACGAGATTACTTTAAATAGTGGTAATCAAAATGATAATGATGGATGGATGTAGATAGTAAAGATAGGTGTTACAAATAGAATAACTATATATTTTAACAGCAGAAATAGGCTTGTATGTATATACTATCAGTATACTGTCTGTATATCATATATAATTTAAAGGTCTTACATATACAGTTAAACAAGTTTTTTTTATCTACGTGTATGAAGGTGACAAAAGTCAAAGTTGCCTATACAACCCCAAAGTTGAAAAAAGCAATAGAGAGCCAAATTCGAAGTACAGTACATTAGTCAAAATGTCTGGACACACGGAGCTTGAAGCATGTTAAAATAATCATAGCATGAGCGAGAGTTCCAGAGCATACTTATGGAGTAGAAGAAAAAGAATGGGAAAATCGGTTCACTCTTGGGTTAGAGAGTTAGGCTATATGTTTGTCTGTGTATATACATAATTCCATAAAAAACACATAAAAATGAATTGTACGAAATCAGGGGATCAGTTTCATGAAGCACCTAATTGAAAGTATAAACTCTAAGCAATGATGTAATGCACCATGCCATCAGTGTGCCCCTTAACGAACTTATTATCACCACACATCACCATATAGCTGTGATATGTACTTCTGGGTTAGCTGTAAGACTCGGTAAGGATTTGTTTGATATATACAGTATCTACAGTACCGGTATATATACAACACAAATACACGTGTGGCTTGATATTATTGTTATGCTTTATATTCTTTAGACATAATTTACAAGATCCCTCTCATGGGCTCGAACCTGGGCGATTCACACCATACAGCGTGAATAGCTCAGTCCTCTAGCCACCATGCTGGGACTGAGTTAAAAGATTGTGAATTTAATATTAAGGTATATCCGGCGAGAACGATGTTTGTTTCTTTTCATAGCCTCTTGGTGACTACCAGTATTTATTTCAGGACACATTCACAATGGATATTTTACACACTATCCCCACAGCACTCGAGCGGTGATTATTCATTTAATTACATACGCAAGAAACATATGGGATTTACAGTAAATGTATATTTAACACATAAATACACATATGGCATATATTTTTTTCAGAAGACCCCTCCAATGGACTAAAATAGTGTCACTACATTTTAACCCAGTCAAAGCATGGTGGCTAAAGGGCTGAACCCATCACGTTGTTTGGTGGGAGTTGCCAAGATTCTATAATAGCAATACATTGTAAAAAATAATGCTTAACAAATCGGGGTTTTTTTTTAGATTAGGCTATTGTCCCGAATATAATGTAAATATGTAAATAAGATTTCAATATTTTTGGGGAAATTGTGTATTTGAAAAGGTCCGATGTTGAGAATCGGTTTCCCGAAAAAGTAACAAAAAAGGGTAAATGAAAAAAACATTATTATTGACCCTCCTTAGGTAACTTAAGAAAAATAATAACATTAATTGCATGGAAGTATTTCTAGCATACAATCCTTTATATCGGAAAATTCTTAATTACAGACCATACGCAATCTTGATCTAGAGAAGTAAAACCATAAAATATTCACACTGCACTCCAGCATGAAGTATTAATATCTGATTATGAAAACGATTTATTGACTGCGTGTATTACATTTTGCAACATTGACTATATTATCTCGGACAGTATCAACAATTAATATTCATTACACTTACGCTTGGGAAGGTAAATGGCCAACCAATACGTTAGTTGTATTTAGCAGCTTCTCTCTCTCTCTCTGCATATATATATATATATATATATATATATATATATATATATATATATATATATATATATAGAGAGAGAGAGAGAGAGAGATTAATACACAATAAGATATGGATACTTTCCCCAACAAATTTTCAATGAGGCCAAACAATAAACTCATTCTCCAGATCAGCTGGACTCTCCACATACGATCACTATAAAACACCTCATCTCTAACATACACTTTCCTATTTACCCAGTGAACTAAATTCCCTCTCCCTCAGCCTCCCGAGTCAGTGCTGAAGCTGGCGACCATGACGATGCGTATCTAATTCCTGTAAGATGCACGCCGTAGATTATACCTGGGCCGGACTCGCAAGTCAAACTACAACACTTTTTATGGAGGGAGCCTGGGAAAGTCGTACACCATACTCATTCCTGAATATGGGCCAATTTTGATCTCTGACAACGGAGTAAGAAAGATTAAGTTTTCATTAGCATCTGTATGTTTATCTTTAATTTGGTGAGCAAGATATCTCATTGTAGTATTTGCTAACAAGACAATGATTGCATGAAATGTGGTTTTGTAATAGTATAAGTACTTAATGAATGGCGGACCACGAATGCCCCCATTCTTTTGTCCCATAGTAGCGACTCGTCTAAATGCTCTGGACCACGACCCTCTACTCGTACTATACATTTTTGAAACATTCGTGGCTTTTCCTCAAACTTCCACTCTGTTGAACACCACCTCTCCTCCAACAAACCTGATCTTCTTTTCCTCACTGAAACAACTGCCAGCAACCCCTTCTCTGTATCCTCCTACTTTCTCTATCCTCATCTCCAAGCCAAAGGTGGATGTTGTGTGTATTTGCTCAACAAACTCACTTGCTCTCGTGTTCCTGACTTCGACTCTTCTGAATTCTCAATTTTATGGATCAAACTTTACTGTCACTCTCATACTAAATATTTATGTGCTGTCTATCTTTCCCCTAACTCTACTCTTTCCCAAATTCTTCAACTATCTAAACTGTAAAGTGGAACACATCCAATCCATCTCTCCTTTCGCAGAAATCTCCACCTTAGGAGATTTCAAAGTTCGTCACCGCCAATGGCTCTCCTCTCTCTCCACTGACCAACCTGGTGAACAAGCCTACATCTTTTCTATCCTAAATAAGCTAGAGCAGTTAGTTCAGCAACCTAACCGTATCCTGGATCGCTTCGGAGATCGACCCAACATTCTTGACTTATTTCTAACTTCTAGACCTTCTGCTTATACTGTAAATGTTTTCTCCTTTGGGCTCCTCCGACCATATACTTATCTCTGTCACCTATCCTATATCTCTGGTACAACCACCTCATCCTCCCATCCGGCAGCGCTTGAGGCACTTTGGCGCTGCCGACTGGGAGGCTCTTCAGCAGTACTTCTTTGGTTTCCAATGGAATGACTTTTGATTCAGTGGCCGGAAACCCTCGGAGAGTGGTGAACGCATTACCGAGGTAATTATCGCGGCCATGGATGCATACACTCCATTTTCTTTCTCTCAGTCTCATGCAAAGAAATCTTGGTTTTATTCACGCTTGTTCTACTGCTGTCCGCAATAAGGATGCAGCATTCAAACTGTACCATCGTCTTCAAACTCAAGAATCTCTATCGTCCTATGTTTCTGCCCGGAATCAAGCCAAATCTGTTTTTCAACTCGCAAAACATTCTTTCGTCAATAATAAATGCACTGAACTATCCAACCCTAGCTCTGGACCTGTAGTGGCGGTGTCTGCGTCGTGGGTCCACCTCCTGGGGCTGCCAACCATGGATGGCTTTCGACTCCTCCCGGCTGGGGACAAAATCGTCGACCGATGGGGGATACCCGGCTGCCAGCCGTGGGGAGCAATTTCTGGGAGCCAAACTGCCACAACAAACCCCTGCCCCCTCTTAGGAGCACAAGAACCTGGAAGTGGCTTTGGTCGCCCGGGCAAGTACCATACCTCCCAAAACCATACACACACACATCACACTGTTTTTTCTACACCAAGAAATGACTCTCCAGCTGTTCTCGAAGAAGTCTTCTAGCCGGAGCCATCGAGAGCAACCCAGGACCCACCCACAAATACATATGTCCAACGTGCTCAAAACCTATCACTTCGAGTCACCACACAAAGGGTTCAGTTCTCTGCAATTCATGCGGGCACTGGACCCATTTCACCTGCACAACACTTGCCTCCATGGAACACTACACAAATATCTGGACCTGTTCTTCATGCCCCTCCCTTTCCCAGACAAACCCCTCTCCTACACCCCCCACACCTCTCCTTTCCAACCCACCAATCCTTTCCATACCACCAACATCCTCAACCCCTCACATCCCACCCCAACCTAATCCATCCATATCCTCATCTCCTGCACCTCAATTCCCATTCTCATCACCACCTCACCCATCTTCCTCCTCTTCACCTCTACCCTCAGCCCCACCCTCACCCCCGTGCAGCAGCACCCAACATACACCGCATTAATATTCTTCAATTAAACATAGATGGCATTATCACAAAGAAACACGAACTCTCACACTTCATCAAACAACACAACATACACATTGCCATCTTACAAGAAACAAAACTCCGCACAACACAAAAACACCTACTTTTCATGACTTCACCACCATCAAACAAGACCGGGCCGACGGCGGTGACGGTGGACTCATCAGCTTGGTTCACAAAGAAATAACCTTTACAGACACCAGCGCGCATACCAAATTCATCCTCCCCCAACATAATAAAACAACAGAAATGCAATCCATCAAAATATGCACTGGCAATAAATCCAACATAACCATCATAAATACATACATCCCCCCAAAACATCCCCTACAGTACCCAATGACTACGGACCACAACTACAACAAATCACAAACACTCCACACATCATCCTGGGTGGTGATTTCAATGCCAAGACATCGGCTTAGTTTGTCGATAACCCTGACACAGACAGAGGGCTGGCCCTACAACGCCAATCAGATAACCTTTTTATCCTTAACCCATTAAGTGCGAAAATGCCCTAGGGGCAAGGGTACTTACTTGTGAATTTCTAGCCTTGGATTCTGACATAATTCGTTACATTTACGATATAAAGCATTAATTATTTGTTTGCAATGTGCTTTTATTTTACATATATGATGAATATATGAACCTTGAAGAGTGATAAAGTAAGTGGGGAAAGCATTTGGGTGGTGAAAATCATAAATATTCCCCACCCGGTCGTATTCTCAGGCGTGAGCTAGCGAGGCACGCACCCTCCCCTCTCGCTGTCTCTGACTCAACTGAAGCAACTGGGACGTGTCTCCGTGTTATATAATGATCTTTTACGCAACCCACTTGTGCTACATTACCGCGGGAGAGAAAAATAACCGATAAATTATGAAAATAAGAGGAACAATAGGTGATAATTGAGGAGGGGGGGGGGGGAGGGGGGAATAAGGTGGGGAAGGGGGGGGGGGGTGAGAAACATATGGATGAGTGGTAATAAGTACTAGAGGGGAATTATCTCACCTAATGACATATCCTTTGTTTTGAGAGCCCCTGGGGTGTTTATGAAGGTTTTGCTTCCATGAGGTTTATCGCGTTCCCTATGGTGACCCTTCCGTGAGGCCTATCGCGCTTGATGGGTTAACAGCATCGATCAACATACCCATATTCCCCACCAAGCCCTCTTCAACCCATCATCTCCAGATATCACCTTTTGCTCCCCAGAACTCACCCCCACAACATCCTGGAGGGTGGTAAAACCCTTAGGCTCCGACCACCTCCTGATCATTATCACCACCAAATTCAGACTCACAACAGCTGGCCAAAGATACACATACACCAACTATAAAAGAGCCAACTGGGAAGCTTTCACAAACGAGACAGAACAACACTTTGAAACCCTAAACAGCACACCCATCACTAACATCAACAATGCTGTTCACACATTCAACACAACTATCCGAAACGTTGACAAGAAACACATTCCAAGAGGTAACAGAAAAAGACACAACCGCAACTTCACACCAGAAATTCAAAAACTCATCAGACAATGCGACACACTGAAACACTCCCCAGCACCCCACACACAGGACATCACACAACGAACCCAAGCACTCAACATACAGATTAACAACATAATACTAGAACAAACACTAAACTGGAATAACTACCTCCAAACACTTTATAACAAAACAGACCCCAAAAAACTCTACAAAACACTAAACAGTATCACACTTTCCAACAGCAACACAACACAATTACATGCCGCAATCACAACAACAGACTATTCCTTCATATAAACAATACACAAACACTCTCATTAATCATTTCTCTCATGACAGCCACCTAAACCCCCATTAAGAGGATCGACGTTTCATCCGACCTAAGAGACAATTCCCCACAGACCCTGACTATACACCCTTCACCAACAACAATCTCAAGCACTCACCCACCAGTGGTACAGACAACATAAGCAATATACACCTCAGACACCTAAGACCACAAGCACTCACCAGCATATCAAACTACAGTTATTCGCACAACACAATACCAGACATCTGGAAGCATGGTGTCATCATTACATTCCCCAAACCCAACAAAGACCCCACGCTACCCTCCTCACAAAGACCCCACGCTACCCTCCTCACACAGCCCCATCACACTCCTTTGCACCACCTCCAAAGTCTCAGAACACCTAATACTACAACTGACCACACACGCTCTACCCCTAGCTCCAACACAACATGGCTTCAGCCTTCAGGCCACTGCACTCAACAAACACTCTTCTTATAGACATTACACAAAGACCTCTTGATGGCATCAACTCAGCTAGACCACCACACAGATCACTACTTGCCACACTTGACATTAGTAAAGCCTTCGATGCCATCCCCCACCACAACCTAACAAACAAAATCCACGACACAAACATGCGCAACAATACAAAAAAGTGGCCGGCCAACTACCTAGCAGGCAGACATGCACATGTATTATTTGCTGGTCAGTCATCTAACATCAGAAACTTCACAAACGGAGTGCTGCAAGGATCCGTCCTGTTGCCTGCACTCTTCAATCTATACATGCATGATATACCCACACCCCACGCACCCCAAATAAATATAGCTTCCTACGCAAACGACATAACACTCACATGTACACACCAAGACTCAGACAGAGCAACACACTACATGACTGGTGCACTACAAACAGACTCAGATTAGCCCTACCCAAATCCACTGCAACCCTCCTCACAAGCTGGACAAAAACACCCCGCACCTCACCATAAACAACACCCCCCCCCTAACATACACACACACACACACACACACACAGAATCCTAGGAGTAACATATGATATTCTAATGACATTCAAACAACATATCACAAACATAAAACATATACCGACACCCAGACTTAACGCCCTCAGGTCACTTGCCCATACACAATTTGGACACAACAAAGAAAGTACCACCACAGTATACAAACAATACATAAGATCAATGATTGAATATGTAAGCCCTGTCTGGGCTTCTAACTTAGCTGAAGCACACCATAATACCTTGCAGACCATTCAAAACAAAGCCCTAACAATCATCACAGGCTACACAACTACTACACCTACAGATCACCTACATCAAGAAACCAAAGTCCTCAAAGTCAAAGACCACCTAGACTTGAGAGGCACTCAATTCCTGACTGCAGCCTCCACAAACCAACACCATCCACTACACTACATGGCAGCACACACACAGACACCAAAGAATATTAAAACAACACCCAGCACACAATATCACACACACATACTGTCATCTCTACCCCCCTGCCCACCCCAAACCAGCTTTCATAATCACATCCATACTTATATCTCTTGACGTTCCATCTAATCACTCAACGACAACACGCAGCTGCAGGCACGACCTCCCGAAATACATCCTTCCGAATCCTCCCTTTCTCGCGAGGACAGAGTCCACCTGGCCAGGTTGAGATGTGGGCACCATCCAGCTCTTCTGAGCTATCAGAAGAGACTGGATGGCTCCGTCAACGACATCTGCCCAGGATGTAACACAGCACCCCATACCATTAAACACATCGTAGAAGACTGCATTCCACATAGTCACTTCCGCCAACAACATAATCTACACTCCTTGAGAGCCTTGTGGGAAAGCCCGATTGTGGCCAAGGCCTTCATAGGGACTCGGGGCTGTTCGACCAGTCAGCCTAGGGAACGACAACAACAACTCTAGCTCTTCCCAAGCTTTCTGGCATCTAGCCAAAAACCTCTCCAAAAAATTTTCTTCTTTGTTATTCCCTCCTCTTTTCCACTTTGACGGCACCACCATCACTTCTTCCCCTGACAAACCAGAACTCTTAGCTCAAAATTTCGATAAAAACTCCACTTTGGATGATTCCGGTGCTATTCCTCCCTCTCCACCCCCTTCTCTCCTACTTATGCCTAACATCATAATATCTTGTAAGGATGTACTTTCTACCCTTTCTGGGCTTAAAACTAAGAAAGCGTACAGACCAGATGGTGTTCCTCCTGTTGTACTCAAAACTGTGCATCCGTGCTGGCTCCCTGCCTAGGAAAACTCGTCCGTCTGTCTCTCCTCTAACATCAACATCTTCCCTTCTTGCTAGAAGTTTACTCTCATTCAACCTGTCCCAAAGAAGGGTGACCGTTCTCAACCCTCGAACTATCATCCAATTGCTCTCATTTCTTGCATCCCCTAAGTTTTGAAACTATTCTTACATAAACAAATTCTTAAGCATTTATCTTCCCATAATTTGCTCTCAGATCGTCAGTATGGCTTCCTTAACCCTCGTCCCACGGGTCCTTCGCGCCTTTAAATCTTTCGGGCAATGCTGGAACCGGGGGTTTCGGCGAATTCTCGGCATTTTGGCAAGCTTATAAATACGCAAAAAAATGGCCTAACCTAGGTTATATATACATATATATCCATCGGCAGTAATCGTTGTTTTCTTGCGATGGGTGAAGACTAGACATCTCTAGACCAAGTGGTTTAATTTTTATGGTGTAAATAAGTAGCTCAGTTATGGTCAAGAATCGGTATTTACTCTCGGTTTTCGTCATTTACCGATAATCATATCTCTACAAATAAGTAGCCTAATATAGTTTATAAACATACCAGAGGCAGTAATCGGTGTTGTCTTGCGATGGGTGAAGACTAATTAATACAATGTACATTGAGCGGTTATTGTGTGCTGTGAAGGTGTTTGGGAAAAATACCGAGCGTCGTTTGAATGCGGCGGCCACGGCTACAGTCTATTTACATTCGTTCAACAATTTATTGTTGATTATTGATTATGGATTAAGTAATAATATTGATTATATTGATTATTGCTTACTGATTTAACCATTCCTAAGTCACTGTCGTCTGCTTTCATTCATCGTTTGGGACTCAGGAAAATTAATACAAGCATTCGTAAGGCTTGCTTGAAGACAGGAGTCACATGACTGGCTGGCTGTGTGTTCTTGTTCTTGTTGATTATACGGTCCACCCGCCAAGCCAACAAAATTTTCTCTAGTGCGATTTTAAGTGGTTTTAAGCCTTAGAGTAGCCCTTAGGCTTCTCGGAGGCCACTCAGGGCCCACAGGGAAGACTGTTAATGGCTTCTGGGAGGCCATTCGTGTTACAAGGGTTAAGGGCCGCTCTACTGGTGATCTTCTTTCTTATCATACTAACTCTTGGTTATCCTCCTTTCAGGACTTCGATGACTTTTGCTATTGCGCTAGACATATTGAAAGCCTTCGATAGAGTCTGGGAGTCGGCTGTCTGGCCCGCTGCGCTCCCGGCCATTTGCACTCTATTTTAACCCTTTAAAAGCCTTAATAATGCTCCTAACTTGCTGCAAATTGGAGGCGGACTTAAGTCCGCCCCCGATCTTTAAGGGTTAAGGCTTTTAAAGGGTTAAAATCGAGGGCAAAGGCCGGCAGCGCAGCGGGCCAGACAGCCGACTCCCAGGGCTTACCGCCGCCCATTAACTCATATTCCCTGTGTTCTCGAGAGGCCGGCAGTGTAGCCAGTAGTGAGCATAGCTGGGAAAAATATGCCGCTATACGCTAAACTCCCATGTTACTGGTATCACTGTACGAGAACCACGAGTGCTACATAGCTCGTTCTGGTCTCATTTTGAAGCTTTTAGCGCCTAGTTTTTTTGCTGAATACATTTCTGTTCATGCAGATACTTGATTTATCATTCAGGAGGGCCTGAATATGCCCAAATAAGCCCAAAAAAGGAGAGCAGTGGAAAGACGACTAGGTGGGTTCGACCTGGAAGTTATGGAGGAAGTGGAGGAGATGAGCAAGGTGTTTAAGGATGAGATCTGTGCAGCATGTGAGGAGGTGTGTGGAGTGAGGAGAAGAGGGAGGGGAGTGAAAGGTACAGCATGGTGGACAGAAGAGGTAAGAATAGCTGTGGAAGAAAAGAAGAAAGCATATAGAGAGTGGTTGGGTAGTAGAGGGAATGAAGATTCCGAGAGGCAGAAACGAGCGAGGTACGTGGAGAGTAAGAGGGTGGTGAAGAGAGTAGTGAAGGAAAGTAAGAGAAGAGTAGATGAGGAATTTGGAAGGAATCTGAGTGTAAAATGGAGGGAGAGTAAGAAACTGTTCTGGAAAGAAGTCAAGAAAGTTAGGGAAGGTAGCAAGGGAAACAGTAAGGGTGTGAAAGATAAGAATGGGAGAATGCTAGCCGAGAAGCAAGAGAGAGTCGAAAGATGGAGGGAGTACTTCAGTGAGTTGCTAAATGAAAGGAATGAAGAGCCAGCAAACATAGCTGGATATGGTATGGGAGGGAGAAGAAGAGAAGTAGTGGAGGAGGAGGTGGGGATCAGGAGGTCAGAAGTGTGGGAAGCCATGAAAAGAGTGAAGTTGGGGAAAGCACCAGGAACAGATGGAGTGTGTGGGGAAATGTTGAGGTATGGTGGTGAGATAGTGATAGAATGGGTATGGAAAATGTGCAAACTAGCATGGGAGAAGGGGAGTGCACCCGATGACTGGAAGACTGGCATAATAGTCCCCCTATATAAGGGCAAAGGGGAAAGAGGAGTGTGTGGTAACCACCGAGGAATATGTCTTCTAAGCGTAGTAGGGAAGGTATACAGTAGGGTAGTGATTGAGAGAGTGAGAGTGAGAACGGAGAAATGGATAGGCGACGAGCAGGGAGGTTTTAGGAAGGGAAGAGGATGTGTAGATCAGATTTTTACCCTGAATTGTGTTGTGGAGAAGTATCTGGAGAAGAAACAAAAGGTGTATGTTGCCTTTATGGACTTAGAGAAGGCCTATGATAGAGTGGATAGAGAAGGTTTGTGGAAAGTACTTAGAATATACGGAGTAGAGGGCAAGTTGCTGAAAGCAGTGAAGAGCATGTATGAGGGTGCAAAGGCGGCAGTACGTGTGGAGAGTGAGCAGAGCGAGTTCTTTGACCTGAATGTTGGTTTGAAACAGGGGTGTGTGATGTCCCCGTGGTTGTTTACTGTATATATGGATGGAGTTATGAAAGAAATACTATCAAGAGTAGTGGATGTTGGTGTATCGCTGAAAAGGGAGGGAATTGAGTGGAAGCTACCTATACTGCTGTTTGCGGATGATACAGTTCTGATGAGTGATAATGAATGGGAGTTGCAGGGTCTGGTAAATGAGTTTGGAACAGTGTGCGAAAAACGGAATTTGAAGGTAAATACGGGGAAGAGCAAGGTTATGGTCTTCGAAAGGGGTGAAGTCACAGAGTGTGAGGTGAAGCTGAACGGTCAGGCTATGGAGATCGTCAACTCTTTTAAGTATCTGGGCAGTGTGTTGAGTAAAGATGGGACTATGGATGAAGAGGTGCGGGAGAGGGTACAACAGGGGAAGAGGGTTGTAGGAACGCTAAAAGCAGTAACAAGAAATAGGGTGGTCAGTATGGAAGTGAAGAAGTCCTTGCATGACAGTGTGGTAATCCCGACACTGACTTACGGAAGCGAAGCATGGACGTTGGTTGAGAGACTCAGACCAAGAGTGAGAGCAGTGGAAATGAATTACTTAAGGAGTGCGTGCGGAGTTACATGGAGGGATAGACAGACTAATGAGGAAGTAAGAAGGAGGTGTGGTGTGGAGGTAGATGTGCTGGAAAGTGTGAAAAGGAACAACTTGAGATGGTTCGACCATATGGAACGTATGGAAAGCGAGAGAATGACTAAGAGGGTGTACGAGAGCGAGGTGGAGGGACAGAGGGGGAGAGGTAGACCGAATATGAGGTGGAAGGATGGAGTGAGGAACTACATGAACGAAGGCGGTGCTGGTTGGGGGGAGGGGCGTCGACTGACTGGGGACAGAGGTGCATGGGGGCGGTTCGTTCGTGGCCACCCCTTCGGGGATCACGGCGTCAGGCAATAGATAGATAGATAGAAGCCCAAAAAAACCCGCTAGACAAGGGTTAAACATGACGCTATTCAGTGTGCAGTTGGGTCTGAGTACATGATTCGATAAATAATATTAAATTGTAGGGTAAACCTGACTTTTTGGACCGACAGCGATTTCAGTAAGTTTTACTTTGTTTTTTGTATTTTTTCCTTCAGATATAGTGTTGTTTTATACTGAAGAGGAGCGGAAATGAGTATTTACCCATTATCCAACAATCTAAATACACGCCCCCCACTAGTGGGGAGGGCTATGAAGTTCAGGGAAAATGAGGGGTTAAAAGCATAAAAATACAATAATATAGCGTTTTGTATCAAAACTTGGCTCGGGTTTTCCCAAATTGCAAACCCATACAACCCAATTTTCTGAATACCCGAGCCAACTTTTGACGAAAGCTGGCTCGGATTTCATGGGGTGGAGTGGGTAGCCTAATATCTCAAGTTATAAAAATAGTCAACTTTGGGAAGACATTAGCCTAACCCAACAACCTTACCTAACCTATCCTAGTATTATGGGTGGGGGCTGCCGCCCCCACACGCCGGCTGGTTGGGTTAGACTATTTTTTTTTTTTTTTTTTTTTTTTTAATGTTCTAGGCATTAGCCTAACTTAACAACCTTACCTAACCTAACCTAGTATATGGGTGGGGGCTGCCGCCCCCACACCCCCGCTGATTGGGTAACTTTTTTTATTTTTTGTATGTGCTATTAGCCTAACTTAACAACCTAACCTAACCTAACCTAGTATAATTATGGGTGGGAGCTGCCGCCCCCACACCCCCACTGGTTGGGTACTCTGTGTGAATGAATTTGATTTTGAACATCAAACATTTTTTAAAAGTTACATTACCAATACAAAATTTTTGTTTCTAAATTCTTCTGTTAATGTAACATCTCCATGTAAAGTAAAGAATGTTATCTATTTAATAACCTGTGAGAAATGTGGTATACAATATGTTGGAAAGACGGAGCAATGTTTAAGAGAAAGAGCCTACGGGCATAGATCAGGAATTAAGAACGGCATCGACTCCAAGATTCTTCTATATAAGCATTTTAACACAGATTGTACTAAATTTGATTGTAAATACAAAATTATAGAAATTGTACAAAGTAATCAAAATGTTTTAGATAGAGAAAATTATTGGATTGGAAAATTAATGACCATCTATCCATTTGGATGGACTTAACAATCAAATAAAAAATGTAGGCAACATTTTGTATAAAGATTTATTAAAAAACGATTTTAATAACCCATATTTTAACTTCCCTGTTTTAAACAGAAGACCTGGTAGACACGGTAATAGAAGACTAAATACATTTAATAAAAAGAAAAGCAGGTCTGATATTATAATTATTGTTAATAATTTATATTCATTATATCGAAATTTCGGAATTAAAAAATTAAAAGATTCATTGAAAGGCCTACAAAAGAAAAGTTTTGCTCCTTTTATAGAAAATATTCTAAATAATAAACATAATTTCACAAATAAATTTAAGAATATAGTCTTTGCTTTTATGGGATATATTAGAGCTAATTCTAAGAAATCCAAAGATAACCGTATTAAAGATAAAGTCATGTCCACTTTAAATTATTCCTCTAAAATTTTAGACAAAATTAATGTTAACAGTCTTATTAATTCAAAGAAAGTTAAGTCCATGTTACCAGATGATTGTAAAGATTTCAAACCATTAATAGTGTATTCATATGAACGACCTGTTGGGTCTATTATTTGTAATTATAATAAAGTTTTAGGAAATCTTTCAGGTAATGATATTTTCAATAATAATAAATGCGTGTGTGAAAGAGTCATGGATATGCCAGCTAGCAGACGTGATGCACTAGCAAAGTTCATTTATAGTCCGATATGTCACATATTAACAGGTGATGTAGAACTAGTTAAACATTTTGCAAACGACAAATTAGCGGAGCTATGTCGTAAAGGGTTTAAATTTAGAATAGGGAGTAATAAAGTAACATGGGACATAATTTTAAAAGATATTGTTTTTTCAGTCAATAAATTAAAAGATAAATTGTTAAAAATTGCGTGCTGCAATGCGAGAGAACTAGAAGCATGGTCTAAATTATTAATTAAGTTAATTAGAAATAAAATTTTCTCGCTTAAAAATGAATTTAATCTTTCAGATTTTATAGACTATAATTATAATAAGCTTAAAGCTGATTTAATAAATTTACATAAACATTTTGTAATCACTACAGTAGATAAAGCCAGCAATAATTATAGCTTCACATGTAAGAAATTTTATCTTGAAAATATGAAAAAAGAATTAGGTATTAAGGGTAACATATTACGTAAAAATATTTGCGGTAATTCTGTTTATGAAATTCAAAATAATCTGAATATTGATAACTTAATCGATGAACATACCAAGAAAAATATAATATTTGATATTAAACTTTCTGATAAGAACAAGTGCATTGCAAAATTATACATGTTACCTAAATTTCATAAAAGACCTTATAAATATCGCTTTATTGCCGGAGCAAAATTTGCTACCACTAAAACTCTATCAGAACAAGTAGTAAATTGCTTAAAATACATTAAAAGTACTCATAAAAGATATTGTAATACCATCATGAGAAGAACTGGCATTAACTATTATTGGAGTGTTGACAATTCGTTAGAAGTTATTGATAAAATAAATACCATGCCGAAAGTTACCTCGGTACATAGCTTCGACTTTTCAACTTTGTATACCAATTTGCCTTTAGATTTAGTATATTCAGAGCTTTGCTTTATTATAGATTTGCACTTTGACAGGTACGTTGGGAATGGTAATTATTTCATAAATGTTTATACATATTTTAATAATGCATCACTTAGCTCTACTCCCACTAGTTCTGTATATTTTGATAGAACTAAACTTAAAGATGCCCTTAAATTCCTCCTTTTCAATACTTATGTTAGATTCGGGCCGTACATTTTCAAACAAATATTAGGAATTCCTATGGGTGGAAATGCTAGCCCTTTAATTGCAGACTTATTCTTGCTTGCTTTAGAATTTAAATATATAAAAGACTTAGTTGACAGTAGCAAGAAAAATAAAATTCCAGAAAAATTAGCACTTGCTAAACTGTTAAGTAATAATAGTAGATATATTGATGATATTCTTGTTTGCAATTTGTTAAATTTTAATCAAGTTGCTAAACTTATTTACCCTAATTCTATTCCCCTCACACAATGTAACGTAAATTATAAAGTTGAAAATTTTCTTGATATAAATATAGAGATTGTTAATGAACAGTGCATACTTAAAGTATATCACAAAGTTGATGATTTTAATTTTAACGTAATAAACTTTCCTTTCCCTAGTAGTAATATCGATAGTAAAATCACTTATAATTGTTTTTATTCCCAATTAATAAGATTTTGTAAAATCTGCACTAAAGTAGATGACTTTTGGGCTAGAGCTAGGTTACTATACAGACTCTTAGTGGACAGAGGTTTTGAGGCAAGTAAATTGTTCCATAAATTTAATCTTTTTAGGGTCAATTATTGTGACTGTATTCTAAAATTTGACATCAATAATTTTAATCAAGCATTTTTAACTTGAAGTTTCTTGTATAACCTCTGCTTACTTTTTGTCTGTATTTATTGTTTATCTTTTTCTTTTTCTATTATTATTATTATTATTATTATTAATATTGATGATTTTTTAAATTTATTGTTCTTGTTAAAAGAGTACTCTTTGTTTAAATCTGTTGTTACTTCATATTTTGCAATTATTTCTCTGTATATTATATGTATTCATTGTCGATAGTATCAATTGCTTACTTTTGCGATTTCCTTAGTTTATTTGTGCTATAAATGTAGGTTATTTGTAGGGTAGTTATTGATAGGGGTCACTTGAGGCATGCTATGCTTACAGGTACCTACCCGATAGCACTATCGTTAGTGAGTGCTGTACTGTATTTTATATATTATTTTGTAATAGTATAGATATCTTATCAATATTTGTATTTTTTACTATTGTTAATGTCTTGTCATGTTGCAAATTTGATTTTAAATAATATTTTGACATTTAACATGTAGTTTCTTTATTCATGCAGAGTTTAGTAAAATTTGCCAGAACGTCCCGGACTTCCCAAACTTGACTACTTCCTTTAACGTGACGATAGTGCGTTGTTATATGTGCGATTGGTTTGCTTGGGAAACAGATTAACTTGCTCATGTAGTGATGTACACCCTATGTGGTGGATTGTGTTCTTTTATTTAATAATTTTCATTTTAGTAAGCGTTGTTTCCACATAGCGATTTTGATAATTTAATTTGACTTTATATTGTCCTTGTCCCAATTTTGGTTTGTTTAGTTTGCAAGTTTTACATTTTAATTTTACAGTATACTGTATAGGCCTATGTATTTTAGCGTTTTTTTTCTCCCTTATAATAAATTTTAGCTCTTAATTACATATATAGCAATGATGTATATGCTCTACCGAACCTATTAGGCCTAAAAAGATCGATGGGCTAACTGTCGGTCCAAAACATCAGTATAACCAATTGTAGTCATATTCTTAACCTTTAACTGTCTTGATGGTTAGAGTGTTTAAGATCTGTATGTGGTAACCTACGTTCGAACCCAGGGAGGATCACATGCTTTCATTAATTTAATTGGGAGGTGTTTGGTGTTGGGAGTGCTATTAATAAATTAGATTATTCCTATAGGTTCAGGAACATTTCATAGCGATATTTGTTCTTAGATATTTGTGCCCCACAAATGGTTAATTCCTTTCACTTAAACATTACGCTATTCAGTGCGCAGTTTGGTCTGAGTACATGAGTAGATTAATAGCCAGTATTCGATAAATGGATACAAAAACGTAGCCATGTACTTAACCTTGAACTGTCTTGATGGTGTAATGGTTATAGTGTTTAAGATATATATGTGGTAACACAGGTTCGAATCCTGGTAGGATCAAATGTTTTGTTTTATGTGTATGGAGGAGACAAAAGGCAGGTTGCCTGTAACGAGCGTCTCTCCCAAAGTTAACAGTGACAAGAGCCAAATTCAAAGGACGTTGGAGTCAAAATGCCTGGACACACAAAGTTTAAAGCAGTCTAAGTCATAGGATGAAGGAAAGATTGAATGAAAGCGAAAGTTCCAGAGTTCACTTGTTGAGTAGAAGAAAGACTGAGAGCATTTGACAATTATTGGGTTGGAGAGCTGGACAGAATAGGAGTAGGACTGTGCTTTCATTAATTTCATTGGGAGGTGTTTGGTGTTGGGAGTGAAATTAATTAATTAGATTATTCCTATAGGTTCAGGAACATTTCATAGCGAGTAGGTCCTTAGAAATCTGTGCCCCATAAATTGTTCTTTCCTTTCACTTAAACATTACGCTATTCAGTGTGCAGATGGGTCTGATCGAGTACATGATTAGATTGATATCCAGTATTCAATAAATGGATATAAAATCGTAGTCATGTAATTAACCATTAACTGTCTTGATGGTGTAATGGTTAGTGTTTAAGATCTGTATGTGGTAACCCAGGTTCAAATCACGTGAAAATCACATACTTTCATTAATTTCATTGGGAGGTGTTTGGTGTTAGAAGTGAAATTAATACATTACCGTAAATTATTCCTATAGGTTCAGGAAAATTTCATAGCGAGGTCGGTCATTAGAGGTCTGTGCCCCATAAATTGTTCTTTTCTATCACTTAAACATTACACAATTCAGTGTGCAGTTGGGTCTGAGTACATGATTAGATTGATATCCAGTATTCGATAATTGATATAAAATTGTACTTATGTACTTAATCTTTAAGTCTTGATGGTGTAATGGTTAAAGTGTTCAAGACCTGTATGTGGTAACCCAGGTTCGAATCCCTGGAGGACAACATGCTTTCATTCATTTCATTGGGAGGTGTTTTCTTCTTCTATATTCCAACTACAGTAAACCCTCGCTATTTCAGACTAATTGGGGGGGACACCCAGTCCGAAATGTCCGATTTTCCGAGATGTCCGATCTAAAAGAGGACAAAAAACCGACCTGAAATAGGAATAATCCAACGAATAAGGAATAGTGAAACGGGAACAAACTTCAGCCGGGGGCCGAACTGGGCCGGTATTTATAAAAGAATTTAAACATTTCCCTAAAAGTAATTTTAACTAAAAAAAAATCCTTAAAAGTGTTTCATAAAACATTTAAAAGCAGCTTTTAGTGGAAGCGTTAAGAAAGCTGCCACAACCGCTATTTCGCTACATCTAGCAAGATTACAATTGATGAATAACGTTTAATAGGTAAGTTGATGATGGACATAAATAGAGCGGCAGAAAGGAGTATAGGAAGAATAAGAAGATGGACAGGAAAAAGAAAACAAAAACCATGGTGGAATGGGGAAATAAAACAAGCAAGAAGTGAAAGAAGGGATGCGAACAGAGAAAGGAGAAGGATGATAGAGAGAAATAGGAGGGAAGGCGGAGAGAGGGAACGAGAAGAAAGACAAGCGGTACAGGTATACGAGGAGAAAAGGAAGAAGGTAAAAATACTAATACAAGAGGCAATGATAAAACACGAGAAAGAAGAAATAGAAAAGATCAGAAGCAAGGGGAAAGAGGGCCAAAAGGAGTGGTATAGGATGTTAAGAGGTGAGACCGGTAGAGAGGAAGAAAGCGTGGAACTAATAGTGGGAGATAGAAAAATAAAGACAGAAGAAGAAATAAAGATTGAAATAAAGCGATACTGGGAGGAAATAGGGGGAGTAAATGAACAAGGGGAGGAGAGGGAATGGAACTTGGAAATGAGAGAGAGAAGGCTACCAGAACAGGATAAGATGGAAATGGAAAGGGAGCTCACAATAGAAGAAGTACGGAGAGGGATCAAAGCACTAAAAAAGGGAAAGGCGACCGGCCCGGATGGGATACCTAATGAAATGTACATAGAGGGGGGGGGGGGGGGAAGAAATGGCAAGAAGATTGAAGAAAATGTTTAATGAGGTAATGGGAAATGAGAGAGTACCAGAAAGATGGAATGAAGCGAGAGTAACACTATTGCACAAGGGAGGGTACAAGAGTAAGAAGGAAATGAAAAGCTACAGGCCAGTGACAGTGACAAACACAATAGGGAAACTCTTCTGCGGGATATTGAAGGAAAGGATGAATAGAGCCATAGAGGGAAACGGGCTAATAAGTGATGAGCAGAATGGGTTCAGAAGAGATAGGAGGGGGACAGATAATATCTATATACTGAGCGAAGTGATGGGGAAAATGAAGAGAGAAAAAAATGGGTTACTGTGCATTCCTGGATATAGAAAAAGCCTATGATAGAGTAAACAGGGAACTGCTATGGAAAATAATGGCAAGAAGTGGAATACCAGAAAAGTATATAAACATCATAACATCGATGTACCAAGGAACAAAAGCGAAGTACGCGCTAGGAAATATAGAAACGGGATGGGTAGAAAGCAAGAGGGGGGTAAGGCAGGGGTGCGTATTATCGCCGTTATTATTTGCGTTATATATGGAAGAAATGACACAGAGGATGAAAAGAGTTGGGGAGGGGATTCAGATAAACAAAGAAAGACTGGGGGTACTGCTGTTTGCTGACGACGTAGTCCTGATGGCAGAAACGGGAGGAGGGTTGCAGAGACTACTAGAGGAAGCAACGAGATTCGGGGAGGAACTTGAAGTAAGATTTAGTAAAGAAAAGAGCCAGGTGATGAAAATGAATGGAGAGCTTCAAGAAGAAGAGGAATGGACACTGGAAGGAAACAGAATGAAGAAGACAAGGGAGTATAAATATCTGGGGGTAACGATCACGGAGAAAGGGTTTGAGAAGGCGAAAAGTGAAAAGGTGGGACAAATGCAACAATGGAATGGAAGACTATGGAGCGCGACAAGGCTAAGAGCGAATAGCTATGAAATAGTGCGAGGGCTGTGGAAAGGATTGGGAGTACCTGCAATAATGTACGGCTTAGAGGCGGTAGAAACAACAGAGGCGGAAACGAAGAAATTAGAAACGATACAGAATAAAATCGGGAGGACAGGATTGGGGGCAAATAAATACGTAGCTCAAGAAGCAATCCGAGGGGAGATGGGGTGGAGTACGTTTGAGGAAAGGATTGGGAAAGCGAAAGGGAAGTGCAAAGTGAGGCTAGAGGGGATGGAGGAAGATAGGTGGCCGGGGAAGGTATACAGATGGGCGAGCGAGCAAAGCAAATGGAACAGAGAGTGCAAAAAAAGATTGGGGAGGATAAATATAAAACAGGACCGGGTGGGGGGGGGGGGGGGGAATTTAGAAAAAGAAATGAGAGAGGGGAGTGGGTCATACTAGAGAATGGGAGGGGATGTGTCAGAGAGATAGAGAAGGGGATAAGGGAGGAGGGGAGAAGAAGATGGAGGGAGGGGGTAGAAAATAAAGCCACGCTGGCATATTATAGAGAGAAGGAAAAACCAGCTAGAGAACTGTACTATGATGGGGGATGGGGATCGAAACTCCTATTTAAAGCAAGAACAGGATCACTAGAAACGAATGAGAGAACAAGGAGATGGAATGGAGTGGGACCGCACTGCAGTCAATGTGAAATGGGAGGGGACCCAATAGTGGAGGATGTAGAACACATAGTAACCGAATGTACAAGATATAATGAGGAGAGAGAGGAGTTGGAGAGGTACATGAGGAATAGAGTTGGGGAGAGGGGGTGGGAGGAGATTAAGCAGAGGGAAGATAGAGGGGTGGGGGCGCTATTGGGGTTAACACAGGAGATGGAAACACAAGACATGGAGATGATGAAGAGGATATTGGAGAAAATGTGGAGGAAGAGAAATGGGTGAGGGGGGGGGGAGCGGAGGTGAGGGGGAGGGGGGAGGAAGTGATGGGGGGGGGGGTTGATACAAACAAAACAAAAACTGTCTCTTAAACTATCCTTCTACTCTAAACTTTCCCTCCTACTAACGTTTCTGAGCCAGTACCGATACAAAGGTCAGCCCTGTGGATCTGCACGGTCTGCGGGCGGGTTCAAAAGAAGAAGAAGAAGAATAGGCTTCTAATTGCACATACTAATTACTATAAAACATTAGCGTAATTATGCAATATTTTGTTATTGTGAAATCTATTATATATTGCTAAATTGAAAGGGTAATATATTTAGCATTCCAAAACAATTGCATACTCCGGTGTGGCAGCATCTGCGATAGTTGCCAAATTCGCGAGTTTTCACAATTCGTAAAGTGGGGTAATTTCGGAAATTTTTCGAGTTTGTTTTTTACAATTTCTCCTGACTGTAAACACATTGTAGAGATTTAACTAGGTCAAGTGATGTGTAGTGATAATGCGCCGTAATCCAGGAAGCCTCTTAAAATTATCCCCCATAATATCCTTATCCTAAATGATGTCCAAAGTATTCTTGAAAAGTGGAAAACTTCGGACTTGTATGGTAAAAGCATTTCCATTATATAATGACAATGGCTAATTACTTATTATCGCCAAAGTTCGAAGTTATGACCGCAGTCCGAAATCACCCGACTTTACGGTAATTTGCGAAAAAATAGGGTCCAAATAGGCTACTTGTTCTCGGATGTTATGAAATAGGCCTATCTTGTGACAATCTAATATTATATCTTAGTCCTTCTACACTCCTTTAATTTGGTCTATTTGTTAGTGTTCTTCCAACAAGTACAGTATAGGCGTTTGTCAACGAGGACGCTGGAACTGTCGAGGTTGTGGGCGGAGGAGGAGGATTTACCCATCTAAAAATAGAGAGACGGCGACCGCGGCAAAAAATGTAGTCGGACATATATACAGTATGAATCAAAATGTTTAAAGTAGGTTGATATATATGGTGGTAGGTTACTTTCTAATATAGCTTATTCGTTGGAGAACACACAGTGGATCACCTTTGAGTAGTATGATGTGCGGGGTGGTATATGGATAGAATCAAGAGTTACCTAACATACTGCATTTGATAATATAGTTAACCTACAATCATGAGTTACTCATACAGTTACATTTTGACCGTTGCCAAATAATGTAGGGTAATACACACTTTCATCTCGGGGTTAGGAGCTTTGTTCCTCTAAGGTTCATTCGTGGTTTATATGGTATCTTTTGATTAACTCAGAGTCGCTATAGGCCTATTAATTCAATTAGTCTTTCTAACATGAAAATTCCTTGACAGGAGGTGGCGGATTTGTTATTCAACCATCTTCATCGTCCTCTAAAAGTAACTTTTAAGCGCTAAAAGTCCCCAGGAGGGCTTTTAGTTTTCGCCGGGTTTAAAAGCTACTTTTAGCCGCTAAAAGTTTTTTTTACCCAACTTTTATCTTTTAAAAGTGGCCGCCATCTTTAAAAGCTACTTTTAAGCCTAAAAGTGCTTTATAAATACCGCCCCTGGCCGTTAACCGGGAAACGGGAGCAAACTTCATGTAACCATGACAACGGAATAAATGCGACCTCGGCATCAACCTAGAAAACAGAGGCTACCCTATTCGTACCCTAGATTTCAATATACACTGTATTAATATAATAGCACATACAGTACTGTATAGTAGTTTATATGGAATAATAAGTAAGGAACAACACTCACCCCTTCATTGAAAACCGGTCCATTCACTATCCTCCACCTCCCTCTCCTTGACCACCTCACTCCCCTTCTCCATCTCAAGTGATATCGAGGTCACCTTATGCTTTGGGAGGCATGATAAACGGGAATATACACGGAGGAGATGTGCAACACAACACCAGCTAGATCGTACTGACGCCAGTGACGCATCTCGTCCAACTGGGTGACTCAGTTCAAAGCCTAGCCTTTATACCGGCGCTCTGACGGATCCCCGTTTTGACGGACATTCACCCGGGGACGGGAGCGCGTCGGAACGATGACGGAAGTACGTATCCGGGAGGCCGTTGCCGGTCCGGCAAGTACAGGTTTCCGACATTTAGAGGTCCATCATAGCGAGGGTTTACTGTACTCCCTCTCGGGCATAGGTTGAGAGCCTATACATTCATCCGTTATACATTGAACGGTGAAGCCCGTGAAGTCTCGTTCCAGTCTAGGGAGTGAGACATGTGAAGCACTTTTCAGCTGCAACCAGCCCGTCATCTCGCCTTCGCAGCATGCATGGGGCTTGATTGCTCACTCACGGTTCAAAGCAGTCCCATCTCTGAAGCTGCTTCACCCCAGTGCTTCACTGTCTTATCTCCTAGCCTTGGACCCTCATTCTCAGAATGCCACCTACTGAGCAATTAACTCACTAGGCATTCCCCCCCCCCCCTGTAACCTATTTTGAATATGGGAATATTCATACAGTGCTATTTAATCAGGGAACGAGTGTATTTTATTGGCGTTTCGGTGGGCTTTGTGGTAATGCACTGATACTAGGCATAGCACAAATTCCATCCCAATAATATCTTCCCATTGATACATCGGGATTCGAACCGGGGACCATTGGATTACCAGTCCAGTGGCAAGACCACTCCACCACACCTCCCCAATTGATTTGGGGTTGGGAATGAAATTAATAAATCAATTTATTCATTAACAATCTTCTCAACTGCACTTCCAGCCCCATTCACTCGTATGCTAATGACTCTACATTATACTATTTATCTAGCTTTCCTCAACATCCCTCCCAGCAACTATTTCAAAACTAATGTGAAGAGGCCATAGAACACTTATCTTCTGATCTTTCTACTATTTCTGATTGGGGCAGAGAAAACCTTGTTACTTTCAATGCCTCCAAAACTTAATTTATCCATTTGTTTACTCATCACAACCTTCCACAAGACTATCCCTTACTCTTCACCGACATACAAATTAACCCTTCATCTTCTCGTATTATTCTCTGTCTTTTTCTTCTGATCTCTCTTGGAAAGATCATATTACTACTCTTGCTAAAAACAGCTTCCCAAAAGCTAGGTGTGCTCAACTGTCTCTGGGGGTTCTTTACCCCAGCACAGCTTCATTTTCTGTAGTGTGTCCATGCATTGAGTGTTGTTCACAGGTGTGGGGAGGCTCCTCTCACACAACACATTTAGACAAAGTAGAAAAGAAAGCCTTTCACATCATTAACTCACGTCCACTCACCGATTCTCCGCAGTTTCTCTTCCTTTGCCGCAAATGTTGCATCTCTCACTATTCTACTGCTATTACAATAATCAGTGTTCCTAAGAGCTCTCTCAGTGTATACCACCCCTTCTACATAGAGCACATAGCACCCGTCTTACAACACAATCCCACCCCTACTCTGTGCAATTCTCCAACTCAAGAGTGAACTGATATTCCCAGTCTTCTATTCAATAGCTGAGCTCTGGAACTCTCTCCCTGAACCCATCTTTCCCTAATCTTATGCCACTTGTGCCACCAAGTCCTAACAGTACACCCTCTCACGACTGCTACAACTCCAGACCAACGCTACCTACACCTCTACCAACTCCTACTCTACCAACTAATTTGAACAAACAACCTTCCACAACCATAAAACGTGGAAACAAGGGATAAAGTTCAAGATGCGCCTACTATATTACCAACACACACCCGTTCCGGCTGCCTGTCACGTCCACCAACGTGTTAGAGCCCACCAGCACTTAAGCCGCGCACTAGTCTAACAGAAAAAAACATCAATTGCAATTACTGAGTTGCCAATAACGAGACCACAGAATGAAAAGGCAGCCTCAACAAGCACAACTACTGCCCCAGACATCCCCACAAGCTCTCAAGTGGCGCCTGGTACCTTAGCACCTGAAAGGATTAACAAAATTACCCACCTCAGGTCAAAGGTCACTGGGCAATAGCAGTGTCTACATCTCTACCAAGGCATCTCCGCATTACGAATCAACTTCAATACCACCACCATGTTGTTGTTGTTGTTCCCTAAGCTGTCTGGCCGAACAGCCCCGAGTCCCTGAGGAAGGCCATGGCCACGATCGGGCTTTCCCACAGAGCTCTCATTGAGTGTAGATTGTGTTGTTGGCATAAGTGGTTGTGTGAAATGCAGTCTTCTATGATGTGTTTAATGGTATGGGGTGTTGTGTTACATCCCGGGCAGGAGTCGACAACGGAGTCATCCAGTCTCTTCTGATAGCTCAGGAGAGCTGGATGGTGTCCGCATCTCAGCCTGGCCAGGTGGACTCTGTCCTCGCGAGGAAGGGAGGATTCGGAAGGATGGATTTCGGGAGGTCGTGCATGCAGCTGCGTGTTGTCTGTGAGTGAGTGGATGGATCGGTGAGAGATATGAGTATGGATGTGCTTCTGGAAGTTGGTTCGGGGTGGGCAGGGAGGGAGAGAGGACAATAATTGTGCGTGATACCGTGTGCTGGGTGTTGTTTTGATATTTCTTGGTGTCTGTGGGTGTGTTGCCATGTAGTTTAGTGGGTGGTCTTGGTTCGTGGAGGCTGCTGCCAGGAATTGAGTGCCTTTCATGTCCAGATGGTCTTTGACTTTGAGGATTTTGGTTTCTTGATGTAGGTGATCTGTGGGTGCAGTAGCCACCACCATGTTCATGAGATATGCTTTCTTGCCAACTTCATCAGGCCATAAAAGACACATCACCAACGCTAATCAACTTAAAAGACGCTTACGCCACAAGTCCTCATCCTCCACAATAGTGCTAGTTAAAGATCCCATGAGAACACCTGACAAAAGATCATCTTGCTGGCTCAAACTCCACCAACACATCAACAGAAAATATGTATGACCTCCAACCATGTGGTCATGACTTTTACACAGATGGGAGACGTATTACGCCAACATTAAAAATTGCTGCGAATACGACAACCCCAGCATCTCGTCCAGGACACAAGTACAGTACCACCACAACAGAGGCTCAGAGCACCCTTTTCAAATGGAACGGCCTCCGCCCTGCCTCCCTCCAAACCGAGAAGCCTTCCACCAGCACCAGAGCCAGAGCGAGCCCTTCTCGCCCTCAAGAGCATCGACTTATACAATGCAGCAAAAGTGAACACTATCACAGGTGAATCAGAACAATCCCTCGTTTAATGAAATAAATCTGGAGGCTTGATGCTCACCAGCTAAATTTGAGACTAGCAAACCCGTGAGGCTCGATGCTCACTAGCTAAGTTTGAGACTACAGTAAACCCCCGATATTTCGGACTCTTCTTACTCGGAAACCCGTACTTCTCGGAATGGCATCGGCCTCTCGGAGATGTCCCTGTATATCTTGGCAATTTCCGAGTTGGACGGGATTTGTGTACGGTTTACAGTGCTCTCTCACTCGGTTTTAAGTGGTTTTAGGATGAATTGAAGCCTGAGCCTTTTAATTATTGTGTTGTTGTTGTTGCTGTTCCCCAAGCTGCCTGGCCGAACAGCCCCAAGGCCCCGAGCAAGGCCAAGGCCATAACTGAGTGCCCCCCACACAACCCTCCCTGCCGACCACAATAAACCTGGGTGACCGAAGCCACTCCATGGCAGGGAGCTGAGGAGGGTGAGGAAACACCCGGAAAGCCAAAGCCCCACCCAAGGCCCTGTGCCCCTCAGCAATTATGAAGAGAAAGTTGAGGGGCAAAGGAAAAATGTGACGCTTTGGCTTCCAATCTTGGTAGATTGGGAGGTCAATCCACGGAAAAGACGCCGTCACTTGAGATCTAGAAAATATACAAGTAAAAGGCACAGTCAGAGTAAGCTATGGGTATGGCAGAGATTGCTCAGTTCTCACTCTGATAGACCAGCCCATCACCACATGACTAGAACCCAATCCTCTCGGCAACAGCTAGGAAAGGCCCTAGAAAGCCGCCTTTGGCGGGGGGATAGCTCCCCTATTTCAACCCCTTTCAGGGCGCCCTTTATTTATTGTGTTAATATTAATTACTATGTACTGTACTGTCCCTGAAAACATAATAATGTTCGTATTTGTCATTAATATGATGAATTTCACATGCAATGATGAAATATAAAGTGTAGCAGTGGTAGGGTGATCTCAGTTTTCTATGGTGGCACGGGTTCCCCCTTCCTATTCGGACATTTTCCCTCTTTGTATTCGGACATCTCGGAAAATTGGACATTTCGGAAGTGAGCATCCCCCAATTAGTCCGAGATAACGAGAGTTTACTGTAGTAAGAGAAGCACTTTTACCCAAATTAAAGAATATGGTTTGAGGCTATCCAACAAGAACAAGAATAAAAACTCTACAATAAGTGAATATTTTTTCATTCACTTATCTAATTATTATTATATTTGTTTTAATTTGCATGAAGGAGACAAAAGGCAAAGCTGCCTGTGACAAGTGTCTACCCCAAAGTTCAAAGTGATAGAAAGCCAAATTCAAGGTACGTTAGAGTAAAAATGTCTGGAAACACGGAGCTTGAAGCATTTTAAGGATGACTGAAAGAGTTCCAGAACACACTTGTTGAATAGAAGAAAGACTGGGAAAATTGGTTCATTCTTGGATTACAGAGTTCGACAGAATAGGGATGGGAATGTGTTAAAAGGCAGGTGCCCACAACTCTCCATAAGGGAGGAGGGATACACTGAGAAAGCTTTGAAAAGTTTTTATAGTAATAGCGGTAGAAGAGTGAGAGAGATGTAACATTGCGGCGTGTAAAGCAATTGTAGGGAATTAGACGCGCCACGGACAAGCTTCTTGGGGTGACCACCAGATAGAGAATGGTGGCTTTGGGGACCAACCACATTATTTTTTAGGTCAAAAAGAAATATACCAAGATTATGCATTATATACTATTAGCAGCTATTAGTATGATTTTTGAAGCAGTTTTCGTGTGTTTAATTTGTAACATATTCGCTCTTTGTAAATATAAAACTAGATTTCTCTGAATGTCTCAAACCTTTGTGCAAAATATATTATCGCCTCAGTTTCTCTATTCAGAGGTTTATGAAGAAAATAATTCATCCAATGTAAGTTTCTTAGAAGTGTTTGACATTATATAGCGCTTAAACCTCACGTAGAGTAGAATATTATAATAGTCCATAAAATAAGACGGCATGCGTGAGAATCTTAGGCCCCTTGGCCCGCACCGCGTTTAAATAAAGCCTTCAAACCGGTACTGCCAGATCTCCCAATAGCTCAATCGGTATAGCCGGTATAGCTCCCGCCTTCCACTCGTAAAACCAGTGTTCGATCCCACTCGAATTTAGTGTATTTTTTATTTTGTCATATTTTTTATTTTGGTTATTTTTGTTATATTTTAGGGTTAGGTTAGGTTAGGTTAATCTAATCTAATCTAATATAATAGTTGTACATTTGAGCGGCGGGGCCAAGGACAGGCCTGCATGACCTACCTCCTGCCATATCCTCATATAAATACCAGTCCATACGTTTAGTGAGTTTTAACGATAGTTTAACTTACTGTCAGTAGCTTATGTTACGACCGGCACAACGAAATAAACAAGGGCACTTAATATTGGACTATAAGATAGGCTACATCTGCAACAACGGTACGCTGATTCCAAACCCTCGAACTACTAAGCCGGTGAACAAAACACTTAAACCCTCCAGAGTTAATCTACTGGATAACGGGGTATCAATTAACTGGGTTTAGTGCACTTCTACAAAGGCTTTCCGGTGACGGCAAAGCCTACTCACAACAAGAGTAATTACGTTAATAAAATGCTCTCGAGTAATAACAATGCTTAAATAAACTATGACAAGATTTAATAAAAGGTTATATGCTACGTTATCTTTAGTGTGAGTCTGGACTCTACACTAACTCTTCAATGCTCTATGAAAACACTTGAAGTCTAGTCCTACAGCAAACAGATATGGAATCTTCTGAAAACGTCTGATGCTCTAAGATGCTCGTCGAATATAGAACAGAAATAATGCAGGGGCAGGACACCAAAGCGTGTATCCTAGATACACCAAAAAGTAGGATACATATATATATATATATATATAGAACAAGAGAGTGCAACAACTCTGTGACAGCATTAATAACAGCCACTCAAAAACAATACTTCCTTAGCCAACGTAACAGCCATACTGGGTTGTGCACTATGCATCAACCTAGGCATAAACAATACGTGAATAATTCCTAAAACATACGCAGTTAAAGTTAATAAACAATATGCTGTCTTTCTTACTAATAAAGTCTAGCAGCGGTATAAAGGTACAGGGAGCCTAGGCAGAGCTCAAGCATGCTCGTAGCCTACTGTCTCCCCTGAACAGATTTCCCTTATCTTATGTTAAGTGACTAGGAGGCTCTCTTGGTAGGTCCAGATCTCAAGTATCTGGTCTTACCCTGGCGCTCCTCTAAGGTCAACAAAATGAGGTAGCAAGCATACAAGCAAGAGTAGGCAAAAGCCCTTCGCTTGTATACTGCTAAGCTCGCAAAGGAAAATATGCACAAGGGTTACAGGCTACCTAGCTTCGTCGAAGTCGTACAGGCTCTGACTTGCCATATACATAACTCAGACAACGACCAGAGATACCCTCCACTGTCTAGCATTAACTCCCTCCGACATATTATGTTCCAATAAGTCCGAGGAGGCGGGAGCCCCAGGATCATTGCCACTGCCTCGCACTACACTCACAACAACACTGCGGCCGTTAGAATTATCAGAGGAGGCTGAGGTTGCCACCAACGGTTTTATCATATGGTAACTTATCGGACTTACTGAGCTCATATGACGCAAAATCGCGTCATAAAACTTATTGGAGAGGTATAGAGATAAGTCCATATGACGTGATCGCGTCATATGAGTTATTGGTTCACTAGTCCATATGACGCGATCACGTCATATAATTATGTCTGGGGGAGTTAAATAGTAATAAAGAACAACCAAATAATTAGAAGCACCCAATAATATGAATCCATGTGACTATGACTCTAATAATCCCTAAAGCTAGTGCAAAACATATATGTGAAAACAGGTGCTGGTAATACGACTGGCCGACTATGGAAGTCGTATGCGAGAACCAGAAGGGAGGGGTAATTGAATAAAGATAAGAAGTATTGGGAAGAAGGAGTTCAGAGAGAGGAACAGCAGTAAAGGGGGTTAGATTGGAGACAGAATGCAAGGGACGTCTAGGACCAAGCACAACATGCCATGCTCTGAGGAGAGAAGGAGAGTAGGAGCCCCCACCACCGGGCTAGGATAGCGGCGACCAATCACAGGCCACTACGTCACATGAAAAGCAGGCGTCATATGACACGCCAGGCCCGCCGTCCGATAGGGGGCGGGTGGCCCACCGAGCGAGGAATGCACACGTACATACACACACACACACTACCACCTCGCTCTACCCTCTCTCTCTCTCCTTGCAACTAACATACTACATATCTTATAACTCTATTCATGATATAAAATACTACCAAGTGTCACAGACAAGAATAAAGGCAAACACTGATCTGTCTGTGACAACATGAACACTAAGAATGAAAGAAAGAACATCGTTCTACGATTATTATAGCCCATTTCACTGCCCCGGCGAGCGCTAGCGAGTACGAGTACATTCTGGCAAGCTGGCCAGCGTAACACTTATTCCACTGTAAACAATTCTACTATAACATGTGTTTATTATATATACTATTTCTATAAGTATTTGGTGCTTAGCAAGTTAACATTCATACTTTGCAAGCAATTTGTGGATTCTCATATTTTTTTTTTTTCGCCATGTGTAATGATTACTGTATAGGGTTATAGTTGATACATATATTAATTGTGTGTGCACAAATAGATATGTTAAGTATACCAAAAAAAAGCCATTTGTGAATGAAGTGTCTTTTAAACGAAGCTTATTATATTGTTGAGTTACCAGGTAAATTACCACTTGTCCTTAGGTCCTGCGACAATGCGACAATTTTCCGACGGTGGTCACCACAAGAAGCTTGTGCGTGGCGCGTCTAATTAGTAAGAGAAAGTGAGTCAAGACGAAGTGCTTATCACTCTACTCTTTCGAGAAGTGCGGTATGGGTGGAACCTCCCCACACATGCGAACAATACTCGATACTTGGGCGTATAAAGCAAAAAGCTGTGCGGGGTGAAGAAACCAGAGACGGTTGAGCACACCTAACTTCTGGTAAGTTGTTTTTAGCAAGATTGGTAATACGATCTTTCCAAGAAAGGTCAGAAGAAAAAGAAACACCAAGAATATTGAGAGAAGATGAAATGTTGATTTGCGCATTGTTAAAGAGTGAGGGATAGTCGCGTGGAAGATCGTGACGAGTAGAAGGTTGTTGTTGTTGTTGTTGTTCCCCAAGCTGCCTGGCCGAACAGCCCCAAGGCCCCGAGCAATTCCAAGGCCATAACCGAGTGCCCCCACAGAAACCTCCCCGCCGACCACAATAAAGCCTGGGTGACCGAAGCCACTCCATGGCGGGGGGCTGAGGAGGGTGCGGAAACGCCCGGGAAACCAAAGCCCCACCCAGGGCCCTGTGCCCCTCAGCAATTATGAAGAGAAAGTTGAGAGGCAAGGGAAAAATGTGACGCTTTGGCTTCCAATCTTGGTAGATTGGGAGGTCAATCCACGGAAGAGATGCCGTCACTTGAGATCTAGAAAATATATAAGTTAAAGGAAAAGTCAGAGTAAGCTATGGGTATGGCAGAGATTGCTCAGCTCTCACTCTGATAGACCAGCCCATCACCACAGCCGAGTAGAAGGTAAGATGGAGAACTTGGGTTTTGGAAGCATTAAAAGTAACAAGATTTTATCTGCCCCAATCGGAAATAGTTGATAGGACATAGCATGTATTATGTCCTATCACATGAATTCTGGAGTAATTAACAATATTCCAATTATACCTAACACCATCTGGATCCCGTAGCAGGACTAAATAGAAAGGAACAAAGACATTTGGGAGATTACGATATAGAGGCAGTTTGTCACTGCTTGTTTTGCAATTCACGCTGCAGACAAATTTAATTAGGATTACGAGTATTCATTAATCTTTAGGTAATCATTCTATGACGATTCTCACAATAAATATTTGGACAATGTAAAAGAATAATTAATTATTTTCAACATTCATACATAGGTACGAAACCTCTACATATTGTGTATTATACGAATGCGGCAATGCAGACAAGACCTATGAACTGTATAATGTTTTTATTTCTTAACAGAGCTCGAAAACTCAATAGTTATCGTGGTTGTACAGCAATCTATGGTTTTCGTTGTTGGCTACTTCTGCATATTATTTTTTAGTATAGTAAACTCATAATTACATTAAAATTTGTTTGTGATTTGAAATTGCATGGTGGGTCATTGTAGAAAACTAGTTGAATAATGTAAGGTATAGTCATCAGCATGAGTGGATAGGACTAGAGGTACTGTTGAGAAGATCATTAATTAATTTTCTAAAGAGAACTGGAAACAGGACAGAACCCTGAGGAACACCAGATTTGACATGTTGAGGAAGTGAGGCTGTGAGCGATGGCCGTCCTGAAAGGAGGATGCCCAAGAGTTAGTAAGATAAAAGATGAGAACACCAGTAGAGAAACCATACTGGTGATCTGAATTAGATTATGAGAAGACAAATGCATAAGAATATTTTAATTAAGAATAGATTAAAAAACTTAAGAGATACAAGAAATAAGAGCAATTGGACGATAGTTGGAGGGATGAGAGTGGTCATCCTTCTTTGGGACAGGTTGAATGAGAGCAAACTTCCAGCAATAAGGGAAGATGTTAGAGGAAAGACAGAGACGGAAGAACTGTATTTGAGTACAGTACAACAGGAGGAACACCATCTGGTCCAGAGAGGGCAGAAAGTACATCTTTAAAAGAGATTAAGATATTAGGCATAACGGTAAGTAAGAGAAAGGGGCGATGGAGAGGGATGATTAGCATCGGCATCATCAATGGTGGAGTTTTTAGCCAAAGTTTGAGCGAAGAGTTCAGCTTTATCAGAGGAAAAAATTATAGTGATGCTTGTCTGAGTGAAAAAGAGTAGGGAAAGACGAGGAAGTAAAATTGTTGATGAGGTTTTTGGCTAGACACCGGAAAACTTAGGAAGAGCTAGAGTCAGAAAGTTCATTACATTTGCTATTGATGAAAGAGGTTTTTGGCAAGTTGAAGAACAGATTTGGAACGATTCCGGGCAAAAACATACAGTATAGAGTTTGAGATTCATGAGTTTGAAGGCATCGATACCGGGTACCGTCTGTATACTTCCTCCTTATTACATACAGAAGTACAACATGTGTGAGTAAACCAAGATTTTCTTGCATTAGATTGACAGAATGGAAATGGAATCGTCTGCCTCCATGCCCGAGATGACACTGCGAGGGTTCCTGGCCACGGAAGGCGGAAGCAAAAACATTTAATGGGAAATCAAAGAAGTAGTGCCGAAGAGACCCCAGTTGGCAGCGCCAAAATGCCACAAGCGCTGCCGGTTGGGTGGATCAGATGGCCGCACTGGAGAGATAGGACAGGCAGAGAAAAACAGAGAGAAAAGATTTCTAGTGTAAGCAGAAGAATTAGAAGGTAGAAATAAATCAAGGATGTTGGGATGATCTCCAAGGCAGTCAGGGATATGAGTAGGGTGCTAAAGTAAACTGCTCCAGGTCATTTAGGATAGAAAAGATGTAAGCTTGTTCACTAGGTTAGTCAGTGGAATGAGAGGTGGTAAACATTGAAATCTCATAAGATGTAGGTTAAGAGAAAGGGGAGGTTGATAGAATGTTTTCTAGTATAGATTAGAGTTGAAAGAGTCAAAGAATTTAGGAAAGTTGGTAGAGTTAATGGATAGATGGACAACACAGATATATTTAGTTGAAGAGTGACAGGAAAGTTTGAGCCATAGAGTTGAGAATTCAGAAGAGTTGAAGTCAGGAACACGAGAGCAAGTGAGTTTGTTGTGCACATACACAAAACATCTACCTTTGGGTTGGAAACTAGGGCATAGAAAGTAAGAGGATAAAGAGAAGGGGCTACTGGCAGTTATTTCGACACCTTGAGTCTCAGCGAGGAAAAAAATCAGGTTTGTTAGATGAGAGGTGGTGTTGAACAGAGGGAAAGTTAGAGGAAAGGCTGCTAATATTGCAAAACTTGATAGTAAGAGTAACAGGCCATGGTCTGGAACGTTTTGAAGGATTATCTGGGGAAGGTCTGGTGAGTACAGGGGCATTTGTGGTCTCTCTCTCTCCCCCCCCCCCCCCCAATGGGGACTACGAGGCTGGGTAATAAGTTGCCATAAAAAAAAATAATAATAATAAAAATACTGTAAAGACCTGTGTTGTGCTTGTTTAGTGTAGTGGTAAAAACATGTCACTACCATCCAGTACCTATATTAACAAATTTTGGCAATATTTTACATATACTGTAATTAATAAGGGTAAAAGGATACAATATAAATAAATAATAAAACTATATATACAGTAGTACTGGTATAAAATATATACTATTTTCACAATTAGCTTAAGTAAAAAAAATCTGTATTTTATGATTAATTTATTCAAAACTAGTAACAGTTGTTCTTGGAGGTCTGACCTTCAACAATAGCAATAAAAACAATAATATTACTTACCAACCCATGCAAAGAAATTACACCTGGCATTAGGATCCCCTTCCTTGCCGGTCCCTCTGGCACAAGCATAGAACTGCTTATTGAGGTTGGGTCCCTTCTTCTTGACAGTGAGGAGGACGCATGGCAGCTGGTGACCCTGGCAGAGGGGAGGCGGGGCAGGTGCCTTCATTAGGAACCCCCACCCAGAGTTTTTGCTCTGGCTGCCAGGTTTTGCATTGCTTTCTCCATTTTTGCTTTGGCTATTAGGTCTTGTGTTACTTTCCCAACTTTTGCTTTCGCTTTGTGAGGGATTGCTGCATGTGTCACTGGACCCTGAGCTTTCTTGGCTGGAAGTTAGCTGATTATCTTCACTTTTATGCAGCTGGGGATCTTCTGAGAGTGGTAAATTTATTGATGGCTTTGGGTCACTTTTCTTAGAGTTAAAGAAGGTACTAAGTGTTGTCTGTTTCTCCCCACATGCTTTCTTGTTGGCTTGATGCTTGCCCTTGGTACTCACAGGTTTTCTCTTACCCAACTTTACTGATCCCTTATTAGCCAAACTTCCTCCTCTGGACAAACTAGTAAAGCTTGACACTGCTTTTGTCTGTATGTCTGGCATTGAAGATTTAGGCTGAAAATAAGACGACAACTTCTGCTGCTCACCTCGGAACTCTGGGAAAAACTTGGTACAGCTATAAGGCAGACGAGAGGCCGGCGTCACCTCTCCCTCAACTAGAATAGCAACTGGGCAGTGATCGCTCCCCATCACGTCTTGGAGAACCAAACTGTCTTGAACATGGAGCAGGAATTCTACATCGCTGAGCACATAGTCAATCCGGGTACCGTAATTGGTGGCCCGGGCATTTATATAGGTATTCCAACATGTGAAGGCATCTTTTTGCTCTGGGTGGAAGTAGCGAAATGTGTCTACTACTTGAAAATCAGTTTTCGAATTCAAAAGTTCTTCATCGTTCGTATATTCCTCATCTTCTTCCTCCAAGCTATTTGCCTCACAGTGCAGATGATGTGATGGAAGATGTTCTTCATTATTATGCTGATCCTTTATGCTTGTTGACATATTTACATAGCTATTCCCTTTATTAGCTAATGTAGAGCTTTGCATCAGAGACCCTATTAAGTCCTTAGTGATGCCAGGAGTGACATTTGGGGAAACTGCATTTCCATTACTTCTTTCAGAGCACTCAGATGAGTTGCTGCCTTTGATTTTAGTAGCCTTATGTTTCTGGAGAGGTATGAGAAATTGGTCAAGATATCTGCGATCAAGCCTTTTCTCAAAGTCCTGCAAAGAAATACAAGAAAGATTAAATTACTTCAGCAATTGAATGTATGATATGGTTTGAAAGATAAGAGAACTCCACAATACACATTAAGTATCCTACACTTAACAGAAAGACCATTCATATAACAATAACTGAACAAAATTAACGAACACAATAGTTATATGAACTTGAGGGACTAAGAGCCTAGATACAGAAGGGAATACAATCTAGTCACTGTAGCAAACTATATGTAATAGTAGTGGCAATAGATTTTCATTGGGGTTATGAGAACTGAATAACAAGACCAAGACAGCAGTCAAGAAAGCCATAACAGTGGAACTGATTATGTTAAGCCACCTTAAATATATAAAGCAATGCACAGCATCCTCCTCAAGTATGACATTCCTTATTGCAATTGTTAGGGGTCACTTGAAGCATGCTATGCTTACAGGTACCTACCCGATAGCACTATCGTTAGTGAGTGCTTTATATATTTGTTTTGTGTAATATTGTTGATATCTTGTCAAATTGCAAATTTAGTTTAATATAAAATTTGATATAAATTGTAGTTTCTTTATTCATACAGAATTTAGTCAAAATTACCAGAACGTCCCGAACTTCCCATTTTGACTAATTCCTTGAACATGACAATGGTAAATTGTTATATGTGCGATCAGTTTGCTTGGGAACCAGATTGACTTGTTCATGTAGTGATGTCTACCATATGTGGTGGATTGTGTTCTATTATTTCAAAATTTTATTTTATTAAGCGTTATTTCCACATAGCGATTTTGATAAGTTCTTTTGCATTTATCTTGTGTCGTCCCAGTTTTGGTTTGTTTATTTTGCAAGTTTTACATTATAATAATGCAGCCAATCACCCAGCACCCTCTTCCCTTCCATGTCCAATAATAAATAAGACTTGAAGGGTGGATCCCGGAAAATGTAAGTACTGTATGATTATAGAAAAACCTAGGAGTGTAGAGCTGAGGGAAGCCAAAGAATGAAGGTCAAACATATTAAGGGGGCAAAGGAACAAACGCATGAGCATACATTGAATGGAGGACCAGTATCTGAATAGCTGCACTGTACAGTGATCCCTCAAAATATGCGCAATTTATCTACGCGCAATCAAAACTACGCTTGAACCACAATTGAGGCAAAAAATAGAAAAATACACTCAATTATACAAATGTACGCGGCTCCGTGTCGAGCGAGAGTCGATTCGTATCTGTTCCAGAGTGTCGGGCGGTCATATTGGCGTGACGCGGTGACGCCAGGCCCTCCGACGTCGTCGTCGTTGACTGTGGAGTGACACATATCTCCCATGGTACCAAACTATTTTGTATCTATAAAGCACAGAAGGATAATATGAATCTATTAATAGAATGTTTTTCGTTTTTCATTGCATGTATCTTATATTGACCAAACAAAATCGGAAATAGAAAATCTGTTTCTGTTCAGGAGTTAGGTGAGGTTGTTTACACTTATCTCCAAAGTCGTTTCAAAGCTTACTGCTCTCCCTTGGCTAACTGATGTTAAGCCAATTCCATAATACTGTATGTATAGGAGCTATTGAACTATCTCACTTGATACTATGCATGAAACTATATATATATTTTATTTTCTATGTGAGTGAGGGAGACAAAAGGCAGAACTGCCTGTATCGAGTGCCTCCCCCAGAGTTGAAAGAGTGACAGGGCCAAAATCACAGGACGTTCGAGTCAAAATGCCTGGACACAAGGAGTTTGAACCAATTTAAGTCATAGGAAGAGGGAAAGACTGATTCTGGAAGAGAGTTCCAGAGCTAAGCAGTTGAATAGAAGAAAGTCTGAGAATAATGTTTCACTCTTGGGTTGGAAAGTTGCACAGAGTAGGGGTGGGAATGTGTTGAAAGATGGGTACTATGCACCCTACGTAGAGGAGGTGGTATACACTGGGAAAGCTCTGAGGAACATTGATTATTATAGTAGCGATAGAATAGTGAGAGATGCAGCATTGCGGCGAATAGAGATTGCAGAGTTGGAGTTAATGATACAAAAGGTTTTCCTTTCTACTTTGTCTAGGAGTGCGGTGTGAGAGGATCCTCCCCACACATGTGAACAATACTCAATACAAGGACGCACAGTGCCCCTGTACAGAGCAAGAAGCTGTGCAGAGGTAAAAAAAAAAACTTGAGGCGGTTGAGCACACCCAACTTGTGGGAGGCTGCCTTAGCAAGATTGGTAATATGGTCCTTCCAAGTGAGAGCAGAAGAAAAAGAGACACAGAGAATATTGAGTGAAGATAAAGGGATTGATTTTTGTATTATTGAAGTGTAAGGGATAGTCCTCTGGGAGTTTTGAACGGGTAGTAAGATGAATAAATTGGGTTTTGGAAGCATTAAAGGTAACAAGGTTTTCTCTGCCTCAATTGGAAATAGTAGTTAGATCAGTATATAAGTATTACATGGCTTCATTACGTTTGTCTTCGAGAGATTGCTGGGGGCGTTCAGCAAAACTTATCGAGTATAGTGAACCCTCAAAATACGCGCAATTTATCTACGCATAATCAAAGCTACGCTTGAACCACAATTGAGGCAACAAATTGAAATATATGCTAAATTATTCAAATGTACGCGCCGAGCGAACGAGCGGAAGTCGATTCGTATATGTTGGAGAGTTTCGGGTGGCCATATTGGCGTGACGCCGGGCCCTCCGACGTCGTCACCGTTGACTGTGGACAGACACACATCTCCCGAGGTACCAAACTACTGTATTATGTATCTACAAAGCACAACAGGATATTATGAATCTATTAAAAGACTGTCTTCATTTTTCATTGCATGTATCATTTATTGAGCAAACTAAATTGGAAATGGAAAATCTGTTTCTGTTCAGGAGTTGGAGGTGAGATTGTTTACACTTCTCTCGAAAGTCGCTTCAAAGCTTACTGCTCTCCCCTGGCTAAATGATGTTAAGCCAATTCCATAATATGTATAAGAGCTATTGCACTATCTCACTTGACACTATGTAGGCTATATGAAACTATTTACAGGGTGTATTACTTTTCGACTCAAAACTTTACAAGTAGGCCTAGGCAGCTAGGCCTATTATTTTGGTCAATCCGTTTCGGGTGCAGTGCAATCAATCGATGGCGCAGATCCATAACATCGGCGTTGCTCAACTACTACCAATATGAGTTAATTTACGTTTGTGTCTTATTTTTATACATTAAATGTATTTTGCTATGTGAGTTGCTAAATGAAAGGAATGAAGAGCCAGCAAACATAGCTGGATATGGTATGGGAGGGAGAAGAAGAGAAGTAGTGGAGGAGGAGGTGGGGATCAGGAGGTCAGAAGTGTGGGAAGCCATGAAAAGAGTGAAGTTGGGGAAAGCACCAGGAACAGATGGAGTGTGTGGGGAAATGTTGAGGTATGGTGGTGAGATAGTGATAGAATGGGTATGGAAAATGTGCAAACTAGCATGGGAGAAGGGGAGTGCACCCGATGACTGGAAGACTGGCATAATAGTCCCCCTATATAAGGGCAAAGGGGAAAGAGGAGTGTGTGGTAACCACCGAGGAATATGTCTTCTAAGCGTAGTAGGGAAGGTATACAGTAGGGTAGTGATTGAGAGAGTGAGAGTGAGAACGGAGAAATGGATAGGCGACGAGCAGGGAGGTTTTAGGAAGGGAAGAGGATGTGTAGATCAGATTTTTACCCTGAATTGTGTTGTGGAGAAGTATCTGGAGAAGAAACAAAAGGTGTATGTTGCCTTTATGGACTTGGAGAAGGCCTATGACAGAGTGGATAGAGAAGGTTTGTGGAAAGTACTTAGAATATACGGAGTAGAGGGCAAGTTGCTGAAAGCAGTGAAGAGCATGTATGAGGGTGCAAAGGCGGCAGTACGTGTGGAGAGTGAGCAGAGCGAGTTCTTTGACCTGAATGTTGGTTTGAAACAGGGGTGTGTGATGTCCCCGTGGTTGTTTACTGTATATATGGATGGAGTTATGAAAGAAATACTATCAAGAGCAGTGGATGTTGGTGTATCGCTGAAAAGGGAGGGAATTGAGTGGAAGCTACCTATACTGCTGTTTGCGGATGATACAGTTCTGATGAGTGATAATGAATGGGAGTTGCAGGGTCTGGTAAATGAGTTTGGAACAGTGTGCGAAAAACGGAATTTGAAGGTAAATACGGGGAAGAGCAAGGTTATGGTCTTCGAAAGGGGTGAAGTCACAGAGTGTGAGGTGAAGCTGAACGGTCAGGCTATGGAGATCGTCAACTCTTTTAAGTATCTGGGCAGTGTGTTGAGTAAAGATGGGACTATGGATGAAGAGGTGCGGGAGAGGGTACAACAGGGGAAGAGGGTTGTAGGAACGCTAAAAGCAGTAACAAGAAATAGGGTGGTCAGTATGGAAGTGAAGAAGTCCTTGCATGACAGTGTGGTAATCCCGACACTGACTTACGGAAGCGAAGCATGGACGTTGGTTGAGAGACTCAGACCAAGAGTGAGAGCAGTGGAAATGAATTACTTAAGGAGTGCGTGCGGAGTTACATGGAGGGATAGACAGACTAATGAGGAAGTAAGAAGGAGGTGTGGTGTGGAGGTAGATGTGCTGGAAAGTGTGAAAAGGAACAACTTGAGATGGTTCGGCCATATGGAACGTATGGAAAGCGAGAGAATGACTAAGAGGGTGTACGAGAGCGAGGTGGAGGGACAGAGGGGGAGAGGTAGACCGAATATGAGGTGGAAGGATGGAGTGAGGAACTACATGAACGAAGGCGGTGCTGGTTGGGGGGAGGGGCGTCGACTGACTGGGGACAGAGGTGCATGGGGGCGGTTCGTTCGTGGCCACACCTTCGGGGATCACGGCGTCAGGCAATAGATAGATAGATAGAAATGTATTTTGTGTGGTAGATTAGGTTATAAAAATATATTTGAACAGTAATATGTTATATATGTGTTAGAAGTGCAATGACGTATGCCTCAGAAACATGGGCTGTTAAAGTAGAGGATGTCAACAGAATGGAGCGTAATGAGATGAGAATGGTGAGATGGATGTGTGGGGCCAGGCTACAGGATAGAATGACAAATGTTGAGCTGAGGCGACGTTTAGGTATAAAGAGTATTAGCGAGGTGATGCGTACAAGTAGACTGGGATGGTATGGACATGTGGAGAGAATGGATGAACAAAATTGGGTGAAAAAATGCAGGTCTGTGATTGTGGAGGGAGCTGCACCAAGGGGTGGACCGAGGAAGACCTGGGATCGGACTATACGCGCCGATCTCAAATCCAAGAACTTGACAAGTGAAGCAGCCCTTAACAGGGTTGCCTGGAACGCCGCCATTAGGACAAGAGACTGAAACTGCACTTATGTGTGGAACATTCAGTCTAAAAATTTGATGTATGTATGGATGTATTTGTGTATATGTGTAAATGAGGTGGATATGAGACAGCAGTATTGTGAGTATTTGTGTATTGAAGTAAAATGTACAAGAGGGTCAATTCTAATTGCCTCTATATATAGAAGCCCAAATAATAGTAGGGAAGAGGATGATAACCTACTGAAAGCAATGGAGGAAATAGATAATAGAGAGAACAAGTATAAGATTTTGATTGGAGATTTCAATTTCCCAAGGATCAACTGGGCAAATTGTACTACTCCAGCGGGACGGTGTAGCCTGGAAAACAAGTTTATAGAGAAAGTAAGAGATTGTTTTTTAACGCAACATATTACGGAGATGACAAGATATAGAGATGGGAAGCAGGGGAGTAAACTTCATTTAATTTTTAGCAATGAGGAGGATATAGTGGAACATGTCAATGTGGATAGCCCTATAGGTCGTAGTGACCATGCCTGTATAAGTTTTAGTTGCAATATTAAAACAGAGAGGGATGATAGAAGCAATAAAAAAAAAATATACATGTATGACAGAGCAGATCATGAGCTGCTGAGAAGGTGTCTGGACATTGACTGGGGGGAATACTTGAACGTTGAAGACGCTGAAGGAATGTGGAGGAAGTTTAGAGTCAAACTGGAGGATGTTATATCCAAATGTGTACCAGTAAGGGAATATAAGGATAAAACAAACTTGAGGAAAAGAACGAACCCAGAATTACCAATGAAAAGAAAGCTGTGGACTTTGATAAGAAGAAAGAAATTATTGTGGGATAGATTAAAAGTGTTAAAAAAGAACAGGGGGTCTAGTACAGAAGCTAAAGTAGTGGATTTGGAACGTAGACAGATAAACAACAACATAAGGTGGGAGACAAGGAAAGGAAAGGGAGAGAGATTGCAAGAAATGTGAAGGATAATCCAAAAATATTCTGGAAGTACATTCAGGAAAAGTTAACAAGAAGAGTAGGGATCCCAGAGCTGGTAAGGGGGTTGGATGATGGGAGTAGAGCGGAGACGGATAAGGAGAAAGCAGAGGTGCTGGGGAAATACTTTGGGGGGGTACTAAAAGTAGTCGGATGATGCAGTGCCACATATTCCCATCAAACATGCACCTGCACTAGAACAAATAGTGTTTTCCCATGCTAGAATAAGAAGGGCTAGAGAAAAAATGAACAGAAGTAAGTCCCCGGGACTGGATGGGATACACCCAAGAATCATAAAGGAAGGAGGCGAGATGTTAGTAGAGCCATTGAAAATGTTATTTGAGGTATCGTTTAATACAGGACATATCCCAATGGACTGGAGAGAGGCGAACATAACAGCTATATTTAAGAAGGGAAAGAGAAATGACCCAGGAAATTATAGACCAGTCAGTTTGACAAGTGTTGTGTGTAAACTAATGGAAACGGTAATTAGAGAAGGAATAATGGAGCATATGAAATCAAACCAACTTTTCAGTGGGAGACAGTTCGGATTCTTGCCGGGGAGGTCGACGGTACTACAGCTAATTAAGGTGGTAGATGATTGGCTGCAAATTCTAGAGGATGGTGATGTAATAGACGTGGTATATTGTGATTTTATGAAGGCCTTCGATAAGGTCCCACATAAAAGGTTAATAGAGAAAGTTAGAAGCTATAATATAGGGGAGAAATGTGTGAAATGGATAGAAGCCTTCCTGAAAGATCGGACACAGAGGGTGCTGGTGAATGGAATAGGCTCGGGGTGGAGGGAAATTACAAGTGGGGTTCCTCAGGGATCTGTGTTGGGACCACTACTGTTCGTTATATTTATCAACGACTTACCTGTTGTTATAACTAATGGAAGTGAGGTATACCTGTATGCGGATGACACTAAGCTGTATAGAAGAGTGAGGAGTAAGGGAGATGTGGAGGGCATGAAGGGATGGTCTGAGCATTGGTTAATGCCTTTTCATCCAAAAAAACTGCAAGTACATGCGGATTGGGACAAGCAAGATAGACAAGGTAGGATACAGTATGTATGAAGTAAATGCAGAAAAGGATATAGGAGTAGTGATAGACAATAAGTTAAATTTCTCAGAACATTTAGCGGAAAAGATAAACAAAGCCAATAGAATTGTAGGGCTGATAAGGAGGACATTTGTGTCACTTGACGAAGAAATCTTCAGGAATCTCTATACAGCGCTGGTTAGGCCGCACCTGGAATATGCGAACCAGGTGTGGGCTCCATATATGGTAAAGGATATAGAAGCAGTGGAGAAAGTGCAGAGGAGAGCTAGCAAGCTAGTACCAACGTTGAAGAACGCGGGCTATGAGCAGAGGTTGAGGACGCTGGGGCTTCCGACACTGGCATATAGGAGAAAGAGAGGGAATATGATAGAGACTTTTAAGATAGTGTCAGGAAAGTATGATGAGGATGTGTGTGAAGGTATCTTCTTGATGCGGGAGGGAACAAGAACAAGAACGAGAGGACACTAAAAGAAAATTTACAAAGAAAGAAATAGGCTTGAGAAGGCAAAGAACTCATTTTGTGATAGAGTGGTAAATGAGTGAAACGCACTGCCCCAGTACTGTATGTAGTCGATTCCGAATCAATAAGGGAGTTTGAAAGTAATCTTGATAAAGCATGGGGAAGACAAGACTTGAAGTTTGATTATAAAGCAAAAATACAGAATAGTAAAAATGTTGCGTCTGCTACCGCCGCCGCCAACACCGTGAACGACCGCAGCATTGCAAGTACTGGTACTGAGCTGGATACACAGGCCTAGTTTGCCTTTTTCCACAGGATCTACTGTAAGAATGTATTTGTGGTTTTCAGGTGATGAAAGGTAGAAATAGTACAACTTTCGGTTGGAGCCAGACCAATACCTATTTTCCCCATTTATATTTAACTTCCATGTACGCGCAAACGAAGGTACGCACCGACAGCACAGTATGCATCCCCCGCGTAATTTGAGGGTTCACTGTAGTGTAAGGTAGAATTGTCTGCATATGAATGGATGGGACTGGAGGTACAGTTGAGAAGATCATTTATGAAAATTAGGAAGAGAATGGTAGATAGGACAGAGCCCTAAGGAACACCAGAATTGATAGGATGAGGAAGTGAGCGATGGCCTATGGCGATGGCTATGGAACGGCTGGAAAGGAAATTAGAGACGAAGGCACAGATGGAGGGATAGAAACCGAAGGAGGGTAGTTTAGATATTAAAGATTTTTGCCAGACTCTATCGAAGGCCTTCGATATGTCTAGTGCAATAGAAAAGGTCTCACCGAAGTCCCGAAAGGAGGATGACCAAGAGTTAGTAAGATATAAAAGAAGATCACTAGTAGAGCGATCTTTAAGGAAGCCATACTGGTGATCTGAGAGTAGATTATGAGAAGAGAAATGCTTAAGAAATTTGGAGGGAAGAATAGTTTCAAAAACTTTAAAGATTCAAGAGATGAGAGCAATTGGACGATAGTTGGAGGGTTGAGAGCGGTCACCCTTCTTTGGGACAGATTGAATGAGAGCAACCTTTCAGCAAGAAGGGAAGACGTTAGAGGAGAAACAGAGACGAAAGAGTTTGCCTAGGCAGAGAGTCAGCATGGAAGCACAGTTTTTGAGTACGACAGGAGGAACACCGTCCGGACCGTACATCTTCTTAGTATTAAGCCCAGAGAGGGTAGAAAATACATCTTTAGAAGAGATTAGGATATTAGGCATAAGTAGGAGAGAGGGGGGTGGAGAGGGAGGAATAGCACCGGAATCATCCAAGGTAGAGTTTCTAGCAAAATTTTGAGTGAAGAGTTCAGCTTTGTCAGAGAAAGAAGTGATGGTTGTGCCATCAGAGTGGAAAAGGGGAGGGAAAGACGAGGAAGAAAAGTTGTTGGAGAGGTTTTTGGCTAGATGCCAGAAAGCTTGGGAAGAGGTAGAGTTGGATAATTCAGAGCATTTATTATTAATGAAAGAGTGTTTGGCAAGTCGAAGAACAGATTTGGCTTGATTCCGGGCAGAAACATAGGAATAATTAGATTCTTGAGTCTTAAGGCGTTGGTACCGTTTGAATGCTTCCTCCTTGTTGCGGACAGCAGTAGAACAAGCGTGAGTAAACCAAGATTTGTTTTCATTAGACTGAGAGAAAGAAAATGGAATGTATGCTTCCATGCCCGAGAGGATTACCTCGGTAATGCATTCAGCACTCTCAGAGGGCCCCCGGTCACGGAAGCAAAAGTCATTCCATGGGAAATCAAAGAAGTACTGTACATGTACTGCCGAAGAGCCTCTCAGTCGGCAGCGCCAGAAGTGCCACAAGCGCCGCCGGTTGGGAGGATCGGGTGGCCGTACTGGAGAGAAGGACAGGTGACAGATATTAGTTTATATTTTTAGACTTAAATCTTTACCACTAGGCCTATTATTTTGGACGGTCTGTCTCGGGTGCGGCACTATCGATCGATGGCGCAGATCCATAACATCAGCGTCACTCAGCCACATCCAATGTGAGATCATTTATGTTTGTTTCTTATTTTTATACATTTTAAATGTATTTTGTGTGGTACTTTAGGGTATAATAACATCTTTGTACAGTAATATGTTATATATCTTGTGATTTTTAGGTGATGAAAGGTAGAAATAGTACAACTTTCGGTCGGCGCAAGAACCAATTCCATTTATCTTTAACTTCCATGTATGCGCAATTAAACTACGCGTCGACAGCGCAGTCGCATCCCCCGCGTAATTTGAGGGTTCACTGTACAGTAATTGACCCCATGCCTTTCTAGCTCCCCCCACTTCATAGTCCGGCATTGTGGTGCCATCAACACATACCTGTCTCGCTTGTCAATAATCCCCTCCATCTACTAATTATAATGTAGCTTCTCTCTATTGCCCTATTATCCACTTCTCTCACTACCATATTTATGCACAAATATAATACTGTATACCGGTACTGGTACAGTATATGTAAATACTGACTTTTAATGTCAATTTATACAATACTGTATGTAGTTTGACAATATTTTATAATGTTTCTTTATTAATCTAGCTATATAAATATACCCAAACCTCACCACTGATTCATCGGGGTCACAGTGGTCAATGCGATGGTGTGAGGTGTTGACATCCCCCAGTATGACCACGTGGCAACCAGTGGCCCTGATGGCTGCTGCACGTTGTCGCAGCAGTTCATAGTAGCCAAGCTTGAACGGACGACGATCTGGCTTCTCTGGGTCAACACGGGGACAATAAACGTTGATGATGCACACTCCTCTCTCTACACCATCACTACACTGCAAAGTTGATAACAGATTACTCTTTCCGCCTTCAGTATCAAGGTTTGCTCTAGTACAAGTAGCTCTTCTTGTCTATCATATTCTGACTATTTCATACAAATAAATATCTTTAAGATTCTGAAGGTTAAGAACTGCTTTACAATTGTAGGTTATGTATAAAATACTGTACGAAATATGTGGCTTTGTGTAACACATTTTCCAGTTTTATTGAATAGTTGGAGTCTAAAACACTAGAGCCTGTGATTTACTTAAGTTAACCACCTCTTCAGCTTCACATTTGCTACCTAATTTTTAAGTACAAGCCCACATATCTATCTCACCATTTTCATTTCATAATGTTCCATTCTGCTGAACCTTACACCCCCAATTCACCCTGTATAAGAGATTTTGTTCTGGCATTATACCATCTTAATACCAATGGAAATACTAAGACTCGTTGAAAAAATCAGCTCTCTATGTGCGTGCGCGAATGTCATTGCACTATATGAAAAATCTATCTAGTCATTGAAAATTGTTCAAATTTCCCGCAATTTTTTTCTGGCGTATCCTACAAGCATCCCCTACAACTGAGCGTGTTCGCTGTCCCATATTGAATAATAGAAGGTGCTGAAAAAAATATATAATATATATATATTTTTTGGTAGCGCAAAATTCGACATGAAAATGTTTGAATCTTGGGAACTATCGGAGATGTGGCCATTATCTAAACGCTCTACCATTGCTATATAGTCCTATATATAGTGTGTAGAAGGGGAAAGAAGCAGAGCAATATACAAAAATGTAGTGGCACTTGGGAGTTCGAATATACGGAGTAGAGGGCAAGTTGCTGAAAGCAGTGAAGAGCATGTATGAGGGTGCAAAGGCGGCAGTACGTGTGGAGAGTAAGCAGAGCGAGTTCTTTGACCTGAATGTTGGTTTGAAACAGGGGTGTGTGATGTCCTTGTGGTTGTTGTTGTTGTTGTTGTTCCCCAAGCTGCCTGGCCGAACAGCCCCAAGGCCCCGAGTAAGGCCAAGGCCACAAACGAGCGCCCCCACAGAACACTCCCTGCCGACCACAATAAATCCTGGGTGACCGAAGCCACTCCATGGCGGGGAGCTGAGAGGGTGCGTAAACGCCCGGGAAACCAAAGCCCCACCCAGGGCCCTGTGCCCCTCAGCAATTATGAAGAGAAAGTTGAGGGGCAAAGGAATAATGTGACGCTTTAGCTTCCAATCTTGGTAGATTGGGAGGTCAATCCACGGAAGAGACGCCGTCACTTGAGATCTAGAAATTATATAAGTAAAAGGAACAGTCAGAGTAAGCTATGGGTATGGCAGAGATCGCTCAGTTCTCACTCTGATAGACCAGCCCATCACCCAACCACCCTCGTGGTTGTTTACTGTATATATGGATGGAGTCATGAAAGAAATACTATCAAGAGCAGTGGATGTTGGTGTATTGCTGAAAAGGGAGGGAATTGAGTGGAAGCTACCTATACTGCTGTTTGCGGATGATACAGTTCTGATGAGTGATAATGAATGGGAGTTGCAGGGTCTGGTAAATGAGTTTGAAACAGTGTGCGAAAAACGGAATTTGAAGGTAAATACGGGGAAGAGCAAGGTTATGGTCTTCGAAAGGGGTGAAGTCACAGAGTGTGAGGTGAAGCTGAACGGTCAGGCTATGGAGATCGTCAACTCTTTTAAGTATCTGGGCAGTGTGTTGAGTAAAGATGGGACTATGGATGAAGAGGTGCGGGAGAGGGTACAACAGGGGAAGAGGGTTGTAGGAACGCTAAAAGTAGTAATAGGGTGGTCAGTATGGAAGTGAAGAAGTCCTTGCATGACAGTGTGGTAATCCCGACACTGACTTACGGAAGCGAAGCATGGACGTTGGTTGAGAGACTCAGACCAAGAGTGAGAGCAGTGGAAATGAATTACTTAAGGAGTGCGTGCGGAGTTACATGGAGGGATAGACAGACTAATGAGGAAGTAAGAAGGAGGTGTGGTGTGGAGGTAGATGTGCTGGAAAGTGTGAAAAGGAACAACTTGAGATTGTTCGGCCATATGGAACGTATGGAAAGCGAGAGAATGACTAAGAGGGTGTACGAGAGCGAGGTGGAGGGACAGAGAGGGAGAGGTAGACCGAATATGAGGTGGAAGGATGGAGTGAGGAACTACATGAACGAAGGCGGTGCTGGTTGGGGGGATGGGCGTCGACTGACTGGGGACAGAGGTGCATGGGGGCGGTTCGTTCGTGGCCATCCCTTTGGGGATCACGGCGTCAGGCGATAGATAGATAGACTTGGGAGTTGCCAATATATGATCTCTGGAAATTGCAAAACTTTTAAAAACATACCTTTACTGCCATAATTTTGGGCAAAATAGCTTAGTTTCTCCTACCAGAGGCGTTTTTTATTAGTAGGGTGTTAAGAGAGAACTGAGTTGTATGGGATACTAATGTATACATTTTGTATTCTACCACCACACAGACTAATTCCCAAGATTTTTTATATAAATCCATGATATTGGGGGCCATTGGGGGGGGGGGGGGGTGTTAGGGATGTCATATGGGTGTTTATGCCCTCATATGATAGTCTTTATTGTTTACAGAAGCCTTTTAGACAAAAAAAAACAAAAAACAAAAATGGACTGAGGGGGTAAATTTTGATTGGTTGTCGGGGGCGGGTGAACCCCCGTTCGGGGGGGTTATTTCTTACAGTTTCTTACAGTAGATTCTCTGGAAAAAGGCAAACTAGGCCTGTGTATCCAGCTCAGTGCCAGTACTTGCACTGCTGCGGTCGTTCACGGTGTTGGCGGCGGCGGTAGCAGACGCAACATTTTTACTATTCTGTATTTTTGCTTTATAATCAAACTTCAAATCTTGTCTTCCCATGCTTTATCAGGATTAATTTCAAACTTCCTTATTAATTCGGAATCGACTACATACTGGGACAGTGCGTTCCACTCATTTACTACTCTATCACAAAATTAGTTCTTTGCCTTTTCAAGCCTATTCTTTCTTTGTAAATTTTCTTCGAGTGTCCTCTCGTTCTTGTTCCCTCCCGCATCAAGAAGATACCTTCACACACATCCTCACCATACTTTCCTGACACTATCTTAAAAGTCTCTATCATATCCCCTCTTTCTCCTATATGCCAGTGTCCTCACCCTCTGCTCATAGCCCGCGTTCTTCAACGTTGGTACTAGCTTGCTAGCTCTCCTCTGCACTTTCTCCACTGCTTCTATATCCTTTACCATATATGGAGCCCACACCTGGTTCGCATATTCCAGGTGCGGCCTAACCAGCGCTGTATAGAGATTCCTGAAGATTTCTTCGTCAAGTGACACAAATGTCCTCCTTATCAGCCCTACAATTCTATTGGCTTTGTTTATCTTTTCCGCTAAATGTTTTGAGAAATTTAACTTATTGTCTATCACTACTCCTATATCCTTTTCTGCATTAACTTCCTCCATCGCTTCATACATACTGTATCCTACCTTGTCTATCTTGCTTGTCCCAATCCGCATGTACTGTACTTGCATTTTTTTGGATGAAAAGGCATTAACCAATGTTCAGACCATCCCTTCATGCCCTCCACATCTCCTTGGATGCGATATGTTTTTTTTTGCCCTCCTATGCTATTCTCCTATGTTGAAAAAAGCATTTTAGAAAAAAAAAAAAAAAAAAATTGAAATTCAGGGTGAATTGGGGGTGTAAGGTTCAGCCTCCCCTTATCAGACATTTGAACCAGCAACGTTTCTGAAGCATACGTCATTGCACTTCTAATAATGTACATGAAGCATACACATTTCCCTTCAAGCAAAGTGGAAGTCCTCTTATGGTTAGAACACTTAGAAGTGGTAGCAATTCTCTAAATTTTACCCCAATGCATCAAACACTAGTGACAGTGCCAGCTTCGGCAGAAAAAGGGGCAAAGCTAGAAAGATGCGGGATTAGGTCACACGATCTGAAATGTAAAAACTGACAATTGGAATAGGACACTGCCATCAGGACTCTCTTCACATTCATGAACTTGCATCTTTTTACCAAGTTTACTTTATTCATTAGTGATGAGATGCATACAAACGAGCTTGGATGGTTTGGGCATGTATAAAAGTGCATGCCCAAACCATCCAATAATGCTTGTATGCTTCTCATCACTGACACTCTTGATACCTAACCATTTCCTTAACACTTCATTGGAAATCCTATCTTGCAGTTTTTGCCCCACACATCTATCTTACCATTCTTATTTTGTTATGTTCCATTCTGTTGATATTATTCGCTTTAATTGGCTACATTTCTGAAGCATAGGTCATTGTGCTTCTAATACACAACATGTAAATTTTCTCTTCAGGAATAGGAGTCTTATGGTTAGAATTGGCAGCAATTATCTAAACTTTCCCCAGCCACATCTAACTCTGGTGATAGTGGCAGCTTTGGCCCCACAACTAGCAGAGATTGTATCTCCCAAGTAGCAAAACCTGTCCACTATCTCCAGCGACTCACTGCCAAAGTTGACACTCTCGGGCCAGTTATTCAGCACGAGCTCCCCCTTGCATACTAGAAATACAACATTCTGAATTTTGGACTTCTTCCTTGGCAGACGTCCTTTTATCCCAGTACAATACTTTTTCTCGGGATGCACCCAGCAATGAAAGGCGATACACTGAATGGAATTCGAACCCACCCCTTTCCTACATACTGTATATGATCATGCATCCTTTTTTCCTAATTTCATTGCCCCAATCCAATGTGCAAAACCTTGTTTTTTTTTATTTTAACTCTTACCACCATATTATTAAATCTCACTTAACCTGTCAAGCACAACAGGAGTCAATTGAGATATTGTTGACAGAATGCGGCAGGACTCAATTGATGCACAGTATTCACACACGCACCAAAACTACTCACACACACCACCATCACTCCTCCCCCATCCTCGTGAAAGCGGTGGCAGATCTCGGGGACCATTCCTCATACATACAGTACATACAGTTTTGAATTTCTGGTGTGAAGTTGGGGTTGTGTTTTTTTCTGTTACCTTTTGGAATGTGTTTCTTGTCTGCGTTCTGGATAATTTTGTTGAAATTGTGAACAGCATTGTTGATGTTAGTGATATGTGTACTGGTTAGGGTTTCAAAGTGTTGTTCTGTCTCATTTATGAAAGCTTCCCAGTTGGCTCTTTTGTAGTTAGTGTATGCATATCTGTGGCCAGCTGGGGTGACTCTGATTTTGGTAGTCAGAACCTAAGGTTTTGACCACCCTCCAGGATGTTGTGGGGGCGAGTTCTCAGTTCTGGGGAGCAAAAGGTGATATCTGGAGATGATGGGAGGAAGAGGGCTTGGTGGGGAATATAGGTATGTTGATGGATGTCGTTAAGGATGAACAGGTTATCTGATTGGCATTGTAGGACCAGCCCTCCGTCTGTGTTAGGGTTATCGACAAACCAGGCCGACGTCTTGGCATTGAAGTAACCACTCAGGATGATGTGTGGAGTGCTTGTGATCTGTTTTAATTGTGGTTTGCAGTCGTTGGGTACTGTGTGAGGGGGGGGGGGGGGGGGTATATTTATGATGGTTATATTGGATTTGTTGCCAGTGCTTATTTTGATGGATTGAATTTCTGTTGTGTTATCATGTGGGGGGATGAGGGATTTGGTATACACACTGGTGTCTGTGAAGTTAATTGTTGGTTATACGGACCACCTGCTAAGACAACAAAACTTTCTCTAGTGCGGTTTTAAAGCATGAAATAAGGCTAGGGAGCTATGTAGGCCACCCGTGTGTTATGGAGAAAGCTTGAACTGGAGCAATGTAGGCCACCCGTGTGAGAAGGGTAAAGATCAGACCGCAAAGTCTGATCCCACATCTTTCTTGGTCCGCCCCTTGCTGCAGGTCCCTCCACATTCATGGACTTTCATCTTTTCACCCAACTTTGTTCATCCATCCTCTCCAAATGTCCAAACCATCCATCTCACCATTCTCATCCCATCACTGATAATCTTGATACCTAACCTTCTCCTTAGCTCTTCACTTGATACCCTATATTGCAGTTTGGCACCACACATCCATCTCACCCTTCTCATCTCATTGCGTTCCATTCTGTTGATATCATCCGCTTTGACAGGGCACGTTTCTGAAGCATATGTCATTAAGTTTCTAACGCATGAAGCATACACTTTCCCCTTCAAGGGGAGAGTTAGTCTTCTCATGGTGAATAGTGGCAAAAGTTCTCTAAACTTCCCCAGCCGCATCTTATGCTGGCGATTGTGTCGGCCTCAGCCCCACCACTGGCAGCGATGGCCTCACCCAAATAGCAAAACTTGTCCACCATCTCCAGTGCCTCATTGCCAAAGTTAACACTCTTGAGCTGGTCATTGAATACAAGCTCACCTTTGCATCTCAAAGGTTCAGAAGACAAACTTTATATAAAATATCTAGATTTCAAAGTAATCGTACACCACCACTACAGTACAGTACTGTACTACCAAAATCACCACCACCATAACTATCATAATAACTATCATTATCACTACTGTAACGTGTGTGCCCCAACGCAGATCACCATCATCACTACTATCACAATCACCACCACCATCACTACTGTGAAGTGTACACACTCACACATACATATACAGACAAACATGGTGATTACAATACTATGACACTCCTACAGGGGGCTACACAATTACAAAATCATGTAATATCAGGATTATGAGACAACAATCTCAATGTGTGTACTGTACCTTGATGGAGTGTTGTGTGATGACTGCCCGCCCCTCACTGTCCAGGTCCCTCAGTTGTTCCTGGGACCAGTCACCCACCAGTGCTCCGACTGATCCAGCTCCATCACACACTTCTCCATGGAACAACCCTGACATACACAAAGGCCATTTCATTACCATCAGAACTTTATTCATATTATTCCCGTTCTCATTATATTATTTTACTAAGATTAGGAAGGATCTATAGCATTCATGATAGTTCATTATTAGTTTGGATCCCTTTGACTCCTGGATATCCTTCATAGCCAGAATCCAATGAAAATGGAAAAATCGTTTTAAAGGAGTTCATGAATTGCACACACGGTATTCAAATAATATTTCACAATTGACTACAGTATTTGTACGTGTAGGCTACAATAATATGTCTTGGCTTTAACAATACTCCCAGAATTATCGTCAATATAGAATAAAACTCCTGTACCTGTAGGAAGTATTATTATTGCAAGTACTGTACAGTACATACATACATACAGTGCACTCCCGTTATCCGCGGACACCCCAAAATATCCCATTACTCGTCATCCGCGCAAAAAAACCCAGCAAAATACCAGCTATTCACGGATTTGAATCGGGCAGGTCGTTGCGCATCCCGATTCTTGTTTTGGTCGGCCATCTTGCATTCGTGCGTGACTTTTTTCTTACAGTTTTCTTACAGTAGATTCTCTGGAAAAAGGCAAACTAGGCCTGTGTATCCAGCTCAGTGCCAGTACTTGCACTATTGCGGTCGTTCACGGTGTTGGCGGCGGCGGCAGCAGACGTAACATTTTTACTATTCTGTATTTTTGCTTTATCATCAAACTTCAAATCTTGTTTTCCCCATGCTTTATCAAGATTACTTTCAAACTTCCTTATTGATTAGGAATCGACTACATATTGGGGCAGTGCGTTCCACTCATTTACCAGTCATTGCCAGAGAAACATATTAACAAGCTCTTTAGCGGAATGTATGCAATGGCCGGGAATATGAAAGTTGCTCTGAACTACTTGGATGAGACCATGGTAGCGAAAATTATGAAGAGTATGATTAGACCAAGATTGGAGTATGCAGCAGTGGTGTGGTCCCCGCATCTAAAGAAGCATATTCACAAGTTAGAAAGAATCCAGAGAGCAGTCACTAGATTGGTTCCAAGTCTCAGAGAACTGCCATATGAAGGGAGGCTAGACAAATTAAATCTACCGAGTCTAAAAGAGAGGAGAGAGAGGGGAGACATGATAATGATGTACAAATGTACCCGGGGGCTGGAGAGGCTGGATAGGGAGGATATATTAATTATGGATACAGGAATAACTAGAGGCCACAGCTACAAAGTAAAAAGACCTACCTGCAAGAACGATATCAGGAAGTTTAGCTTCCCCTATAGATGTATTGACAAATGGAATGGGCTGGAGGAGGAGGTGGTAGGGGCAAGGAACATCCATATTTTCAAGAAAAAATTGGATAAAAAGTAGACTGAGAGATGGGACAACACGAGCTTAGCTCAACTCCTGTAAACTACAATTAGGTAAATACAATTAGGTAAATACTCTATCACAAAATGAGTTCTTTGCCTTTTCAAGGCTATTTCTTTCTTTGTAAATTTTCTTAGTGTCCTCTCGTTCTTGTTCCCTCCCGCATCAAGAAGATACCTTCACACACATCCTCATCATACTTTCCTGACACTATCTTAAAAGTCTCCATCATATCCCCTCTCTTTCTCCTATATGCCAGTGTCGGAAGCCCCAGTGTCCTCACCCTCTGCTCATAGCCCGCGTTCCTCAACGTTGGTACTAACTTGCTAGCTCTCCTCTGCACATTCTCCACTGCTTCTATATCCTTTACCATATATGGAGCCCACACCTGCGGCCTAACCAGCACTGTATAGAGATTCCTCAAGATTTCTTCGTCAAGTGACACAATGTCCCCCTTATCAGCCCTACAATTCTATTGGCTTTGTTTATCTTTTCCGCTAAATGTTCTGAGAAATTTAACTTATTGTCTATCACTACTCCTACATCCTTTTCTGCATTCACTTCCTCCATCGCTTCATACATAGTGTATCCTACCTTGTCTATCTTGCTTGTCCCAATCCGCATGTACTTGCATTTTTTTGGGATGAAAAGGCATTAACAAATGTTCAGACCATCCCTTCATGCCCTCCACATCTCCTTGAAGCAAACCCACATCTTCCTTACTCCTCACTCTTCTATACAGCTTAGTGTCATCCGCATACAGGTACATCTCACTTCCATTAATTTTAATTTCAGGTAAGTCGTTGATAAAAATAACAAACAGTAGTGGTCCCAACACAGATACCTGAGGTACCCCACTTGTAATTTCCCTCCACCCCGAGCCTATTGCATTCAGCAGTACCCTCTGTCTCCGATCTTTCAGGAAGGCTTCTATCCATTTCACACATTTCTCTCCTATACTATAGCTTCTAACTTTCTCTATTAACCTTTTATGTGGGACCTTATCGAAGGCCTTCATAAAATCGCAGTATACCACGTCTATAACATCACCATCCTCCAGAATTTGCATCCAATCATCTACCACCTTAATTAGCTGTAGTACCGTCGACCTCCCCGGCAAGAATCCGAACTGTCTCCCACTGAAAAGTTGGTTTGATTTCATATGCTCCATTATTCCTTCTCTAATTACCGTTTCCATTAGTTTACACACAACACATGTCAAACTGACGTCAACACACTGAACACAGCGGCCCAGCTGAGCTAGCAGCTCACAGCCCAGTGTTGGAAAAGTTGAAAACCACCTGCTTACAAGCTTTTTTTTGCACGAACCTCGTATCTCCCGCATTTATTAGGGCCTTTAGAGCATTCAGTGGGCCTGGTGGTAATCATGATGGAAATAAATGCCCAGGACCATCAAAACAGAGAGAAAACGCCGGTCAAGCCTACCGACGCTGTCGGACGAAAGCGGGGAAATTTTGCCGATGAGTAAGGATAGGCTATAATGACTGATTTCAAATAAAGTTTGTGTGGTAAGTAATCTCCTCATAATATGTATTTATAAGTATTCTCCTCAAATAATATGTATTTATTGGATATATTTGGGGAGAAATGGGTACTTTATGGGTGACTGGACGAATGTGGAACAAATTGTGGTACCGTCACCGTATCTGTTGAATCATTTGGTCCATATTAATGTCATAAAGTAGGTCAAAATAATGGTTTGAGGGTCCAAGATGGCCGAGTCTGGTACGACCTAAGCCTATTTCCCATTGAAACCTATGTTAAACATACGACCTACGCCTATTTCCCATTGAAACCTATGTTAAACACTGCCCACGTATCCGCGGAAGGGAGCTGGTACGACCTAGGCGTGAATACCGGGTGCACTGTACAAGTTTATAGACCGCTTCGTCCACAGTGTGGTTACAGTCTCACGTCCTAAATGGCGGAATTCCAGGCAACCCTGTCAAGAGTTGCCTCTGTTGTCAAGTTCTTTATTTTGAGATCAGACCAGAGTACAGTACCTGTACCTGATCCCCCGTCTCTCTACAGTAGGTTTACCCATACGCTCAGCTCCCCCCACATTCAAAGTCCGGCATTTCTTCACCCAATTCTGATCATCCATTCTCTACAAATTGTATGTCAACCAAATCGGCTCGTGCGCATCATTTCACCGATACTCCTAATGCCCAGACACCTTCTTCATCATCATCATCATCATCTCCGACGCCTTGCTTCCCCCTGGGAAACCCCCACTAGAGGATGGCCATGACAGAAATGTCTCCAAGCTACTTTGTCAAGACATGCCTCCCTTGCCCGTGCCACAATGCCCCTTCCACTACGTGGAAGTTTTTCTTCAATATATTTTTCCACTTTCTTTTCCCATACCATAGGTGGTCTTCCACTACTAGCGGTTCCACTCACCTGACTCCCATATATCTTTCTTGGCATTCTGTCTTCATCCATTCTCTGAACATGACCATACCACCTCAAAGTACTTCTCTTTATCCACTCAACCACACCACAATCAATGCCCAAAGCCTGCTCTTCCATTCCAAAGGACTCGTACACTTCCCTATTACTTGGCCCATCTAGCCTATTCATGCCAGCTGCCATTCTGAAAAAGCTCATCTCCACAGCTCTTAGTAGTTGTTGTTGTTGTTGTTGTTTTTCCCCAAGCTGCCTGGCCGAACAGCCCCAAGGCCCCGAGCAAGGCCAAGGCTATAATCGAGCGCCCCCACAGAACCCTCCCTGCCGACCACAATAAAGCCTGGGTGACCGAAGCCACTCCATGGCGGGGAGCTGAGGAGGGTGCGGAAACGCCTGGGAAACCAAAGCCCCACCCAGGGCCCTGTGCCCCTCAGCAATTATGAAGAGAAAGTTGAGGGGCAAAGGAAAGATGTGACGCTTTGGCTTCCAATCTTGGTAGATTAGGAGGTCAATCCACGCAAGAGACGCCGTCACTTGAGATCTAGAAAATATATAAGTAAAAGGAACAGTCAGAGTAAGCTATGGGTATGGCAGAGATCGCTCAGTTCTCACTCTGATAGACCAGCCCATCACCACTCAGCTCTTAGTTTGAAGAGGTCCTCATCACTTGCCGTCCATTGCTCACACAAAGACGCACACATCAAAATCTACAGGATAGGCAAAAGGTCGAAATAGATAGAGAAATTGTGGAAATTGAACAAAGGCTAAGAATATCATATGAACTACAACATATGGAAGAGGAGAGGAAAGCTATTGCAGGTATAAAGGAAAATCCAAATACTTCTTTTCATACGCCAAACAAAAGGCTAAAACAACATCAAACATCGGCCCACTGAGCAATGGGGACGGCTCTTTCACAGGGGACAAAAAGGAAATGAGCGAACTCTTAAGCAGGCAGTATGAAATGGCATTCAGTGAGCCTGATGAAACAAAAGTCATCAGAGACCAAAATATATTTTTCATGGAAACCTCCCCCACGGAAACCCCTCAGATGCTGGATATTGATTTCGGTCCAAAAGACATAGAAGAGGCCATTTCCAACATGCCATCCCACTCGGCACCAGGCCCGGACTCATGGAATTCGATCCTAATGAAAAAATGTAAGGAAAACCTCTCAAAACCCCTGGCTATAATGTGGAGGAGTCTAGACACTGGTGACATACCAGATAGCTTGAAAAATGCAATAATTGCCCCACTGCATCAAGGAGGGAGTAAAGCACTACCAAAAAACTACCGCCCAGTAGCTCTAACTTCTCACATCATTAAAGTTTTCGAGCGAGTCCTGCGAAGCAAAATTTCAACATTCATGGAGACAAATGAACTACACAACACCGGTCAACATGGGTTCAGAGCGGGAAGATCATGTCTCTCACAACTTTTGGAACACTATGACAAAATTCTTAAAGCGCTAGAAGAAAAGACAAACGTGGATGTCATTTACACCGATTTTGCTAAGGCATTTGATAAATGTGACCATGGTATAATAGCCCACAAACTGAAAGCAAAAGGTATAACTGGGAAAATCGGACGGTGGATATACAATTTCCTCGTAAACCGAAAACAATCGGTAGCAGTAAACCAAGTCACTTCTGAGCCTTCGGATGTCAAAAGCTCAGTGCCCCAAGGAACAGTGTTAGCGCCCCTTCTGTTCCTCATACTAAATGCGACATAGATACCAACACCAGACACAGTACGGTGTCGTCTTTTGCTGATGACACAAAATTAAGCAAGATAGTAAACACACAAGAAGACACGGGCCGACTGCAGGAAGACATGAATGTAGTGTTCCAGTGGACCAGGGAAAACAACATGCAATTCAATGAGGAAAAATTCCAATTAATACGGTACGGAGATAATAATGGTGTTAAAGAAATTACAAATTACATAACAGAATCTAACCACATAATAGAATGGAAAGACAGTGTGAAAGACCTTGGGGTATTAATGTCTGAAAATATGGGTTTCAAAGTACATAACCAGGTCAAAGTGGCGGCTGCGAAACGTCTAACGGGTTGGATTCTGCGTACTTTTAAAACACGCGGTGAATTGCCTATGATAATGCTCTTCAAATCTCTAGTGCTACCGCGGCTTGAATATTGTAGCGTATTAACATCCCCATACAAAGCAGGTGAAATAAATGACTTAGAGAGTGTACAAAGAAATTTCACTTCGCATATAAGTTCGATAAAACATCTACACTATTGGGAGCGTTTAAGAGCACTGAATCTGTACTCACTGGAACGTAGAAGAGAACGTTACCTAATAATATGCACATGGAAAATCGCAGAGGGTTTAGTACCAAACCTACATACTCTGATAGTCATGAAATTCAGTGATAGGAGAGGCTGGGAATGCGAAATCCCCCGGATGAATAACAGGGGTGCTATGGGCTCTCTGCGAGAGGGCTGGTTATCACACAGAGGCCCACGTCTCTTCAACAAACTCCCACGGCGAGTAAGAGACATGAGGGACATCTCGTTAGACAACTTCAAGAGAGCCCTAGATGTCGAACTGCAAAAAGTGCCAGACGAGCCCATCCTCGCAAGGGAGCGAGCTGTCGCTTCAAACAGTCTACTGCACCAAATCACCACCCATAACGAGGGGCGTCGCGCTCCTTGGTGCCGCTAGAGGAGCGGCGAACACATCCAAAGGTATCCAAAGGTAAGGTATGTGTCGCTTCCATACGAGAGTGTTGGGAGCAGCACACTGTTTCTCAGTGACTTTTTGACTTCCTGGCTAACCATTCTTCCTTTGAGAATACTATCAAGTTCTCCAATCACTTTTCTCCCTTGCATTTTTCTCTCTTTTATCTCACTCTCCATTTTACTATATTTGCATAGTACAGCTCCCAAATACTTGAAACTTTCAACCTCTTCTAGTACTTCATTTTTCAATTTTATTTTACAACTTTTCTTGTGTTCTTTCTTGATTCTATATTTTTCCTTAAAATCTATAGTTTCATGCATTCTTCTCTCAAACACCATTACCTTACATTTCCCTACATTGACCTTTAACTTTCTCTTTTCACATACCCTGTCAAAGTCAGTGACCACTCTCTGAAGTTCTTCAGCATTTTCCGCCAACAGGACTGCATCGTCTGCATATAGGCATGTTAAAATCTTCCATGTTCTTCCCTCTGATTCCAGTCTAGCTCCCACACCCATTGATACAGCCCTACATTCCCTAATCACTCCATCCGTGTATATATTGAACAACCAAGCTGACATGACACATCCCTGTCTTACACCTACATTGACCTCAAAACTTTCACTTAACTTATCCCCTACCTTCACATTTGCCATTGCATTCCTATAAAAAGATTTTACTGCCATTAGCAACTTTCCTCCCACACCATATACTGCTAACACATCCCACAGGCCCTCCCAGTCTACTTTGTCGTAGGCTTTTTCCAAATCCATGAATGCTGCATAGAGTTTTCTGTTTTTGGCCAGATACTTCTCTACCAACAATCGCATTGAGGCTATCTGGTCAACGCAGCCCCTGCCCTTTCTGAAACCTCCCTGTTCCTCGCCTATTTTGTCATCCGTTATCTTCTGTAGCCTCTGTGTTACTACTCTTGCATGTACCTTTCAAGGTATGCTAAGCAAGCTAATTCCCCTATAATTCTTACACTCTTCTTTACTACCCTTCCCTTTGTACAAGGGTACTATCACTGCTTTCCTCCAGTCCTCTGGTACACTTTCCTTTTCCCATGCTAATTTACATAACCTATGCATTATGTCAACAGCTTCTTCTCCTCCATATCTCAGCATTTCACCTGGGATGTTATCTACTCCAGCAGCTTTGCCCATTTTAAGTCTATTGATTACTGCTGTTTGCGGATGATACAGTTCTGATGAGTGATAATGAATGGGAGTTGCAGGGTCTGGTAAATGATTTTGGAACAGTGTGCGAAAAACGGAATTTGAAGGTAAATACGGGGAAGAGCAAGGTTATGGTCTTCGAAAGGGGTGAAGTCACAGAGTGTGAGGTGAAGCTGAACGGTCAGGCTATGGAGATCGTCAACTCTTTTAAGTATCTGGGCAGTGTGTTGAGTAAAGATGGGACTATGGATGAAGAGGTGCGGGAGAGGGTACAACAGGGGAAGAGGGTTGTAGGAACGCTAAAAGCAGTAACAAGAAATAGGGTGGTCAGTATGGAAGTGAAGAAGTCCTTGCATGACAGTGTGGTAATCCCGACACTGACTTACGGAAGCGAAGCATGGACGTTGGTTGAGAGACTCAGACCAAGAGTGAGAGCAGTGGAAATGAATTACTTAAGGAGTGCGTGCGGAGTTACATGGAGGGATAGACAGACTAATGAGGAAGTAAGAAGGAGGTGTGGTGTGGAGGTAGATGTGCTGGAAAGTGTGAAAAGGAACAACTTGAGATTGTTCGGCCATATGGAACGTATGGAAAGCGAGAGAATGACTAAGAGGGTGTACGAGAGCGAGGTGGAGGGACAGAGGGGGAGAGGTAGACCGAATATGAGGTGGAAGGATGGAGTGAGGAACTACATGAACGAAGGCGGTGCTGGTTGGGGGGAGGGGCGTCGACTGACTGGGGACAGAGGTGCATGGGGGCGGTTCGTTCGTGGCCACCCCTTCGGGGATCGCGGCGTCAGGCAATAGATAGATAGATAGATAGATTGCTTCTTTTACTTCTTCTCTGCTTATCTGGCTTTCAACTACCCTGTTTATTCTACCTCTCCATTCCTATGGATGAGATCTTTGCCTTCCCCCTACTCTTTACAGCTAAGCTACTAAAATGATCTTTCCATACTTTCACCACACCATCACCCTCTACCACTTCCCCATTCATGTCCCTCATCCTACCACCTGAGTCTTCTTTCCTCTGGCTTCTTTCACAGCTCTGTAGTATGCTTTCCTGTCATTCAGAAACTGTTCACTAATCTTTCTCCCATATGCCTCATCTGTCTTCCTTTTAGCGTCTTGTATCGCCCTCTTCACTCTTTGTTTCAAATTTTTATATTCGTCTTTCCTCGCATCTCTAGTTTCTCTAGGTATATTCTTTTGCAGCATACTCTTTCTGAACTCTTTCTTCTTTTTCACTATTTCTTCTATCTCTTTACTAAACTATGCGTTACCTTTCTTCTTCCACATTTTAAAGGTTTTCTTCCCACATACTTTCTCAGCTGCTTTAATCATGGAGTCTCTTGTACCTTTCCATACTTCGTCTACAGTATTTCCCAGATCTATCATAACATCCATGTCCTTTATAGTCTCTTTCAGGATGTCCTTGTATTTTGTTGCATTACATTCTTCATTTAATTTTCTCACATTTATTCTCTCTACTGTCAGTTCTTCATTTAATTTTCTCACATTTATTCTCTCTACTGTCAGTTTTCTCTCTTTCCTCTCATATTTCCACTCTTTCCTTATCCTCACTTTTGTCAGCACTGTATAGTGGTCTGATCCTGTCAGCATACCTCTTACAGCTTTTGAATCTAAAATTCTTCCTTTTAGTCCGGAGTCCATCATGGCGTAGTCAATTAGAGATTTCTGTTCCTGCTCACCTTCACCTCTGTGCCATGTATATCTATGAATGTGACAATGTTCAAAAAATGTGTTAGCCAGAAACATCTCTCTCTCCGCACATACTTCTAAAAGGAAGTCACCATTCATATTCCTACCCTCCACACCCCATTTACCCACTATACCTTCTATCTCCTCGTTTCAAACTCTACCATTCATGTCGCTTACTAATATTACTTGTGTACACTCTTGCCTTTCTCTTATACATTTATTGACTTTATTCCAAAATTTTCAATTTTCTTCCGCACCTTTCCCAGTTTCTTGGTTGACTGGTACATAGACACACATAAAAGTATACCTATCTATCCCAATCTTGCACTCACACCATACAATTCTTGAGTCCACGCATCCATAGTTTTTCACACACTTCCTCAACCTTTCTGACAAAATTACTGCTACCCCTTCCTTTTTCTTACGTTTATATCCTGCATCCAATCCAGACAAGACAACCCATCCTTCCCCACCCCACAAATCATGCTCACTCTCACCATCCCACACTCCAGAACCCAACAGGTGCATCTCACCTACCCCACACACATCCACACATCCATCTTTAAGCTCTCGCATCAGACACTCTCTCTTGCTAAAATCATTTATGCCATTGGCATTGAAGGCACAGACACGGAGCACGCTTTCCTTCACCCGAACGACGTTTCCACCACTTTTCTGCTTTGTTCCTCCACCCCCGAGGGGGTCCTGGCCGGCAGCATACCGAGCACAGTTGTTTCCCAGGAGGACTTGGGGCCTGGACATAATGCCTCCAAACAGGGCGCCGGATTGTCAAAAGTATACTAAAAGAAAAACTAAAAACTGATACCAACATCAGTAAAAAAACATACAACACAGTAAAAATTAAAATATTAAGAAGATAGGGAGAACAAAAATATACAGGGGACAACAGAAATATAGTTACAAGGGGGATAATTTTTATAGTGGAAATTAAAAGAGGATTTAAAATTAAAAACAGTGTGCTGCTGAAGAAAATAGCACACCCGCCCTCCCCTTTAGTTCCACCGTCAAGCAAAAATAAAAATGTTAGAAATTTAAAAGGGAGGATTAAAATAAGGACGGTGTAATAACGAGGCTACCTCGAGAAGGCGGGGTAGGACTTACTTACCGTAACTAGTCACGGTAAGCTACAGAGGTGCGTTTTAGCAAGACTTTAACCAATACCGTACTTATACGCAGATGACAGGACCTCTAAACCTCATTGGTTACGATACTGCCACTGCGCAAAGCTTCGCCTTTACTGCCACTGCGCAGACACCTTCTTAGTTCCTCATTCAATATCCCGTCCCTGAGGTTAACCCCACACAGTACATATACCTTACCTTACCTTTGGATGTGTGTGTTCGCCGCTCTTCTAGCGGCACCAAGGAGCGCGACCATTTCACCATTCTCTTCTCATTCTGTTCCATTCTACAGGGTGGCGCAGAATTCGGTTACCCACCTGCCAGACATTGGCAACGCTGCTTCTCAATGTATTTGTATAGCTAAGCGGTAATCTGCATGAACCGCGTAATGGATATTTTATTATAACAAACAATATCTTCACAACAATTGCATACATTGCCTTCTATATTACTTCATTAAATGCAGAATAGATATTAGAAGCTACTTGTTTTTTTAAAGTTGCAGTACAAATAAACTTATATGAATAATTATGAATACAGTATAAGACAAATTACGCATAATTATTGTAGTTTATTCACATTTTAATTTAGGCAGCTTTTCAAATATTTTCCAAAATTTTCCACAGTTGAAAAAACTTGCATGAAATAGATATACTGTACTGTACTGTAAGCTATATGTCTAGAACAGGATGGTGTTATTAAAATTGTTGTAAGATTTTTATTTTATTTTTTTATATCGACCTTATAATATAGCCTACTTTAATAGTGTGTAATATTATCTATAATAATCACACCACACATCATCAGAGTAGGCAATATTATAAGGTTGATTTATTGGGACTGGGTGATTCAGAACAACTAAAAGCACCAGTTCCGGGCCCTCAACATCTCTGGTCACCTCCTGGAAGTTGACCTGAGGGTTTATCCAATTCCTTCTGATGGCCAGTACTTCTCATGAGCGAATCTCGGTGTCAGAATTCACCAAGCCCTGGGCCGCCGCCGCCGACGAGTAGTACGTTGGGGCCCGAGTGAGGAGGAAGATAATGAATTTAACGATCCGCCAGCCTGCCCGTGGTCGTCGCGCGCACCGCCTGTGTTGGATGTGGGTGTGCGCAGCCCGCCCGTGCGCGTTGGCAGTCAGGGAGATAATATACTTTCTTCGAGTGGGAGGATGGGTCCAACTGCCCTGATGTGCCTCAATTTGGTGAGATACAGGAGGGGTCAGGAGTCGCCCCTAACTTTCCTGCCGGCCCCAAATCATCCCCTGGGGAATTGTTTGGTACCTTGTTTGGCTAAGTCGTCGAGGAAACTAACAAGCATCACACCATCCAAGTGAATATTTTTGGGAGAACTACCAAGGACCCCATGAAGAGCTGGCACACTCTAACTGGCAGAATGTGTCTCGTGTAGCCTACTGTAATTCTCTATGGTCTGATCTACCCAAATAAATATTACAAAAACTTCAGTCAGAGATAAATCGGGCTGCTCGACTAGTTTTTGGGCTCCTCCCTAGAATGCCTACTACACCATACTTGATCAAATTGCATTGACTCACGATCAAAGCTAGAATTTAGTTTAAGCTTTTTCTTATGGTTTTTAAAGGTGTTAAATTCGATGAGCCTAAATACTTGGCTGAACTGTTGCTCTCCCAGCGGGATCAACCTGGTATGTCCTTGCGCAGTGGTGATGATCTAAGATTGGAGGAGTCTACGGTTGCATATTGGTTGATCTATTTTATTTAGAGCTTTCTGACTGAGTCTCGGCTCACATCTCACCCACCTTAACCAATCACAGGCCGTGCATTACCCGTTATATTTTTAACACATGCAATGGTTTCCCAACACCAGTGTAGGTCACTACGGTGTTGGTAAGTTGGAAAGTCAGCTCCTGATTGGCTGATAGCTAGAGAACTGAACCGTCTCGACAGGCAGTCTCCTTTCTCGCTCAGTTGTTTTTCTCACAATTTTAAATTCCATCTGTGTAGCCTACACTTTATGATATTTACGGTGAAGCTTATGTAATGTATCATATAATACAGGGTTTGGATATCTCTCTAGAGCATCACTCAAATGATAAATTTACTTGTACAGTAATTGCAGGATTATAAAAATATACTGTATATGAAATAATGAAGATACTGTATATTATATATTGATTTACTAATCATGCATCTATCTATTAGCCAATTTAGCAGAGGATGTCAATAGAATGGAACGGAATGAGAAGAAAATGGTGAGATGGATGTGTGGGGTAAATCTCAGGGACAGGGTATCGAGCGAGGAATTGAGAAGGCGTCTGGGCATTAGGGGTGTCAGTGAAGTGATGCGCACGAGCCAACTTGGTTGGTTTGGACATGTGGAGAGAATGGATGATCAGAACTGGGTGAAGAAATGCCGGACTGTGAACGTGGGGGGAGCTGCGCGTAGGGGTGGACCTAGAATGACGTGGGCTCAGGTACTCCGGTCCGATCTCAAAATAAAGAACTTGACAACAGAGGCAGCCCTTGACAGGGCCGCCTGGAAAGCTGCCATTTATGACGTGAGACTGTAACCACATTCTCTGAAGACAAAACAGTCTTTAAATTTGTGTGTATGTAATTTAAACCCAGTTATTTAATGTGTTATTAAATTTAGATACCACATATTTTAAATACCCGGTAGGTCATTAGCAAACAAAAGAAGGTAAAGTATATACCAGTACGGTACTATTAATTTTTTGCAACCTGCATTTGCTGTTTCATAGTAAATTTATCTCACAACACCATATTTTTTCCCACTCTCGTATTATATATATATATATACAGAACAATTAAATAATGAGCTAAAAGAATACTGGTATCATAGTTGTTGTTGTTGTCGTTCCCTAAGCTGCCTGGCTGAAAAGCCCGGAGTCCCTAAGGAAAGCCATGGTCACGATCGGGCTTTCCCACAGGGATCTCAAGGAGTGTAGATGATGTTGTTGGTGTAAGTGATTGTGTGAAATGCAGTCTTCTATGATGTGTTTAATGGTATGGGGTGCTGTGTTACATCCTGGGCAGGTGTCATCGACGGAGTCATCCAGTCTCTGCTGATAGCTCAGAAGAGCTGGATGGTGCCCACATCTCAACCTGGCCAGGTGGAATCTGTCCTCGCGAGGAAGGGAGGAATTGGAAGGATGAATTTCAGGAGGTAGTGCCTGCAGCTGCGTGTTGTCGTTGAGTGATTGGATGGAAAGGCGAGAGATATGACAACGGATATGCTTCTGGAAGCTTGTTTGGGGGGGCAGGGAGGGAGAGATGACAGTATTTGTGTGTGATATTTCTTGGTGTCTGTGGGTGTGCTGCCATGTAGTGTAGTGGATGGTGTTGATTTGTGGAGGCTGCAGCCAGGAATTGAGTGCCTCTCATGTCTAGGTGGTCTTTGATTTTCAGGACTTTGGTTTCTTGATGTACTGTAGGTGATCTGTAGGTGTAATAGCTGTGCAGCTATGATTTTTAGGGCTTTGTTTTGAATGGACTGAAAGGTCTTGTGGTGTGTTTCAGTTAGGTTAGAAGCCCAGACAGGGCATGAATATTCCGTCACTGATCTTATGTATTGTTTGTATACTGTGGTGATAGTTTCTTTGTTGTGTCCAAATTTTGTGTGGGCAAGTGACTTGAGGGCACTAAGTCTGGGTATCAGTGTATATTTTATGTTTGTGGCTGGGGGAAGTTCAGAGAACTGCTGCCAATCCTGACCATGAAAAGAATGCCTCTCCCCCTGAAGGGAAAGGTGTATGCCTCATGTGTTAGAAGTGCAATGGCGTATGCCTCTGAAACATGGGCCGTTAAAGTAGAGGATGTCAACAGAATGGAACGTAATGAAATGAGAATGGCGAGATGGATGTGTGGGGCCAGGCTACAGGATAGAATAACAAATGTTGAGCTGAGGAGACGTTTAGGTATAAAGAGTATTAGCGAGGTGATGCGTACAAGTAGACTGGGATGGTATGGACATATGGAGAGAATGGATGAACAAAATTGGGTGAAAAAATGCAGGTCTGTGATTGTGGAGGGAGCTGCACCAAGGGATGGACCGAGGAAGACCTGGGATCGGACTATACGTGCCGATCTCAAATCCAAGAACTTGACAAGTGAAGCAGCCCTTAACAGGGTTGCCTGGAACGCTGCCATTAGGACAAGAGACTGAAACTGCACGTATGTGTGGAACACTCAGTCTTAACATTGTATGTATGTATGTGTATGTTGTGGTATGTTGTTTGAATGTCATTAGAGTATCATATGTTACTCCTAGGACTTTGGGTGTGTGTGTTTGTGTTAGGGGGGTGTTGTCTATGGTGAGGTGAGGGGTGTTTTTGTATTTGGCTGCCCAGCTTGTGAGAATGTTGCAGTGGATTTGGCTGGGGCTAATTTGAGTCTGTTTGTAGTGCACCAGTCATGTAGTGTGTTGAGATAGGGTTAGTATTATACAGTACTGTAATATATTTGAAGAATTTATATGATTAATGTGGTTTGTGATAATACTTAACTTCAGCAAAAATCAACGAATAATATAGAAGCTGACACAAACTGAACATTTGTATACGATAATTGGCAAATTTGGTGACATCTGGCAAGTTTTTCTGCAGATTTAGGCTATTATACCTTCATCATTCTTCCACAACCTCTACACATGATGCTGACCAAGAGCAGATCCCCTCAAGAAGCTGAAGTGTATTACCTGAGAGACCTTCCTGGGCAGCGATGGGAGTGGCTCGCTGGGAACAGAATGTTGCAACTCCAGAGTATCCACTCCTGTGAAGACAAATAGAGAATATATAATGTTTAACAATATTGTATTATTAACCCCTCCACCCCGGAAGGGCTCTTGAACGCCCATAACAACCTCGGCCCGCGCAACCCGGAAGGGCTCTTGAACGCCCATTGCTTGCGTGCGTGCTTTCGAATTCCGCGAGTAAATTTTTGGTATCGTGGGACGGTAGGTAGCGCCACCAGGCGTAAACTACGCCACAGCAACAGTATCTACCCCGACGCCATCATGGACAGTACGCCAAATAGTGATTCCGCTGTGTCCGATACCGTGCTTCCTACGACGCCCGTGCTAGTTCGTCGCGCCTTACCCCGACGCCATCGCCTAAATGTGTTATCTCCCGGAGGTATTGAGACGACATTGAGACTTTATGAGCGAGCTGATGCCAAGCATAATGTTGATGATGAAGGCAGTGACGACTCCAGTAATTATAAGTCGAGTGATTATGGCCATGAGAGTGACAAAGAAGAGCAATTCCTGGGATTTGCGAGAGAACATGACAGTGATGAGAGTGATGAAGGTGATGTACCAGTTGTTGAGGAAGCTGGTTTACCTAAAGACAGTGAACTTGAGAGAGTGAGTGAGTGGGAGAGTTCAAGGTCACTCACCAAATTTCGCATAAGTGACACGACGCCAAGCCCTTCCCCAGGTAAATCGCCTTTCAAGCTACACTTATATAAGCAGAAAATACTTGAAAAGGCGGCCGCGGCAGCTAGGGAACAAGCCAAAATACTTGGTGAGGATGAGGCTGTGAGTGAGGGTGAGCGTGGTGACCCTTCTCGCCCGCCATTGTCTCCCTTATCTACCCCCGCCACCCAAGATGACCCGGGTGCCCCGCATTCTTCCCCACCACCCCCAAGGGTTGAGGACCCCCCACTTTCGGCCTATTTGCCTCCTAGGTCCCCCGACAGGAGACATACTGCTGCCGAAAAGGGGAAAGGCAGGAAATATACCAAAAAAATAAAGAAAAGTAAGAGAGTTTTGTTCGAGGCTCCCGCGGCGTCCACCCCTGCTGGCCCCAGCCATACGCCCCCGCAACTTTCCCCACCTCTCCCGCCTTCAACATGTCTTCCTGAAGAAGTCTTTGAGCTCGCATCACCAATACCTGGGCCTAGTGACAGTGAAGAATTAATTTCTGTCACTCGTCGCCGGCCAAGGAGCCCAGGACCTCGGGGTGACATAGCCTCACCTGCCACTCCTTCCCCACCTCGCCCACCCGCACGCCGTCCACGCATCACTCGTTCCCCGCCAGATTATGTGGGGGCCACTGATGATGAAGGGCACCTCTCTGAAGACTGGCCATGATTACATAGGTCCACCGTCAGGGCAAGATGACCACTCTGACGATGACTATATGGACATCGACAGCCCTAGACCCATCCGCTTGGCCCGGCGTCGTGCTGGCCGACGCCCTCGGGCGTGCGCCTCCCGAGTTGGCCGTGGGCGTGCTGGGCCACCAGCTGGAGCTCCTCGTCAGCGTAGACAAGACCCATTCTACGTTTTTCAGTGGCAAGACGTAGTTGATGGGGATGGATACAACCCTGATGTGCCAGCTTATGATGAGGTACTGGAGGGTTCAGGCATTACCCCCAATTTTCCTGCAGGCCCCAATGCTCCACCGCACAAACTATTTGAGGCGTTCTTTGATGAGGAGGTGGTAGGCTATGTTGTCAAAGAGACAAATAAGCAGCACCAATACCAGGTCCACTTTTTGGGCAAGGTGACCAAGGGCCACATGAGGCAGTGGACCCCAGTGACTCATGATGAGTTCATGGTGTTCCTGGCACTCACCATGCTAATGCCTCATGTCAAGAATCATAGGTTGCTTGACTATTGGATCACCAATGATCTCATATCCACCCCTGCCTTCGGGAAATATATGTCTCGCAACCGGTACCTTGATATCCTCGCAGCGCTCCATCTTGTCACCAACCTTGACGTCCACCTCCCAGACAAGCTGTGGAAGATTAGGACGTTGTACGAGATTATGCGAGAACGCTTCACCTCCTACTTCAAGCCCTTCCGCAAGGTTGTCATTGATGAGTCTCTTGTGCTGTTCCAGGGAAAACTCAGCTTCCGGCAGTACATCCCCTCAAAAAGACATCGCTCTGGCATAAAATTCTTTGTGCTGTGCGACTGCCAAACTGGCTATGTCCTGGACTTCCTGGTCTACAGCGGGAAGGAAGGGGACGTGCTTGTGGACCCCCTCATTGGCTTTTGCGGAGCAGTGGTGCAAGCCATGATGGACCGCTACTTTCACAAGAATCACATCCTCTACACGGACAATTATTACACGTCCCCCACTCTCTCACAGTACCTGCATGAGCGCAAGACGGGGACTGTAGGCACAGTACGAGGGAAAAGGAAGGGCATGCCACCTTTCCCTCCAAAGACCAAAAAAGGTGATGTGTTCAAGAAGAAGTCGGGGCCCATTCTGGCTATCCACTGGCACAACCAGCGAAAGGTCAACCTCCTGAGCACCATCCACAAGGGGGAAATGGTGGAGACTGGCAAGGTGGATCGCCGCACCCAGGCCAGGGTGACCAAGCCCGATGCTGTCCTGGACTACAACATCAACATGAGGCTGGTGGACAAGTCCGACATGCAGATAGGCTTCATTGACTGCCTGCGTACCTCGTGCAGATGGTACAAAAAGTTCTTTCTGCATATGGTGGACATGTCAGTTCTGAATGCCTACAATATACAAGCTTCGGAATGTGAACACACCCATGAAGTTCAATAGCCTGCGGAGGTTCCAAAAGCAGGTGTTGACGGAGCTCCTGGAGAAGTATGCTACGCCACAGAGGGCAGTGGCACATCCTGGGCCCGCCGTTATTGACCGCTTGCAGTGTGCTCAATACTTGATTAGGCACAGGCTTGGTTCCCTGCCTCAGAATGAATCAGGAAGAACGCAGCAGAAGCGGTGCCATGTCTGCTACAACAGCAGGGTGAGGGCGAGGTCAGGTAAAAAGTCCACCATGGAGTGTGTGGAGTTCAAGGTGGCACTCTGTGCTTTAGGGTGCTTCTTTGATTACCACTCCAAGCTGGAGTTCTAATAATCATACTGAAAGTGCCAAATAAAATGACAATATGTACACTATATATATAGGCAAAAGTGGAAGAAAACCAATTTATTGTTATACAAAAGTCATGTATTATGAGAAAATTGATACAAATACAATTACACCATAATAATATGTGAAAGTGACACATATGTATATACCAAGTGACATTCATATGATTAGAACCTACTGTATAGAAATATATAAATCAGTGAAAAAAAGACATAATAAATTGTATATAAAACGTTTACAAAGCATATAACTAAGTGAAAGTGACACAAGACCTAATATTTGATGGCCAAAGTATAATAAACACCTGTGATAACGAATAATCAGTGCCTAATACACCAATAACCTACCTCAATTACTAATAAAATGTACGGTATCGAGTGAAAATGAGCATTATCAGTGACAGTGACACTCTCTAAAGCATATTTGTCAAAGTGAAAGTGACACAAGACCTAATATTTGATGGCCAAAGTATCATAAACACCTGTTATAATGAATAATCAGTGCCTAATATAACAATAACCTACCTCAATTACTAATGAAATGTACGGTATCGAGTGAAAATGAGCATTATCAGTGACAGTGACACTCACTAAAGCATATTTGTCAAAGTGAAAGTGACACAAGACACAATACTTGATGGCCAAAGTATAATAAACACCTGTGATAACGAGTAATCAGTGCCTAATATAACAATAACCTACCTCAATTACTAATAAAATGTACGGTATCGAGTGAAAATGAGCATTATCAGTGACAGTGACACTCTCTAAAGTATATTTATCAAAGTGAAAGTGACACAAGACACAATACTTGATGGCCAAAGTATAATAAACACCTGTGATAACGAGTAATCAGTGCCTAATATAACAATAACCTACCTCAATTACTAATAAAATGTACGGTATCGAGTGAAAATGAGCATTATCAGTGACAGTGACACTCTCTAAAGCATATTTATCAAAGTGAAAGTGACACAAGACAATACTTGATGGCCAAAGTATAATAAACCTGTAATAACGAATAATAAGTGCCTAATATAACAATAACCTACCTCAATTACTAATAAAATGTACGGTATCGAGTGAAAATGAGCAATATCAGTGACAGTGATGCCCTAATAAACATACTTTATATAATTGGCCTCAAAATAACTATAAAAATATCAAATAAACATCACATTCTCAATATCAAACACTAAAATCGTCTAAGGGAGATAAATACTTTGGCGCGACGAGCGGCTAGGTGCGTCGTAGCCGTGGCCGGGGCGACGCGTCCGAACGCGGGAAGAATTTTCCGCCGAAAAGCACTCGTCTTCCCGCGCTCACCATTATGCAACCAGAGGGGCTAGAGACCTCTACTCAACGCCATTCGACAGAGCAAGGTTTGTGGAACATTATTCTTTTTTATTCATAACATTACATGCCATATTCATTGAATTACAGGAGTTAACATAGACCAAAGATCGTCAAAACACCCGGTACCACAGCACAGTCGCAAGCTATAGCCCCCGGGGCTGGAGGGTTAAAGTAGAACCTCGCTCTTTCGGACTAATTGGGGGAGACCCCTGTCCGAAAGTGTCAAAAGTCCGAAAGGGCCGAGTCCGAACTCACACTTCAGCCTTTCAGACAAATCCGAAAGGTTGAAATAATGTCCGAAGTTTATAAGTCCGAAACTCGGCTCTTCGGTCCGAATGCGAAATAATTTTTCTCAGCCTTTCAGATAAATCCGAAAGGCTGAAGCAAGAGTCTGAAGTTTAGAAGTCCTAATTCACATTCACCTAACCAGACAAGTCCGAAACACGGCTCTTTGGTCCGAATGCGATTTAATTTTTCTGCCTTTCAGACAAATCCGAAAGGCTGAAGCATGAGTCCGAAAAGTGTAGTCCGAAAAGGATGGAGGTATTTTCTCAGTCTTTCAGACAAATCCGAAAGGCTGAACCATGAGTCCGAATTGAAATGCTAGTCCGAAAGTCTGACAATTCCGAAAGAGCGAGGTTCTACTGTACTTAAAACAGCCATGCACACCTTCAGCAAACATTTCCAGTGTTAGTTGTACAGTATTAGTTCTGAATGGTGAAAACGAATAATCTATTAAATATTGGCATATTGATATATCAGCTGGTTACAGTGGCGACATCGATACAGCCGAGCTTATTCCACAAAAGTATTGCGGATAAGAGGCTTGCTCGGTGAAGATGCTCGCCTCGGATAAATAAATAAATAACAATATTGATGCAGATTCCAGTACGAGCATAGCTATATACGGAATATTATTTACCCCTCACTTAGGGGGGAATTTGGATGAAAATGTAAACATACAGTAGTTGTTATCCAAATTATATACATACAGTGTACTGACCTTTTCCTACTGAAGCTGAAATAAGATGAGAAGCCTTCAACAATGGCCAGTGGTTCCTCAAGCATGTCACCTGTAAAAAGTAATAGGCTACTGTACCCAGTACATATAATACTTTAAAATTATAGGTATGATAACTATAACCTCTTTAGCCTATCTTGACCAACATAAGCCTAATGTCATACACCTAAATCAAGCTCAGATTCTCTGTGGGATAGACCCTACACTACATCGGTGTTTCTTCTTTACTGCTTCTTTGGTTTTCAGGTCCATTGGGGTGTTGTGTTTTCTAGATTCATAATTGTAATTTATATGTTTAGCTGGGACATGTATATTTTCACTTTCTTTTATCTTCTCCTTTAGGTGTCTCCATTTTTCCTCAACTCCACACAAGGACATAATTTGATTCTTCCATTCCTGGGTTACCTCGGCTCTCATCTGCACGTAGTCTCCTCTATCTATCTATCTATCTATCTATTGCCTGACGCCGTGATCCCCGAAGGGGTGGCCACGAACGAACCGCCCCCATGCACCTCTGTCCCCAGTCAGTCGACGCCCCTCCCCCCAACCAGCACCGCCTTCGTTCATGTAGTTCCTCACTCCATCCTTCCACCTCATATTCGGTCTACCTCTCCCCCTCTGTCCCTCCACCTCGCTCTCGTACACCCTCTTAGTCATTCTCTCGCTTTCCATACGTTCCATATGGCCGAACCATCTCAAGTTGTTCCTTTTCACACTTTCCAGCACATCTACCTCCACACCACACCTCCTTCTTACTTCCTCATTAGTCTGTCTATCCCTCCATGTAACTCCGCACGCACTCCTTAAGTAATTCATTTCCACTGCTCTCACTCTTGGTCTGAGTCTCTCAACCAACGTCCATGCTTCGCTTCCGTAAGTCAGTGTCGGGATTACCACACTGTCATGCAAGGACTTCTTCACTTCCATACTGACCACCCTATTTCTTGTTACTGCTTTTAGCGTTCCTACAAACCCTCTTCCCCTGTTGTACCCTCTCCCGCACCTCTTCATCCATAGTCCCATCTTTACTCAACACACTGCCCAGATACTTAAAAGAGTTGACGATCTCCATAGCCTGACCGTTCAGCTTCACCTCACACTCTGTGACTTCACCCCTTTCGAAGACCATAACCTTGCTCTTCCCCGTATTTACCTTCAAATTCCGTTTTTCGCACACTGTTCCAAACTCATTTACCAGACCCTGCAACTCCCATTCATTATCACTCATCAGAACTGTATCATCCGCAAACAGCAGTATAGGTAGCTTCCACTCAATTCCCTCCCTTTTCAGCGATACACCAACATTCACTGCTCTTGATAGTATTTCTTTCATGACTCCATCCATATATACAGTAAACAACCACGGGGACATCACACACCCCTGTTTCAAACCAACATTCAGGTCAAAGAACTCGCTCTGCTCACTCTCCACACGTACTGCCGCCTTTGCACCCTCATACATGCTCTTCACTGCTTTCAGCAGCTTGCCCTCTACTCCGTATATTCTAAGTACTTTCCACAAACCTTCTCTATCCACTCTGTCATAGGCCTTCTCCAAGTCCATAAAGGCAACATACACCTTTTGTTTCTTCTCCAGATACTTCTCCACAACACAATTCAGGGTAAAAATCTGATCTACACATCCTCTTCCCTTCCTAAAACCTCCCTGCTCGTCGCCTATCCATTTCTCCGTTCTCACTCTCACTCTCTCAATCACTACCCTACTGTATACCTTCCCTACTACGCTTAGAAGACATATTCCTCGGTGGTTACCACACACTCCTCTTTCCCCTTTGCCCTTATATAGGGGGACTATTATGCCAGTCTTCCAGTCATCGGGTGCAGTCCCCTTCTCCCATGCTAGTTTGCACATTTTCCATACCCATTCTATCACTATCTCACCACCATACCTCAACATTTCCCCACACACTCCATCTGTTCCTGGTGCTTTCCCCAACTTCACTCTTTTCATGGCTTCCCACACTTCTGACCTCCTGATCTCCTCTATCATATAGAAATATTTTTCGCTGGGTTGCTTTTCTTTCGATATACACGTTATACATAAATTCAAGCGTACTGTGGTCACTCTTCCCCAGGAGGGATGCAGCATTCAATCCATCAACCATCCCATCTTCATTTGACAGGACTAGATCCAGTAGTTTCGGACTGTCGCTCCCTCTTGCTCTGGACGGCATCGTTACATGCTGGTACATATAAATATCCCTCAATGTTTCAACAAATTGGAATTCATCGCTTTCTTCATCACCAGGTGATGGCCAGTTACTCCAATCTATTCTTGGGTAATTAAAATCTCCCGTGACCAGGATATGGGTCGCTTTATGCTCAGATGCTTCCTTCAATAATTTTAGTACATTTTTGTTGTTGGTGAGTACGCTGTTAGGACTTCGGTATATACAACCGACTAGAAGTTTATCACCCTTTTCTAAAAATAATTCAACCCACACTGATTCCTGGTAATTTGTTTTAAATTTCACCTCTCTAGCATTCAAACAGATTCTTGTATAAATTATAATCCCTCTACCCTCATCATTCACAATATTTGAGTGTGTAATGTCATATCCATTAATTTTTAATTCAGCTAAAGTCATTTTATACCTCAAAGTTTTAGGTTTTACTTCATTAACCATTATTATATCTGGGATTTTTTCTACATGATTAATTCTTGCTTTCAACTCAATCATTTTATTTGTTAAAGTATCTGCATTAGTATACCAACAAGAACAAAAGTTACCCTTTGAGTTATTTAATTTCTTAACCCCTACATTGCTTGCTACTGGACTTTTTCATTACTGCTTACATTTGCTTTTTTATTTTTGTTATTATAAATTTTTCTGGTGGGCCTCTGACTCGGTAGATAAAATGTCCCGACTTGTCATCAAGTTCCATCTGTTTAGCCCCAGATACCAGAGATTTTAAATTTTCCCTCTGAACTCTAGTGAGGTCGTGATTCAGATATATATCTTTATACTCCTCCTTACCCTTTAATTTCTTTGTTTGCAGCAGTACATCCCGTTTCAAGCTTGGCGAGTCGAATCCAACTAGTAAGGGTCTAGGTTTCATAGAGTTATCCTCCAGCCTACCCAGCCTGGTAACTTTTGTCAAGCTGTTTTGAAGTATTTTGATTTCCAGGGTTTCCTCAATAAGTCTTGCAACAAATTTCTGATCATCATCCCGTCATCTTGCTCCCTCCTCTTTATTACTCTCAGGAACCCCATATATGACAATGTTGTTCCTTCTGGCTTCTTCATCTTTCAACTCTCTCAGTTTTTCTTCTTGCTTCTCTCGAACTTCTTTCTTCAGTTTAATGTCATTTTCCTCCATCGTTTTCTTGAGTTGCTCGATATATTGTTTCATAATATCTTGAAGTACTGGAACCGCTTCATTCCTGACCACCTCCGCATAATTGGTATTGGTGCCATTACCAGAACTTCCCTTCATTTTCTCCTCCAATCCTGCACAGTTTGCTTCAAGATTACCAAGTCTAATCTCTAAATTGTTACATTGCTTGTCATGACTGTCAATGTCAACCTTTTCACCAAGGGGGATTGACCTAGCCTCCACTGCACCCAGTCTAGCCTCCATAGCTTTACTGTTATCCTGGCCTTCCCCCACAGTCTCAGTCAAGGCATTCAGTTTTTCCTCAATTTCACTCTGTTTACTCCACATAACTTTGTTTTGTTTACCAAGCTCCTCCATACACTTGTAAAGCTTTACACAACCCCTTTCACAATGTGTACAGTACCATGAAATCTGATCTCCAATAGATATAATATAGTTATACACCTCCTCTGGCATGCCTTCACAAGCTATGTGAAACCAAATCTTGCACACCTCACATTGCATAGCATGTTGCTGACTATTCACAATATTTGCACACGAACCACACTTGTCGTCCCTCGCTGCTACCGCAGACTGCACTGGGTTTGTTTACATCGCCGCCATCTTCTCTCTCTCCGCCGGTACTGACATCTCTGATTTTGACAACTACATCTTCCTTTTTCTTGTTTTGCCCCCTGTTCTCGTTTTGTCGACTCATTGTGGCTCTCACACACTCCTTGAAACCTTCACAATGATTAATTAATGCACTGATTTCGTATTATGCGTATAGTTATTTTCTAAATACTGAAATAACTGGAGCGTAAGCCAAGCATATGCCTTCTCCAACCACTACAGTATATTGCTCACAGATACTCACAGATGTTTTTCAGGAAGAGGACTAGGCCTATGGCTCCAGCTCAGTAGCCTGGTCACTATTTTGACTTTGGCTTCACCTGTGTGTGGTGGTTATTTGTGCCCTATAATTTTATATTTTTTTATCCTGGCCCCTCCACACTTTATCTAAGCAAGATTCAAACTTTACTACCGTGTCGGCGTTAACTACCCACTCTGGCAACACATTCCAGTTATCGACAATCCAGTGTGAGGAGTATTTCCTGAGGTTGAGTGTTGACCTTGTTTTGAAGATTTTCTTCGTATTACTTCAGGTAACGTTGTCTTCCCTCATCTGAAATATTCCCTCTGTGCATTTGTTGTCGTATTTCTGGGTTATGATCTTGTAGGCCTCAATCTGGTCTCCCTGTGATCTTCTGTAGGCCAGTGTCGGTAGATATAGGCTAACCTCCTTAACCTTTCTTCATAGGTGAGGTCTTTCAGTTGAGGTACCAGTTTAGTTGCTCGACGCTGTACATTTTCAAGCGTATCTATGTCCTTTACCAAGTGAGGACACCACACCTGGTTTGCATATTCCAAGTGTGGTCTCACTGCCACTGTGAACAGAGCTTTGAAAATTACTGGATCCAGGTACACAAATGATCTTCGAATTAAGCCCATGACTTTATTGGCCTTGTTCATTTTCTCGGCTAGGTGATCAAAGAAAGACAGTTCATCTTCTATCACTATACCTGTAACCCATATCCTTTTCTGCACTGGTCTTCGTAATGTTATTATACATTGTATATACCTGTTCCTCAACGTCGGACCTCCCTATCCGCATGAACTTGCTTCTGTTTGGGTGGAAACTTGGCATCCATCTTTCTGACTACCTTTTTAGCTCGTCCAGATCATCCTGTAGCTTCGTGAAGTCCTCACTGTCGGCAATCCTTCAGAAAAGTTTTGTGTCATCTGCATACATGAATACTTCGCTTTCGTGCTTAACCCTTCCTCCCCGGGCTGTCTTACCAAATGACGGTCGCCCCTACCCGGGCGATATGGCTGAAAAACGTCTAGGCCTAGGCTACCGTATTTATGTTTATTTTCACTGCTAGAACTTTCCCACTCATCTATAATCGTAGTGCGGTTTTCAATCTGTATTTTGGCATTGAGTAGAGCTCTGTAAGTCAACTGGTTCAGTTGTGATGACGATTTCAGTGGAGCCAATATTGCAGAGATGTTGCCAATATGGGGGCTTTTTAGACACTAATTTCGTCATGACGTCAGAACAATAACATTGAGGAGTCTTCTCATTCTTGTTTTGGGAGGTGCGGTGACGAACGCTTGGGTTTGTTGCCATACGTCGTACGCACGGCGTTCGGACCAAGCTTAATTAGGCTATAAAGCTCATGCCTTAGATAAGGCATACCGGGTAGCAGCCCTTCTTTCGTGCTGTCATTACCTAAGGCAGACCGGGTAGGAAGGGTTAACCCCCTCTGTACCGGTAACGTCTTTTCAATTCTATTCTAGCTACAATTAGACGATTTGATGAAGGTTAGGAAGGATATAGGGCAGCTAAAAGGAATAGTTCAGATAGTCTGTAGCATTTTAATGGGTAGAAGTCCTTCCTAATCTGAAATTGTTTAATATAAGAAAAAGTACATCACTGGTACAGAAGGGGTTAATCACCTCCGGCAGATCGTTGATGAACAACACAAACAGCAAAGGACCCAACACAGAGCACTGTGGGGAATTTATCCAGTTTAACATCAGGTCGAAACCATCGATATATTATTTAGGCAAATATATTAGTTATGTCATGTACTTCATTGCCATCCCCGCCAATGGGGAGCCACCTTGTCGTGGTGGCGGGGCTTGAAACGGGGTCGTTGGTGTCACTCTCTTTAGGGCAGGGATTCAATCGGCGTCGTGGACAAAGTGCCCCCCCCCCCTCCCCGTCGTCTCATTGGGGTAAGCGGAACCTCCCGGTGACGACGTTTTTCGTGTTCCCATTTTTGTTTTAATTTTGCGGAGGATTTCCTCCCTATTTTAACTAAATTGTGCCGGCTAGGCTCGAGAGCCTTCCCTCGCTGAGTCTTGAGTACTGGCTCCTCTCCGTTTACAGGGGCCGTGGCGGTCTATCTCACCGCCCGAGGGGGCTGGTCCCGGAAGCGGCGACGTGTTTGCCCGCGTTGATACCCCTGGGGTCGCCCATCAGTGGGGACCGGTCTCGGTTCCAGGGGTCCGTTTTCCCTTCCTGGTGGGTTTCCTGGCTTCTGTCCGGCTGCCCTCCATTACGCACAGATTGGGGATGATTGCAATTAACTTTGCCCTCGGTCCCAGTATAGCGGTTTTGCCTAAGCTTGGCCTTTCTGTGCGTTTTGGTGCTATCCCCCCTAGTCTAGGGGGGTAGGGTATGAGGATGAGCCCCCTGGAGACCTGCCCCTGTTTGCGCCACTGGTATAGAGGCTGGGGCTCCCTGACTCACGACAGAGGGTTCTCTGTTGGCCCTTCTGGTATGTTCTTTATTTATTGTTTTGTTTCTATTTTTCTTTTTCTTCCCTCGGTTATGTTTTTCTTTCTTTTTTGATTTCCGATAAAATGAAAATAGAATAGTAAAAACAACTAGGGTCATCATGGATCAGCCATGCAAACCTCCTCCCCTGGATCCAGCTTTGGCGCCCCCGGTACTTGACCTTTGCATTCCCCTGGACTCTCCATCTGACCTTCCTCTGCCCTCTGAGTCTACCACCTTGGACACCTCCCCTCCGAGTTGTTCCGAGTCTGATGCTCTCTCCCGCTCTGATACTAAATTACCTGCTTCTACGACTAAGGATTCCCATCCTCCATCTGTGGACCCTACAATGGCCCCTGTTCATATCGACTCTCCACAGAGCCCAACTACACCTGCCGCTCATGATTTAAATGTCCCTCCCCTCTCCCAAGATAAGAGAGACCCTCCTTGTGTTGAGTCTCCTGTTCAAACCATAGACCTTGGCGTGCCGGGTTCTCTTGACACGCCCTGCTCCTCAGCACTACCCGTTAACCGACTTACAGTTTCCACTGACCACCTGCAGAGTGACACCAGTGTTGGTGACCCTTCACCTCCCATCGACACTGTTTCTCCACCATTTCAGCCGATTGTTAGTTCAGCCACTACTTCCACCTCACTCGTTGCAACTCTGGAGCCTCACATGCCTCATTCCGGCCCCCAACATCGGCGGAAACCTCGGCGTCAGTTTGTCCCCAATGCTACCCTCCGGCACTTCGATTCAATTTTTGGCGATGATGACTGGCCGCGTTTCCTCGTCATACGACCGGCTTCCTACATCTCGGGGGCTAAGTTAGAGAACCTCCTCCTCTCGGCGCATGCAACTTCGGACTTATCGTTCCGTGAGACTGGTAATAATGATTGGATTGTGGAAACCACTACTCGTGCCCAATCTGAGACATGCCTATCTCTTACTACCTTGGACGATATCCCTGTTACTGTCACTAAACATAACGACCTCAATTACATCCTCGGTACTGTTGTTCTACCCTCAACTTATGACCATGACGGACTTCCTGATAAGTCGACCCTCCTGTCGTCGTTGCGCTTGCGTTATCCAAATGTGCACGACGTTGATTTGTATAGTATCCCAAACAAATCAACTCCTTCTCATCCTCTCCGCATAGCTCGCATTAAGTTTAGTGGACGTTCCCTCCCACGAGACGTCAGGATCGAAGGACAAAGGCGTGAAGTACGACCTTATGTCCCCAAACCGTTACAATGTACAAACTGTTCCACCTTTGGTCACTCAGCTGGTAGGTGTAAGAAGGTTCGGGTGTGCCTTCTGTAGCTCCGTCAAACATGCTACCCGTTGGAATTGTGGCACTCCAAAGTGTGTTAACTGTGGCCTTGAACACCATGCTCACTCAAAGCAATGTGTGTTCTACATGTACAATGCTGAGTAAAAGCTTCTCATTAGTCGGTCAGGCATGTCTGTCAGAGAAGCTAAGCAAGAACTGAGAGTAAGAGATGTTAAAGATCCCTCTAGAGATATGACTTACAGTGCTAGACTTCGTGCACCTACAACTGACGTTTCTCCCGGTAGTCAACGACGTGAGGACAGTGATGCTGTGTTGGATTCACCCCTTTCTAGTCCAGCCACTGTTCCCCTCTCCAACCGATTTCATGCACTGAATACCCCTCCCCCTGTTCATGAAGCCTCCACCCCAAAAGCATCCGCGTCCCCTTCACCAGTAACTGATATTCAATCCTTGCCTCTTGCCCCGGCTCCCTCTACCGATGTTGACGATGTCATGGATTCTACCCCCTCCACCAGTAAACGCCGATCTAATGCTCTACATTCTCCCTCCGTAAAACGTAAGACTCTCACAGCCCGACCTATGCCTCCCAAACCTCAACGTGTCCCTCCTCGCTCTCGCATCTTCCGCTCTGATATGGGTTCTCCGTCCCAGCCTCCCTCACTCCACACCCCCTCTACGCCTGCGTCCCCCCCGCCTACTCGTCCTCGACCTCACGCACCTATCAATGTTACCGCCTCGGGCTCCCATGCACCCCACTGCGGCTGTCATGACTGCTTTGTGCGGGAGTATTGCCGGACGCCTACCCGCACTAAATCCACTGTTGCTGCGTTGATACGCTCCTTTCTCCGTGACCGACGTTTACCAACCCCTGATAACACCGCCTCTCATAACTCTTCGTGCTTATGCGCTTTTCACTTAAAGTCACGTTCAGATCTTTCACACTCCAAGATAGCTACTATCCTCCATGACCTGTCCTCTAATGTGTCCCCCCCACCGTCCACGTCGAAACTCCCGCCTTCTCATGACCCTCCCCCCAGACCCGTTCCTCTTCATCTCCAACAGCCGAACAGTGCTGTTAATTTACGTAACCTGACGTCTCTCACTTAACCTGTTCAATCCCTATATACTACAATGGAATTGTAATGTAATGGTCTCTCATCTAGAGTCCATCTAGGTGAGATCCAGCGTTTACTCCGTGTCTATAATCCAATGTGTATTTGTTTACAACACATTGGAAATTATGATAAATCCATCACCAACTACCACCTTGCGTGCTGTTCTCTATCCCCTGATGGAGAATATGGCACAGCAATTTATGTCCATCATCGAGTAACTTTTGACTTGTTTCCCATTCGTACAAGTTTCCTACAGCACTCTATCCTTACTCTTCATATCCCCGATGGTGACTCTGTTACCATTTGCAATATCTATAACCAACCTGCTTATACAATTATGACCTTTCCTTGCTTTCTCAGTTTTTCTCTACACTACCCTCTCCCATCTTACTGTTGGGTGACTTTAATGCCCATAGCGCTATATGGGACCCTACTTCCTCCAATCCTGATACAGCCGGTTCGCAGATTGAACATTTGCTTCTGAACCGTGACCTTTGCTGCCTTAATGAGGCCGACTCACACACTTACTTTTCTGCTTCCCATCATACTTATTCCTCTGTTGATGTCACCCTGTGCTCCACAGCAATTGTTGATAAGTTCGAGTGGCGGGTCTGTGTTGATACGTTCTCAAGCGATCACTTTCCTGTCGTCCTGTCTTACTTGCAATTCCGTCCATGTCCTTCGCTCCCTCGCTATAACTTCCACAAAGCTGACTGGGACGCATAATATTATGTCCTCCACACCAGACAAATCCCACCTTTTAATCCCTTAACCCGTTGAGCCCCGGCTAATTATAATATTTTGTTCACCCCAGTCCCAAGCCATTTTCACTTCTTTTTTTTGTTTGCTAAAATGGAAGACAAGGATGAGAAATGAAGAAAAAAAAAATCACCTCGGATATTTTTTTTTGGGGGGGGGGGGAGAGCCTCAAAAAAAATTGTTGAGCCAAAATGGAAGAGAATGGTGTGAAATGAAAAAAAAAAATCGCCTCGGTCATTTGGGGGGCGGGGGGTGTCAAAAGTTCGTCTCCCCCGCATGACCACCCGCCCGGGAGCACTAGGGTGAAAACTGAGTATGGCATTGTACGGCATACATCCTAAGGAGTGTCTCACATAAATCTCAAGCCTCTAGCTCCCATACGACCGGAGTAATGAAGGTTCAAAGTGGCGGTAAACTAAGGGTGTAAAGTATCCCCACTAAGCCCACCACCACCAGCCGCGCGGCTGTCTCGGCCCGCTCACACCTACTGGCCCGGCTCCCACACACACTACGGTACCTCCCCCTCCTATTCTCCCGCCATTTCCTACCTTACGAGCCACGTAAGTGTTTTTTATATGTCGGACGCACGTGATGCGTCGCTGGGAATTGGTGATCAAACACTGCCGACGCATCACGTGCGACGCTGGGTCTCACTGGGTTAAGGGATCCTGATGAAACGCATTCATTCCTCGTTAATTTTTTTACTAATGCAGCTACTAAGTCTATACCCCAGACGACTTCTTCCCCCCTACGTCGTCGAGTCCCCTGGTGGGACAGCACCTTATCCACTCTTGCTAAAAGTAAACATGAATTAGGCCGCCGCCTCGATAGTCTCAATAAACGTTACAATTCTTTATGTTCACGCTTACCTTTACGTGATTATCTTCTATGCCATTCCATCTCGTTATTGATGGATATATGTGCCATCAAACCTCACTACAATCGACTATCAGCTAAATTCCGTCGAGAAGTCATCCGTAGTAGATCCGAATCCTGGAAAACTTATGTCTCCTCCATTTCCCCGTCTACCCCGATATCATGCGTTTGGCATAAATTCAGGAATATTAACAGCCTTCACATTGCCCCTCCGCGCCATGCTTTGGTACACGGTGGCCGTACTGTTCACGATCCCCTTGAGATATCGAACCTCTTGGGTCAACATCTTGCCCATGTCAGCAGTAATGAGAGGTTAGACGATAATTTCTGCCGCCATAAACTTGAAATGGAGTCGATCCCCCTCAACTTCTCTTCACCAGACACCTTTGATTATAATGCATGCTTTACTATGGATGAATTTGAACATGCACTCTCCAATTGTCCTAACTCCGCTCCTGGCCAAGATAACATAAGTTTTGCCTTACTAACTAACTTAGCCCCCCTTGCTAAATCCTACCTCTTGCAATTTTATAATCAGGTGTGGATCCGTCATCAATTTCCTACCTCATGGAAACATCCTATTGTCGTCCCAATTGCAAAACCTGGAAAAGACCCGAGCTTGCCCTCGAGTTATAGACCAATATCCCTCACCAGTTGTCTTTGTAAATTAATGGAGAAATTGGTCAATACTAGACTCACTTGGTTCCTCCGTCAAAACACTATTCTCACGCCGACCCAATTTGGCTCTCAGAAAGATCGATCTACTCTGGACTCGCTTACGTTATTAGAATCTCATATCAAGCGTGGCTTTGAAAGTAAGTCCATCACCGTCGCTGTTTTCTTTGACATCCAGAAGGCATTATGATACCACGTGGCGGCATCCCATCCTGCAACTACTTCATGATAGTGGTGCCCGTGGCCATCTACCTTTTTTTATTTCCAACTTTCTTTCTGATCGAACATTCCAGACTCGAGTGGAGGGAATTCTTTCTAATGTCTTTCCACTCGTCAATGGTGTTCCCCAGGGCAGCGTTCTCAGCAGCAAACTTTTTGCCGCGGCCATAAATAAAGTCATTCAACAATTGCTGCCGGAAGTCCATGGCAGCCTGTACGTTGATGATTTTACCATCTATTGCACTGCCCGTACCCTCAGACATGCTCAACGTATACTCAACATCTCCATCCAACGGGTGATCGCCTGGGCATCTTCAGTTGGCTTTCAGTTTTCGGCTGAGAAAACTAAGGCAATAGTCTTCTATTGAGACAAACGCTGGCTCCGTGGCCAGTCAATATCGCTTCGAATGGGACCCTCTCAGATTTCTTTCTATCCCAGTGTTAAATTCTTAGGCGTAATCTTTGACCAACATCTCAACTGGAGAGACCATGTTCAGTATACTAAAGGTAAAGGCCTTCGTGCTCTCAACCTCCTCAGAAAACTATCCCATACCACTTGGGGTGCCAGACGTACCACTATGTTGGTGCTCTACAAGGCGGTGGTTCTTTCCATCCTCGACTACGGCTGCCCCATTTATGGGTCTGCCTCTGCTTCCGTTTTGAAGATGATGGACCCTGTTCATACGCAGGGTATGCGTCTCTGTACTGGAGCTTTCCGTTCCTCCCCAAATACCTCCGTCTTAGCTGAGAGTGGCGAGCCCCCGCTCTCCCTCCATCGCGATTTAGTTACTATGCGCCGTGCATTAAAAATTAAACATAGTGACTCTCCCACTAATTCCCTTTTCAGTGATATCTTCATTCCCGATCCGTGTCCATCTTCCCCCTCCTTTCCGATTCGTGCTACAATTCTCCTCAACTCTCTTGACTTTCACATTGCTGTTTCACCGCCTGTTGTCTCCTCTTCCCCCCCATGGGTTATCTCTCTCCCCAATGTTTGCACTCACCTCTCCTTCCTCTCTAAGAGATATCCTTTTGTCCCTAGCCATCACTGCCAACACGCACTCGAACACATACGTCATAAAGGCCCCCATTTTGCCATCTTCACTGACGGGTCTAAGACTGACTCTGGGGTGGGCCTCGCTGCTGTGTCCTCTACTAAGCTCCTTCAGTTTTCTCTCCCCCCCCAAGCCTCTATCTTTACTGCTGAACTTTTAGCTATCCAATCTGCTATTGACATTATACGTGACACCCCTCAACAGCCCTTTATAATTTACAGTGACTCTCGTAGTGCCCTCGAAGCGCTCCGTGCTTATTCGTCCTCCCACGTAATAGTTTTAGCCATAAAACACGGTCTCCACGAGATGAGCCTACGTGGATACCAGGTCCAGTTATGTTGGATTCCTGCTCACATCGGTGTCCGTGGCAATGAAGACGCCGATACTGCGGCTAAGAATGCTATTTTGATGATCCCTCGCCAGCCCCACCTTCCGTTAGGTGATTGGCTGTCCTTACTCAAGCCTTCTATTCTTTGCACGTGGCAATCTCATTGGGATGCTCTACCCTGCAATAATAAACTCCGTGCAATCAAACCTTCTGTCCGTCCTTGGCCCTCGTCTTCCAGGTCTCACAGGTGTGAGGAAGTTTTACTAACTAGACTTAGGATAGGCCATTCCCGGCTGACTCACGGTTATTTGATGTCCACTCCCCGCACCCTACCTGCTCCTCCTGTCATTCCCCTCTAACTGTTCGCCACGTCTTTGACTGCCCAGATACTGCCCGTCTGCGTACGGTTTGCTTTGGTACTAAATCATTCACTGACCTTTTATCCGATTCTCGGTCATTTTCCTTCCCCCCTATCGTCCGTTTTTTGCGTCGCCTTAAGCTCCTTTCAGTAATCTGATCCAATCCTTCGGGCCAGACCTATGAGAGTTCCGTATGGAGCTCAGTGGTCTGGTTAATCTGCTCTACATAACTAACTTCATTGCCATATATGTCCAAACCGTCGGTAATTCATTATAATATACGCCATAAATAACTAACAAAAAATCTAAGGATGTAATATCCGGGCTACAGTCGTCATGTTTACATAGGTCGTACGCTCACGGTTTCGCTTTTGTTATATTCTGTTTTTGCCCCCTGCTGGCAACATACAGTATAATATACTGTATGTTGCCTTGATGATGACAATGTCATGGGCGGGCTGGTGAGGAGGGGGCAAAGCCCCCTCAACTTATTTTTGTATCCCACGGCAGTCAAAATTGCAGGAAATGTTTTGTTGCTAAGGTGTCTTAAGATTGATGGATAATGTTTGTTTTGCAATATCCGACGGGATTCATAAATTAACACACCTGAAAAAAACAAAAAAAACAAGGAAACAAAAAAATACTTGTGAAAATCGTCCCCGGTGTTAAACAGGATATTACCCCCTGTGGTACTCTACTGTACTTGTTACTTCTTTCCACCCAGACGATTCTCCATCACCTTCTGCACCTATCAGTTAGGAAATCCTTTATCCACCTTAGAATGTTTCTTTCTATTCCATAGCTTTGAACCTTCTCCATTAGCCTCTTGTGGGGTACCCTATCGAAAGCCTTCATAAAATCACAATAAATGACATCAACAGCCTGTCCCTTTGTCAATAGCCTATGTCCACTTGCCCGGCATTAGTGCATTTTTTATTGTTGTTTTCAGTGTCAGATTCCGGGAGAAATGTCGCATTCGATCAGTAAAACATTCCGGATGGATCCTCGCAGTTCTTCGGTTAATGTTACCCGCGCGCGAGAGCGGCGAGTAACATTGCCTAATATATTGCGTTTCACTTTCACATGTAGGAGTACCGAAAATTGTGTTCACGGCGAAAATATGGATGTGATAAATCTGTACCTGTAGGATTTGGTTTTTACACCATGCCCGTAAGGAGGGTTATGGAGCTCCGATCTTATGCCTAGTTTCAACCATCTTGACAATTTTACCAACACACCTAAACTTCGTTAGTTGCTAAAATAGCCTCCTGAAAATCTGCACCCAGGGCAAGAATCTAATTTACACCAACAGTTCTAGACCATTATGAAAAGTTGGAGCTGTAGGCCTAGAGATACTTTGGTTATTTTAAACGACACTACTGCAGTGTTATGAGAAACAATTTATTAGGGAAAATAGGCACCAATAGATTCGCAATTTTGTTCTCCTTATAGTCCGCATGGAGGATTTTCGTTATCGACAAATTGAAAAAAAATCCAACTTCACAGACAAATTACAGTACACCGAAAATCTAAGTAAAAAATGTAAACATCGTCTTGTGAATGAGTTGTGTTACCGGGCGTACGTCAACAGCGTGGGTGTGGGGGCGGCAGCCCCCACCCATAATACTAGGATAGGTTAGGTAAGGTTGTTAGGTTAGGCCCATTAGTGTCCTTTCACCTCCTTATCGCCTTTTTACGTCTTTAACCCCACCTTTTCCCTGTCTTCATAGCCCTCCAGGTAATTTTGCAGAACTACAACTCCCTGTTATTATATTTTTATTTTTGTATTTGTATATTGTTATGGTTTGTATTTTTTGTTTTTCTATGTGATTGAGGGAGGCAAAAGGCATAACTGCCTATAGCGAGTGCCTCCCCCATACTTGAAAGTGACAGGGCCAAAATCAAGGGACGTTCGAGCCAAAATGCCTGGACACACGGAGTTTGAAGCAACTTAAGTCATAGGAAGAGGGAAAGACTGATTCTGGGAGAGAGTTCCAGAGCTCAGCTGTTGAGTAGAAGAAAGTTTGAGAGTAACGTTTCACTCTTGGGTTGGAGAGTTGTTGTTCCCCAAGCTGCCTGGCCGAACAGCCCCAAGGCCCCGAGCAATTCCAAGGCCATAACCGAGCGCCCCCACAGAACCCTGCCTGCCGACCACAATAAAGCCTGGGTGACCGAAGCCACTCCATGGCGGCTGAAGAGGGTGCAGAAACGCCCGGGAAATCAAAGCCCCACCCAGGGCCCTGTGCCCCTCAGCAATTATGAAGAGAAAGTTGAGGGGCAAGGGAAAAATGTGACGCTTTGGCTTCCAATCTTGGTAGAATGGGAGGTCAATCCACGGAAAAGACGCTTGAGATCTAGAAAATATATAAGTTAAAGGAACAGTCAGAGTAAGCTATGGGTATGGCAGAGATCGCTCAGTTCTCACTCTGATAGACCAGCCCATCACCACATGACTAGAACCCAATCCTCTCAGCATCAGCTAGGAAAGGCCCTAGAAAGCCGCCTTTGGCGGGGGGGATAGCTCCCCTATTTCAACCCCTTTCGGGGTCGGGCACCCGCCGGGTTGGAGAGTTGCACAGAGTAGGGGTGGGATTGAGTTGCAAGACGGGTACCACGTGCCTTACGTAAGGGAGGTGGTATGCACTGGGATAGCTCTGAGGAACACTGATTATTATAGTAGCGATAGAATAGCGAGAGAGATGCAACATTGCGGCGGAGAGAGAGAGATTGCAGAGAGTTGGCGAGTGAACGGGAGTTAATGATACGAAAGGCCTTCCTTTCAACTTTGTCTAGGAGAGCGGTGTGAGAGGAACCTCCCCACATATGTGAACAATAGAACATATATAGAAAAATAAAGAAAGGCAAAAATCATCTACATACAGTATATACTATCAGACTCTATCAAGACGTCAAAAAGGAAATCAGGAAAGCAAAAAGAAATTATGAAATAAGGATAGCCAGTGACTCAAAAAACAACCCTAAAGCTTTTTACCAACTATATAAATCTAAAGTTAGAGATGTAATAGGCCCCCTAAAAACTTCAATAGGAGAAATAACAGAAAATGATTTAGAAATGTGCAGTACATTAAATAGTCAGTTTCTTTCCGTTTTCACTAATGAAAATTTGGCACAGATTCCAGAAGTCAATATGGTATATAGTGATAGTATAGAAAATATGTTAAGTACAGTTAGTATAAGTAGAAATGATGTGCTTAAGGAAATTGACAGACTGAAACCTCAAAAATCGCCTGGTCCTGACGAGGTATATGCTAGAGTATTAAAAGAATGCAGAGATGAGTTAAGTAGTCCATTAGCATTTTTATTTAACAAGTCTTTAGAAACAGGTTTAGTTCCAGAAGCTTGGAAGCTTGCAAATGTAGTTCCGATCTTCAAAAAAGGTGATAAATCGATAGCATCCAATTACCGTCCCATTAGTCTCACATCAATCATAGGAAAGTTGCTAGAGTCTATTATTGCTAGGAAAATTAGAAACCACTTAGAAACATTTAACTTAATAAATTCTTCTCAGCATGGATTCACTCAGGGACGTTCTTGCCTTACTAATTTGCTTAGCTTTTTCTCAGAGGTATATGAAACAGTAGATAGTGACAAGTCATATGATATTATTTATTTAGATTTCAGTAAAGCTTTCGACAGAGTCCCTCATGAGAGATTGATGAGAAAGGTTGAGGCACATGGAATAGTAGGATCGTTGTTGGGATGGATTAGGTCATGGCTAATTGGTAGGAAACAGAGAGTCAGCATAAATGGTACCAAGTCAGAGTGGGGAGCAATCAAAAGTGGTGTCCCCCAGGGATCGGTATTAGGTCCCCTGTTGTTTCTTATATACATAAATGACCTAGATTTAGGTATAACTAGTAGGATAAGTAAATTCGCAGACGATACTAAAATGGGGAGATCAATTGATTCAGATAGCGATATAGAGTGCCTCCAAAGGGATCTAGATACCTTACATGAATGGTCAGTAAATTGGCAGATGAAGTTTAACATTGACAAATGCAAGGTATTAAAGATAGGGAAGATGCATACAAATGTTAAATATAAACTAGCTAATTTAGAATTAGAAAATTCAGACTGTGAGAAAGATCTAGGTGTGTTTGTTAGCAATGATTTGAAGCCTAGAAAACAGTGTATAAGCGTTCGTAATAAGGCAAACAGGATTCTCGGGTTCATCTCTAGGAGTGTGAGTAACAGAACTGCTGATGTTATCTTAAAACTTTACTTGTCATTAATGAGACCCCATATGGATTATGCTGTCCAATTTTGGTGTCCTTATTACAGAATGGACATAGATTCATTGGAGAGAGTACAGCGTAGAATGACAAAAATGATCCATAATATTAGAAATCTTTCGTATGAAGAAAGGTTGAAGAAATTAGGTTTACATTCGTTAGAGAGACGCAGAGTTAGAGGGGATATGATAGAGGTGTTCAAGTGGGTTAGTGGGATTAACAAAGGGGACATGACAAATGTACTAAAGCTCAGTGATAGCGAAAGAACTCGTACCAATGGTTTCAAATTAGATAAATTTTGTTTCAGAAAAGATATAGGCAAATATTGGTTTGGTAACAGAGTTGTAGATGGGTGGAATGGACTACCAAGTGCTATAGTGGGGCCTAAAACAGTAGGGAGCTTTAAGATAAAATTGGATAAGCATATGGACGAGAGGGGTTGGGTGTGAAGGGGGATCAGCCGGGTTGGGCCAATCAGCACTCTGCATACCCTCATAATCCTGCGTTGATCTCTAACCGTTTTGGTGAGATGATCCTCAGGGTATTAGAGTGTTGAGCCTATAATTGGGCTTTGTAATTGAACTGGGGTTGTGTGGGACAGGGATCTGCCTTGCTTAGGCCAATCGGCTTTCTGCAGACTCCCATTTTCTTATGTTCTTAATACTCAATACAAGGGCACACTATGCCCCTGTACAGAGCAGGAAGCTGTGCAGGGGAAAAGAACCCCCTAAGGCGGTATGTGTGTGTTTTATTGTTAGAAAGTGCGGCAAGCACTTTTTATTAGCATTTGCATTGAAATTCTGATACCCCCAACAATCTAGGAGAGTTTGGGAATGTAGGTTTGAAAAGACATTAGCACAACCTAACAACCTTACCTAACCTATTCTAATATAATGGGTGGGGGCTGCCGCCCCCACACCCCCGCTAGTTGGGTATTAAAACAATAAAAGATTGATGGGCGCCAAAATAAAAGTCTATGGTGTTTCCTCTGCAATCTTCAGCTTTGATGTCGATAACAGGAAAGTACTGTACCAATAATAATGTACGGACGTTTTGTGGCCTAGGTGAAACTCCACTCTGGTTACTGAACATCGGGGAGGAGCCTCCAAGAGTCCAAGGAGGCTAGAATGTAAACAGTGTCCTGGAATGGCTGTACAAAAATAACTCTGAAAATGTTATAGCCTAGGGGAGTGAAAATCAAATTGACAAAATAAGAAAGGTAGCAATTATCTGCGCATTAGTAAGGTCCCCTGAGTAAGGTAAGAGTGAAAAAAAAAAATCCATAAGACAGGAATCCCGTAATCAAGAAGTTGTTTGGTACTATTTTACTTACAGGACATGCATTTGACAGGTACCACCGAGGATTTAATACATACTGTATTTGTTTTCGGTTTTCAAACATGCAAAACAAAGCTAAAACAATTTCTGGTCCAGTAATAGTATTGAAAACGATATAATAACTTTTGGGGTGGATGTAGAGTTCGGGTGTACGGTCGTCATGTTTCCATAGGGCGATCGCTGCGGTTAACTTCTAGTCTATTTTGACGTCGATTTTTTCGGTTATTTGCCCCCTGCTGGCAATATGTCATGAGGGGGGGGGGGGGATTGACAAGGGGCAAAGCCCCCCTCAACATATTATTGTATCCAATGCCATTCAAAATAGACGGGAACATGATTACAAAGGTTCTACACCTCCCCCGCCGCCGTCATGTTTACATTTGTCGATCGCCATGGTTAAGTCCGCGTCTAGGCTATTTTGACGGCGATTTTTTTTCGATAATTTGCCCCCTGCTGCCAATATAATTATATGATGATGACAATATGTCATGGGGGGTGAGGGGGGATCTTGGACTCTGAAAAATTGAAAAACCCGAGCCAAGTTTGGTCAAAACTTGGCTCGGGTTTTTCAATTTTCAGGTTTTGTTACTTTTCAATATTGTATTTTCAGAGTTCTTCCAATATTACCCCCTTATTTACGGCTTTTACCCCGCATTTTCCCTGATCTTCATAGCCCTTCTCACTATCGGGGGCCGTGTCTTAAGATTGATGGATAGGCTAATGGGAAAATAGTAAAATGCGACAGTCCTTGGTATTAAACAACACTGTACAGTATATCAAAGAAAAAAACATCTTCAGACTGATCCGGTAAATAAAAATACCAAAGTACAATAAATTACCTGAAAAACTTGTAGCACATACCACCACGACCTCCATGTTAGGGTTCCATCTTCAAACTGAGCCCGCCCGGCGAGGGGCGTGACGACTGAAAGACTGTGTGATTGGTTGATAATTTGATGGAAGGCTGTGATTGGTTCATGATTCCTAAAAAGACCGCTAGGTGTAGTGACGTTCGACTGAAAGATTGAGCGTAAGAGCTCCCGAACGACGGCCATTGTGTACTATTGCGCCGCGGCCATCGACAGGGAGGTATTTCTTAGTTTCTCGCATTTGCGACTGCAAGTACAGTACATATACACCAACAAAGTATCGTTCATGAAAGTGATAACATACTAATAATCATCGATGGGGCCCGTCACTGGTTGGTGATAAACTCTTACCCAATTTTTTTTATTTGCATCAATATATAGTGTTTATAATTAATTAGAAATCTTGGGAAAACCTATTTTCCCCATTAGGCCTATCGATCGATGTTGAGACACGCCCCCCGATAGTGATTTGAAGACATTAGCCTAACCTAACTACCTTATCTTACCTAACCTAGTATTATGGGTGGGGGCTGCCGCCCCCACACCCCCGCTGGTTGAGTACTAATCCCTTAGTAAATAAATAGAAACAAAATTTGGCTGTCGATTAGGCTATACGAAGGTGAAAGAAAAGTCGATGAAGTCTACGGTGTTTACTCTGCAATGTTCAGCTTTGATTGTACATTGATAACGGGAAAGTACCGGAAAGTAACCTTGTTACGAAAATTAAATTTTAGTACCATACTTTTATAGGCCTATTAGGTTTTTTCGAGGGTGTAACACATTTTCATATGATCTTTAGAGCTGTCGATAAGTTCGATAACTGGAAGTACCGTAGGCCTATTGACAACCTTGTTACGAAAAATAAATGTTAGGCCTAGCCTACTTTTTTATTAGGTTTTGCCGAGGGTTAAAACAAATTTTCAGTATAACTAAATAAGTTGGTCACCAATTATTTTGCAATATTTGAAAACAAATATGGATTTTATATGCTCTAAACATAATATGAAAATGTTTTTTAAGCCTCGGCAAAACCTAATAAAAATATATGGTACTAAAATGGAATTTTGTCGTAACATGGTTGTCAATATCTTCCTATAGACGGCACCGATTCGTACACACGCCATTTTCACCTATCTCCCGAGGTCTGTCCACCAGCTTTTTAGTCAACACTAACTCCACCTGCCCATAGGTTGGGTTGGGTTAGGTTAGGTTAGGTTAGGTTAGGTTAATTAGATTGTGCATCCGCTTGATCAGGAATTCGCTTGAAGTGACTCGCATTCGTATTTACAGATACGGCCGAATACCGGTAGGCTACTAAATGGGCGCCGGCCCAACCGCCATGTTGTATCCCACGTAGGCCTACTAGGTACTACGGACACATTGTAGGCGTTAGGTGTGGATTAGGCTTGTATCCAATGTACTAGGTCTATGTTACTGGATATTTATGATTTAAATAAGTGCTACGTTTTCGATAATCTGGTTATATGTCTTTGCAATTAGGGAATCATGAGCCGATTTCCGACATTTAGTTAGTCTTTTTCGATTCTCAAAATACGATCCAAGTTTTGCCAAAAATTGGCTGGGGTTTTCCAAAATTATGCTTTTTGGGGTTTGCAATTTCGGGAAACCTGAGCCAAATTTCTAAATGAGGTTACTGTAATTTTGTTGTCTACAAACTCTCCAAATCCGAGCCAGCTTTGGCCAAAACTTGGCTCGGGTTTTCGAAATATTGGGTTTTAGGCCTTTGAAATACCTTAAAACCCGAGCCAAGTTTTGCAAAAATACGTTTTAATCGCCGTTTTACGCATTTAACCCCTCATTTTCCCTGTACTTCATAGCCCTCCCCACTATCGGGCGGCGTGTCTTAAGATCGTTGTATAATGGGGAAACGGTTTCGCCGAGGGTTGTAATTATTTCCAAACACTATATATTGATGAAAACTAACAGGGAAAAATAAAAAAATCCATGGGAAAATTGGTGACCATCTTATTTAGTTTTTCCAAATTTTCTTATGATCTTTAGAGCATAGGGGTGATAGGGCCTAGCCTATAGAGTCAATATTTATCTTCAAATATAGCCTATCAACAAAATTTGTGGTATTAAAATAACATCAAACCAAAAAAAACATGCCAAATAGGCTAGCTAGCCTAAGGCTGATGTAGCCTAGTCTCCTTTAACGCTGCCGATACTTTATATCCATCAGAATTCAGAAACCTACATTAGTATTGTAGGCTAGGCCCATAGGCCTATGGGTCAATATACAGGAGGCGCTACAATATAGGTAGCAAAATTCTAATGGTAGTTTTGGGTTCCTATCATCATATGCTTCATTTCTAGGCCTAGGGCCTATATACTTTTTTAGGTTATACTGATGTTTTGGACCGACAGTTAGCCCATCGATCTGTTTAGGCCTAATAGGTCCGGTAGAGCATATACATCATTGCTATATATATAGCATTAAGAGCTGAAATGTATTATAAGGGAGAAAAAATAAAATGCTAAAATGCATGTATAGGCCTAGGCTACTGTAAAACAATAAGTTTTTCAGTCAGTACCCAACCAGCGGGGGTGTGGGGGCGGCAGCCCCCACCCATATACTAGGTTAGGTTAGGTTAGGTTAGGTTGTTAAGTTAGGCTAATAGCACAAAAAAAAAAAAAAAAGAGTAACCCAACCAGCGGGGGTGTGGGGGCAGCAGCCCCCACCCATATACTAGGTTAGGTTAGGTAAGGTTGTTAGGTTAGGCTAATAGGCTAGCCTAGAACATTTAAAAAAAAAAAAAAAAAAAAAATCTAGCCTAGCCTAACCCAACCAGCGAGGGTGTGGGGGCGGCAGCCTAGGTAAGGTTGTTGGGTTAGCTAATGTCTTTCCAAAGTTGACTATTTTTATAACATGAAATATTATGCTACCCAGTCCACTGTCGTGAAATCCGAGCCAGCTTTCGTCAAAAGTTGGCTCGGGTATTCACAAAATTGGGTTGTATGGGTTTGCAATTTGGGAAAACCAGAGCCAAGTTTTGATACAAAACGCTATATTATTGTATTTTTACCCTTTTAACCCCTCATTTTCCCTGAACTACTGGGACCGGCTCAAGAAGCTAGGGCTGTACTCTCAGCAGAGAAGGCGAGACAGGTACTGCGCAATTTATGTGTGGAAAATCCTGGAGAAGCTGGTTCCAGATCCAACTGGTAATGAACTCCAGGAAAAACAAAATGGTCGGACTGGAAGGAAGTGTGAGAGGAGATCCCTCCCAACACAGGCACCAGAACGAGTGAGATCCCTCCTCGCGTCCAGCCTAGGCCACAATGGACCAAAAAATTTCAACTCGCTGCCCAAGGAAGTGCGAGACATAGTAGGTTGCCCGGTAGACAGGTTCAAAGGGTTATTAGACAAGTTTCTAAAGACCCTCCCAGATGAACCACCAGTGTCTGGATACACTGCTAACTGCCGGGCGGCCTCAAACTCTATACCGGACCAGACGGACCTCCTTCGAAGGGACGCACGGGACGGACGCAGCGGTGGCGGACCACGACTGTGAGGACGGGACCTCTAGACGACTTCAAGTAAGATTCAAGTAAGTAAGAACTTCATAGCCCTCCCCACTAGTGGGGGGCGTGTTTTTAGATTGTTGGATAATGGGTAAATACTCATTTCTGCTCCTCTTCAGTATAGGCTAGGCCTAAAACTACACTATATCTGAAGGAAAAATTACAAAAAACAAAATAAAACTTACTGAAATCGCTGTCGGTCCAAAAAGTCAGGTTTAGCCTACCCTTTTTTATCCCCGGGGAAAAAAAAATCTTGGGATTTTTTGTTTTGGTCATTAACCTAGCCAAAAAACCTAACCGTCCTAACCTAACCTAATAGCCCCCAAATACATTTAGGTTAGGTTTTTTGGTTAGGTTAATAGGCTACAAACAAAATCCAAGAAAAAAAGTAAAAAACCCAAGATTTTTGTTTTTTTCCCGGGGATAAAAAGTATATAGAAATTAAGCATATGATGATAGGAACCCAAAACTACCATTATAATGTTGCTACCTATATTGTAGCGCGTCCTGTATATTGACCCCCATTATCCCCATATGTTTTATAGCGATGCTTACGGCTCTCGCTTCAGAATAGCGGATAGCGGCTGGCCTGAAACTTGAAAGTGGTCAATTAGCATAACTTAAGTAGAAGGCCTAGGCCTAAATGTCCTTACGCGTAACTTTGGTTTCTTGAAAGCAAATTATATCAGCATTTAAACCTGCCAAGAATTCTTTCATGTCAGTTTTGAAGGAGCGAAGCCCATTGATATTCCAGCTGAGAATTTTCCACTCCATGATGCCCGCCACTAGGCACTCGGCGCATCGCTCTCCCTCTCTCTATTTAAGGCAAAGGCGCCCTATAAGTCCAGCTCAAAGCTGCAGCAACTGGCAGATCCAAGGAGGTCAGGTGAAGAATGTCGGTGTTAATACCTATTGCAACGGCTCCCCTTATGTGTAAAGTGATAATAATAATATGTAGTTCTTAACTGTCATACATTGTTTCTAAATTAATTAATGTAATTAATCTAATTTTCTAGCAATTTTGCATACTAATTGGGTCACTGCATACACTTTTCGGTTTAATTCTAGTTTCGCTTTCACAGCATACTCATAAATTTCTATGGCTACTTTAGAGTTGTCATATACCATACTTAATTCCTATATATGTCCAAAGCGGCGGAAATGCATTATAAGGAATTATAGCTACTGTAAAAAAAAATATATTTTCTCCCCATATGCGGCACCATAGCTATTACATAATACTAGGTTAGGTTCTTACTTGAATCTTACTTGAAGTCGTCTAGAGGTCCCGTCCTCACAGTCGTGGTCCGCCACCGCTGCGTCCGTCCCTTCGAAGGAGGTCCGTCTGGTCCGGTATAGAGTTTGAGGCCGCCCGGCAGTTAGCAGTGTATCCAGACACTGGTGGTTCATCTGGGAGGGTCTTTAGAAACTTGTCTAATAACCCTTTGAACCTGTCTACCGGGCAACCTACTATGTCTCGCACTTCCTTGGGCAGCGAGTTGAAATTTTTTGGTCCATTGTGGCCTAGGCTGGACGCGAGGAGGGATCTCACTCGTTCTGGTGCCTGTGTTGGGAGGGATCTCCTCTCACACTTCCTTCCAGTCCGACCATTTTGTTTTTCCTGGAGTTCATTACCAGTTGGATTTGGAACCAGCTTCTCCAGGATTTTCCACACATAAATTGCGCAGTGCCTGTCTCGCCTTCTCTGCTGAGAGTACAGCCCTAGCTTCTTGAGCCGGTCCCAGTAGCTAAGGTCCTTCATCCCCCGAATGTTTCTAGTGAAGGACCTCTGGACGGACTCAAGATCTCGTATGTACCCCTTTTTGTGTGGCGACCATAGTTGACTACAGTAGTCAAGGAAGGGTTGTACCATAGACGGTATCGGGAGGTCGTGCATGCAGCTGCGTGTTGTCTGTGAGTGAGTGGATGGATCGGTGAGAGATATGAGTATGGATGTGCTTTTGGAAGTTGGTTCGGGGTGGGCAGGGAGGGAGAGAGGACAATAATTGTGTGTGATACCGTGTGCTGGGTGTTGTTTTGATATTTCTTGGTGTCTGTGGGTGTGTTGCCATGTAGTTTAGTGGGTGGTCTTGGTTCGTGGAGGCTGCTGCCAGGAATTGAGTGCCTCTCATGTCCAGATGGTCTTTGACTTTGAGGATTTTGGTTTCTTGATGTAGGTGATCTGTGGGTGAAGTAGCTGTGCAGCCTGTAATGATCTTCAGGGCTTTGTTTTGAATAGTCTGTAAGGTCTTATGATGTGTTTCAGCTAGGTTAGAAGCCCAGGCTGGGCTTGCGTATTCCATCACTGATCTTATGTATTGTTTATATACTGTGGTGATAGTTTCTTTGTTGTGTCCAAATTGTGTGTGAGCAAGTGACCTGAGGGCGTTAAGTCTGGGTGTCAGTTTCTTTTTAATGTTTGTGGTGTGCTGTTTGAATGTCATATGAGTATCATATGTTACTCCTAGGATTTTGGGTGTGTGTGTATGTGTTAGGGGTGTGTTGTTTATGGTGAGTTGAGGGATGTATTCGTGTTCTCCTGTCCAACTTGTGAGCAGGGTTGCGGTGGATTTGGCTGGGGCTAGATTAAGTCTGTAGTGCACCAGCCATGTAGTGTTGAGATAGGGTTGAAGGAGATCTGTTGCTCTTTTTGGGTCATGGTGTGTGCATGTGAGTGTTATGTCATCTGCATAGGAGGCTAAGTTTATTTGGGGCGTATTGGGTGTAGTTATATCGTGCATGTACAGATTGAAGAGTGCGGGCGATAGGACGGATCCTTGTGGGACTCCGTTTGGAAAGTTTCTGATTTTAGATGACTGACCGGCAAAAGATACGTGTGCACATCTGCCTGCTAGGAAGTTGGCCAGCCACCTTTTTGTGTTGTTGTGCATGTTTGTGTTGTAGATTTTGTTTGTTAGGTTGTGGCGGGTTGTTGCCAGCTCCTTCTCCCCCATGGTGTAGCTGTGCCCTGGGTTGTCTCTCCCGATGTGCATCACCTTGCATTTGCTGTCATTAAACTCCAGCAGCCACTTATTGCTCCACTCCTGAAGTCTCCCCAGGTCAGACTGTAGGATTATGTTGTCTTTGGATGATGTGAGCCTTCTGTAAATGTTTGCGGTCAGCAAACAGTTTTCCAGTTGATTCCAGTTTATCAAGATTGTCAGTTATAGGCCTATCTATCTATCTATTTGTTTGTCTATTTATCTGTTTATCTATACATTGTATATTTTCCTTTACTAACACCATTAGAACTGACCTTACCAAAACGGTCAGAGGTCAGAAAGTGTTTTATTAATTTGTTAGGTATAGAAAAATATGTTGCTAAGGTATTTAATTTACTGTCAGATGAAATGAAACCGAGTATAGTGGATATAAGAGCCGCAAACTAACCTTGCCTTTAGTGTCCCCAAGATGGCGCTAGGGTCAAGGCTTGTCCTCCTTAATTACTATCTATAAATGTTGTCTGTCTCTCCCTAATCCACCGCCTCCTTAGCCTACCCCCGGCCCATTAAAGGTCAAGGCGGGTCATCTCGCTGCTTAACCACCTCTCATTTCATATAATGTGACTATCCTCAGTTTTGTTTTCCCAACTAGCGGTAAATTGCTATAAGAACATAAAAACATAAGACAATGTGAATTTGCAGAAAGCCGATCGGCACACCCAACCCCAATTACAAGTCCTAATTAAGACCCAACTCAATCGACCGCTGGGGATCTATATTATTGAGTGATTTAATAAGTAGTATCACTACGGATATATTATGTACATATTAAACAAAAGTACATAGGCTACACAATTATAACAAACAAATTCTTTTGGATCCCATTGTTCAGTCAGTTTAGTTAACATTAAGTGATGGTAGTCTTGGCCAAATATCGACTAGACTAACTTACTAAATAAGAAAATAAAATTGGATGCACATCTTAATTAGAATCATTTTCAACTTACATAAATAAAACAATTCTAGAATTTAGCATATTAAGTTATAAACTGGTAATTAGGGCGAGAGAACGGATATATCTATATTGTAATTTGTTAGCTGTGGTTTTATAAATGGTATATTGTTATTGGGAAGGATCTTTCTACCCCTTTCCCCATATAAACTACAAAAGGTAATAATGAACCCATTGTACAATTTTAAGAACACGATCACAAGTCTTACAACTGATCATTCAAATCCAGAAAGTACTGGTCTAGAAATGGCTAACAACAAATGATTCGGTAGGTCAATAATATTAATGAGAAAACTAATGGATGACTTAGAGGATAAATGTTTCTTAGAACGAATAAATAAAAAAGGGACATATAGGTAGGATCAGGAATATAAATATATGATTGTCTTCTATCATCATCATGTTAACCCCTTGAGGATTTCAAGGCTACAGGCTTTTTCACGGCTATATTACAAAAATTGCCCCATAGCATAACATGGGGCCGAGCTGTCTTGCCATCGTGGCCGAGCCGTCTCAAAATTAACTACTTAAGTTAAACATTAATTAACTAAGTTGACTAGTTGATTAACAATAATAATAATAATAATAATAATATTTATTCAGTCAGCAATTTACAGAGTTGGTACCACATAGTTTGTTACAAATATGACATGTACCAGCCTTGCATAATTCCAACTAAGGATAGCCCAATAAGGCCGTTAGGCGTATTTCCATTGGTGTCCTTGTAACTAAAATGACTCAACTCTGATATATAGGATATATATATATATATATGAGCGTGTGTGTTGGTGTAATTTAATGATGTGTTTTAATCTAATCGTCACTCATACACACAAGGTTATTATGCAAGATCAGCTGAGGTTGTGTGAACCACGGTATAGTAGCATTTGTTACTATACCGTGGTGTGAACCATACAAATGGGCGGGACGGTCTAATCTTAGAGGGCTGAATCAGCCAAGGAAGTATTGATTGCTTGGCTCATCCCGCCCACAACATTCGGGCGGGATGGACCTAGCTAAGCGGGCGGGATCTTCTAGTCGGAATGGTCTGAGGCCCCTATTTCACCTCTCAATTTACACTCACGTGTACTAAAACTTGCTCAGGGGTGGGGCCTTCCTTCCTGTTATGCCCTGTTTTTCTACAGGATTAACTTGCGTAATGTGGGTTCTAACTGACTGGGTATATAAGACTGCATGCACAATACAAGGTATGAGGAATAGAGAACACAAAATAAACACACGGTAACAAGACACACGATCACGTTTATTTAAGTAGGTTAATAGGGAGCATAGGAAAGTAGGAATACTCGTACAAGACAAATGATAGAAATGAACCGCTAGCATTAGTGGATCTGGATGGAGCCTAGTCTCCCACTTCCAACGTTCAGGTATACTCTTCTGATCACTGGTTTGGTTCGCAAGTTTATATACTGGAAGACCTCAATGTTACTTATGGATTCAATTTCACTAATTAGATTTATTACTGGCAGGTCGGGTGCACAAGTAGTAGTTCACAGACTAGAATTAGACACGCGTATGTTTTAGAGCACGGGAATTCTAGTAACCTCAGGGGGGTACTGATCTAAGTTTTATTTTCTTATGGCAGATATACGTAGAACACAAATCAGTGGGCGAACGTTAGATATCACTAGGGTTTTAATATCTGGATAAAGGCAATTACGAGAGTTAATGTCGCCTGTTAATTAATGAACACTGATACGCTTAGTACTTTCCTAATGGAATGGTTATATATGAATTACACTGGGCAAAGTTACAGCCACTTCATAGAAAGATTAATAAGTGAATTTCGAATTAGTACTATAACACGTTAGTACTAATAAAGTGAATCTTGGATAGTATTTTGTTGGTCTGGTCCTGGTTATCTTGCGTCCGTGATGTTGGGGGCTAACGACTGGTTCCGCGGCCGTCCAGGTGGTCCAAATGTAAGAAGTTCTCAAGTCGGATCTCTTGGCGATCGGTGCTGGCTACACGCTTATATACCCACTAGTGTGTGTGAAGGTTATAAGGTGCACGTAGATACTTGTACGTGGACAGATGCTTCTATTTTAAATCTGCCACGGAGTCTGCCGGCTCTGGAATCTCACAACTCAGGAACAACACAAGGGCAGAGCTAGAGGTTAACTTCAGGGGGTCAGCCACTGGTTGGTGTCTATCTTTCAACTGCTTTCACTGGGGGCTGGAGCTGGGTTTATAGGCTCGGTTTTGGACCCTGTAGGCCATAGGGATCTCGAGTCTTATGGACTTATTGGAGCTCTCAAAAGATACGGGGGCTAGGTAAGGTGGTGATTACTGTTGTGGCACATGGCTATAGGGAGCCTTCATAATGTGATATAACTGAGCCTTAGTAAGAGGTACTATTTTGGCTATACTGGAAGTATTGAGGGGAAGGAGACTGGATCTACTTTGCGGGGAGGACTGGGACAGCTGTGATAGGGACGTCTCTCTTATATTGTTCAGTCTTCATTCTATGGTATAGCTGAGGTGCTAATTTGATTATCCGAGTATGCAAGAAAGGGGAATGGGTTATTGTGGGTTAATAGAGGTTAGTAAGGGGTTAGTCATGCATGGTTAGTTCATTGATAGGAAGAATTCCTGTGCTACCTGGCAATGACCCGGAAGTCAAAACAGGGGTCAGGTATACCTCCGCAGGGGTGGGGGTCTCCCTCCTCGGGTGGGTAAAAAGGGGTAGCTGGGCGCCCTCTCTCTGGGATGGTCGTCCAGCGGCTGTGGCTAGGGGCTTGCCATATCATAAGTGTTTGTAATAACCCTCTGTTTATGAGACAGATGTGGGTGTTCTTAATACCAAAACCGAAGGTGCCTTGGCTAGCTGGTTTTAATCGGTGGGTTGTTAATTGTATGGTTTGCTGGATGTGGTGGAGACTGGGTTGCTAACTCTGCCACATTTATCTGGAAGTATGGCAATAGAAGTTAGATACTGGCGAGGCGGCTAGCCTCGCACCGACGATCATTGGGTGTAGGGTTGTGAATTGGTTGTAAGGGAATAGATGACATGCAAGGGGTTAGTAAAGTTCTAATGTTGTTCCGGCCTACTAAGGGAAGGTAGGCTTGATAGGAGTATATATATAAAAGGTTGGAGAGCGTTAGCAACGGAAAAATCAAGGATCTTCAAGAGGTATGAGGGAGAGGCTAGGTCGGAAAAGAGTCGAGGAGTGCGGGGTGTTAATGAGAGGGAGAGAGTTCAGGGGGCTACGTGGAAATTTGACCCTAAGGTCTCCGGGCGTGGGGGTGGCATTAGGCTACAGTTGATATTGGAGTTTGAAAGGACAGTGAAAGTACGTTAGCCAAATGCTACCGGGGGATGCAACTATGGGGTGGTATATGAGTCTGGAAAAGATAGAATCATGTGGACTGTGGGGCTGTGGGGGAGAAGGAGGTTAACTGTAGGTGTGTGCTTGACTGTGGGTAAAGTAGGGAAAAACATGGGGTATTATTACTCGTCAATACGAGGGGTTATGGACACTATTATTTGACATGATTTCTTGTACGTCTAGTTGTCCCTGGGAACTGCGTTTTCTATGAAATATATACCAAAGAAAACGGCAGTTCGTAGGGGTACTTCGTTATTGTTTCGTGATTCTATGATAGACAATGGACAAAAAAGGTTATCTATACAATCTCTGGTTGGGGTAAGCATTAAGTTATAGCTTGGTGGCTAACATCTGTAGTCATAGCTGTCTAGGTTTTACGGGGGCAATGGTTCTATATCACTGGTGTACCCGTGGGTATCTTAGTTTCTTATCAATTAGGATATGGGGTTTTAACATACTACTTCTCGGATGGAAGAACATACATAGATTTATGGCTGTCTGCCTGGTTGGCATTGGCTCAACCTAAGGACAGGGCATGGGTGTTTTAATATGAATGTGTATTCCTGTTCATCATCATGTAGGTAGAGTCTGGCGGGTAAGAGGTGTAGGACACGAAGCAAAATGGAGTAGTGTGGACTGTGGATACGAAGGAGGTGAGTGGAAGACGTATAACAATTGTGGAAAAGTAAATGGAAAAGATGAACACAATGGCGGATAAAGATAACTAACCTAAGGATGGAATACATAGATTTATGGGGGCGATTGGTCTTCAGAAACTTAGTCTGGCAAGACAAGGTATTTTAGGGTATGTTGATATTAATAACTAACCTAAGGATTGAATACATAGATTTATGGGGGCGATTGGTCTTCAGAAACTTAGTCTGGCAAGACAAGGTATTTTAGGGTATGTTGATGTTAATATCCTAACTTAGGGACAGAGCATGGGTTTATTAACTTTAAAGTGTATTTATATTCGTCATCATGTAGGTAGAGGTGTAGGACACGAGGGGTAGTGTATGTGAGGTGTGGGAAAGGTCAGTGTTTAGAAGGGGTAGGCAGGTGTGGTTTGGAGCTGCTTAGCCCTGTGGGCTTGGGCCTGTCTGAACTGGTTGGCTCGGTCAGCTGGTCCTTTCGTTCTGTGGACCTTTCTTTCGGATGTTTCTGTGTGGTGTTCGCTCGTGGCTTCTGTGGTGGGCTTCTCGTTCTGGGGCATTTTACTTCCCCTACTCTATTCTGGGCAGGTGGAAGGGGGGAATCGGGTCCAAATCTACCCCAACCTTCTCCCCCGCTTTCCTTCTGTAGCTGGCAGTTTAACGACGACTGTTCTCATGCATTGCAAATTATTGTTAAACCATCATTGCACATGCTTACAATGGCCAACTCTTATAACTTATCAGGAATTTATTGATAAATATACTGTATAATTGTATTCTCAAAATGAGTCGCTATACACGTGTGTTACAAGAATCTCAGCTGTAGTGATCTTCTCTCTCTCTCTCTCTCTCTCTTAACACGCTGACTACGAGGTCAGTTCCTTTAAGATTTTAAATTATGTAATGGTTTGACAATTTGGATCATAGCAAAATGTTTAGCCTCAATATGAATACAATACGCAACCATGGCTGACAGTTAGAATGGAAAAGGTTCAGCACTAGTATTTGTGGAAACTGTTTTCCATTTAAGATCCGTTCTACCTGGAACAAACTTTCCTCGGAAGTTGTAAATATTTCCTCAGTTGAGCAGTTCAAGAAGACATTAGTCAGTAGATGGTATTTTGCACTTTGTAATGAGTGTAGTGCACTGAACAATGTCTCTCCTTCCACTTCGAATATTTCCCCGAAATGGATCAATATAGGTCTTTGAGATGCTAACTATTCCTTGTAACTCCTTGTAACTCTCTCATAGCACACACTTTCTACAACCAAGATATAACGAGTCTGAATGAGGCATATTTCCCTTTATTAGTGTGTGTGACGAATGTTGCCTGCATTCGATACACATAGAAGAGGGATATAATGCCACACCACCACCACAGCCAACATACCAAGATCACCACCTAACTTCTCACCACCACCACCACAGCCAACACTTCTACCGGCGACTGGATTACTTATACTAAACTAATTTAGTCTAATTGGATTACTTGTATACCGCACTAATTGGATTATGAAATAAGACGGTTAACCAAGCATTCACCACCACCAAGCCGATTTCCCTATAATCATCAAAGAAAACCACTCGAGGGCAAACAATTATATAGAGAACAACATGCGATCAGTTTTTTGCCGATCAGCCTACACTCCTCCTGCAACATCCCAAACCTACAAACACTGTCCACGCCATCTACCTCCAGCCTACAAACCACCTAAGCAGCTCCAGAACAAACCAGAAGGACAAATATAACTTACCAAAGTCCAAGATGGCCCCCTTCTTCTTCTCTCACATCACATTTATGAAGATAAGAATAACACCACCCCAGAGCTACAAGGGAACAACCACCACCCCAACACGAGTTACTGCCATCGAGATGACACGTCTTCCAACACCAGGGAAAGACTTATTCATCACCATAATCACTCCCAAAGTCCACCAGAACAAGAAGAGCGAAGAGGAAAAATCAACCAAGGAATAGCACCATAAACACGCAGACATCCCCACGCCACTCTAGAGCGCAACCGCCTCGCCGCCATGACCTGAGAAGCCGAAATATACAGTTAGCAGATGTCACCCCACCTCCAGGCTACACGGACTCAACCACCCTACAATAGCCTATCCCTAGCCGCCTTTCTGAAATTCTGATGCTCAGCCACACCACCGCCAAGACGCTGAGAAAAGAGGCGACCTCAGCAGGAGATTCTAAGATCGATAATCAGCCAGAGAGCTGTCCTTTTAATCGGTAATATCTAGCTGTTTTTACGTACTGTATTGGATTTGTATCTTGAATACGTAAAATGTAACTAAAACTATTTACTTATTACTTAGTACTTATTGATATGAAGTGCCAACTTTTATTCTAGCTGTTTTTACGTATTGGATCTGTATCTTGAATACGTAAAATGTAACTAAAACTATTTACTTGTTACTTATTCTAGCTTATTTTACGTATTGGATTTGTATTTTGAATACGTAAAATGTGATTAAAACTAGTTACTTATTACTTATGCTTGCTGTTTTTACGTATTGGATTTGTATCTTAAACTAGGTCAGAAAATTATGTTTGTTCATCACTCTGCGAAAAAAATTAAGATTTTTAGTTTTTACGTATTGGAGTTGTATCCTGAACCGGTAAAATCTAGCTGTTTTTACGTATTGGATCTGTATCATGAATACGTAAAATGTAACTAAAACTAGTTACTTATTACTTATTCTAGCTGTTTTTACGTATTAGATTTGTATCTTGAATACATAAAATGTAACTAAAATTATTTACTTATTACTTATTGATATGAAGTGCCAACAAGGAACCAGTAAAAAGTAAATAAGTAACTAACTTCAATGCGCTGGAAGAGGCTTCGAAATCGTTCAATAGGCCCCAATTCACGCTACAGAAACTGTAGCGTCTGAAGTCTCGCACTTGAACGCGCCCTAGGTGTGAGCATATACATGGGTAGCCTACATGTGGCACTGGGCTACCACACTTTTAATGTCTGCCAGTAGGCCTACAGCTTAGGGTATGGAGAACCGAGATGCTAGGGGAGAAAAATACATCAACTGTATTGGTACCCCGCAAAACGAACGAAAACACCACCAACAACAACAAGAAAGAAAGCAAGACCAAACCACGCCCCCAGTGATAATTAACCCTTGTTTAGCGGGACCCGACTTAGGTCGGCCTAGAGAACCAAGGACTAAGTGGCGGGGCCCGACTTAAGTCCGTGCGCAATTTTTGAGCAATATTTAGAGCTTTCAATATTTTCTTTCAGGACACTACTTATTGTGATTGAGACTTAACATCTCTGTGTATTATTATTTGTATGTTCATTTAGTAGCATACTTATTATTTATGTGTTCATTTGATAACATTATTATTATCTATGTTCTTTCAGTAACAGTTATTATTCATATGTTCATTTAGAAACATTGTTATATCTTATATGTTTCATCAGTAACCATATAACTATATTTATGTGTTACTGATAACTTATCTTCCAACATCATCTGAATATGTAGGCTACCCTAGCTATTAAGGAATACAACTTGTGAACCATTACTGTGTATTTTGTGTCCATTGATTATTATTGAGTGCGATTATCAAGCCAAGGCTAGTAACTTCCCAGCGGAGAGGAATCAAAGTTGTTGATTGACGCTATTTCCTAAGGTGGAAACCGCGATCAGATTATATCATGTTTTATTATAACGTGGCATAACACTGGTGGCAGTGGTCTCTCAACTCGGAGTAACAGCCTTTTGTTTATAATTCACTCAAAGTAACCAATGACACGAACACCATGGCAGGAAAATCGCTCAAAATTATTCCTTTCAAGCCAGAAGATCACAACATTGTCACTTATCTTGAAGTGGTCAAACCAGTGCTTGACATTGTTTTTAAAGAAGATGATACCTCTAAAATCCACATAGTTGTTATGAAGTTGAGCCGGCATATGTCCCTCGTTTCAGGTTATGTGTTTGACACCCCCGATTTAACCTGGGCTCAATTTGAAAGATATACCAAGGGAGCCATTAACCCCCTCTCGGTAAAAATAATTTCATATCGTCAGTTCCATAGCGTGAAGTTTTCAGGAAACTTAGGTAATACCATCAGCCAACTGAACCAGCTGGTGGTAACAGCATTTCCAGAGGACACTGCCATCACAAAGAAAGAGTGTATTCTATGCCTTGCTTCGTGTATTGCCTACGTCAGTCCGGGATCATTTCGCCATCACCAAGCCCAAGGATTATGACGAGGATTTGCCAATTATCCAGCGTATCTTGGCATTGCAAAAGAGTCCTGAGAAAGACAAGATCGCCGCCATTAGCCGTGCCACCACCCAACCTCAGCCTCCTTCAACACCTTCTTCAGCTTCAGACTACCCCCGTTCCTCAGAAAAGATGTAAGATTGGGCCAGGGTCCGACCTTCAGATTGGAAACCCTGCAGCCCAAAATGCCCTCTGCTTTCACTCAAGAAATCTTTCGGAGTTGGTGAATCGTCATCCTAAACTACCACAATTCTGGGGACAAATCCTCTGGATTAAGCCACAAAGAGTTGCCACCCTCCTTGAAGACGGAACTGCAGGAATCTACGACACCCCTGAAGAAGGACTACCTGAAGAAACTGTGTGACTGGAGGACTCATCCATCACTCCAGATAACCCAAATTTTTTAATCCGCCCCCGCCCACCTGTCGCCAAACCGGCTAAAAAACAGTCTTTAAACTTGTATGTTATGTTATGTTATGTTATATATATATCTATCTATCTATTTATTGCCTGACGCCGTGATCCCCGAAGGGGTGGCCACGAACGAACCGCCCCCGTGCACCTGTCCCCAGTCAGTCGATGCCACTCCCCCCAACCAGCACCGCCTTCGTTCATGTAGTTCCTCACTCCATCCTTCCACCTCATATTCGGTCTACCTCTCCCTCTCTGTCCCTCCACCTCGCTCTCGTACACCCTCTTAGTCATTCTCTCGTTTTCCATACGTTCCATATGGCCGAACCATATATATATATATATATATATATATATATATATATTATATACCGGTACATACTGTATATATATATACTGAACAGTATATATATATATATATATATATATATAAATATATATATATATATATACTGTATATATATACTGTATATACACTATACAGTATATATACAATTTTTTATACTTTTTGTTCAATTTAAAATACCCGATAAGCATATGGAAAAACTGTTCTGAAAGGTCCTGATGTGGCGGCGTCTACGCCGTGGGACCACCTCCCGGAGCTGCCAACCGCGGATGGCTGCCGACCCTCCACAGCCGGAGACAAGATCAACGACCAGTGGAGGACAACCGGATGCCGGCCGCGGGGAGCAGTTTCGGGAGCCAAACCGTCACAACCATCCCCTGCCCCCTCCCTGGGGGCACGGGTCCTTGGAGCGGCTTCGGTCGCGCCGGGAATTCCCACACCTCTCACACCACACACACACATCCCACAGTTTTTCCTACACCGAGAAATGACTCTCCGGCTGTCATTTCTCGAAGACTTCTTCTAGCCGGAGACATTGAGAGCAACCCAGGACCCACGTACACATACATACAGTATGTCCAACTTGCTCAAAACCCATCACTTCGAGTCGCCACACTAAGGGTTCAGTTCTCTGCAATTCATGCAGGAACTGGACCCACTTCACCTGTACAACACTTGCCTCCAAGAAACACTACACGAACACCTGGACCTGTTCCTCATGCCCCTCCCTCTCCCAGTCAAATCCCTCGCCTAAAACCCATCCACCTCTCCTCCCCAACCCACCTAGCCTTCCCATATCATCCACTCCCCCCCCCTAAAACCCGTCCACCTCTCCTCCCTAACCCACCTAACCTTCCCATACCATCCACATCTTCAACTCAACACACCACACCCCATCCTAATCCATTCCAACTCCCATCTCCTGCTCCCCAACCCCCAGCCCCTCCCTCACCCCATCCTCGTGCAGCAGCACCCAACATAGATCGTGCACATAACATTAACATTCTTCAACTGAACATAGATGGCATCAACACAAAGAAACACGAACTCTCACACTTCATCAAACAACACAACATACACATTGCCATCTTACAAGAAACAAAACTCCGCACAACACAAAAAACACCCACATATCATAATTTCACCACCATCAGACAAGACCGGGCTGTCGGCGGGGGCGGTGGACTCATCACCCTGGTGCACAAAGAAATACAATACATAGTAACCAGTGTACAAACCAAATCCCTCCTCCCCCCAAATGATAACACAACAGAAATACAGTCAATTAAAATACGCACTGGCAACAACTCCAACATAACCATCATAAACACATACATCCCTCCCCAAACATCCTCTACAGAACCAAATGAATACAGACCACACTTACAACACATCACAAACATCCCACACACCCCACACATCATCCTGGGTGGTGACTTCAACGCGAAGACGTCGGCCTGGTTTGTCGACAACCCCGACACAGACAGAGGGCTGGTACTACAAAACCAAACCGATAACCTCATCATCCTTAACGACATCCATCAACATACCCATATTCCTCACCAAGCCCTCTATAACCCATCATCTCCAGACATCACCTTTTGCTCCCCAGAACTCGCCCCCACAACATCCTGGAGGGTGGTCAGAACCTTAGGCTCTGACCACCTCCCAATCATTATCACCACCAAAACCAGACTCACCCCAGCTAGCCACAAACACACATACACCAATTATAAAAGAGCTAACTGGGAAGCATTCACAAATGAGACAGAACAACACTTCACAACTCTAAACAGTACACCCATCACTAACATCAACAATGCTGTACACATACTCAATAAAACTATCCAAAACGCTGACAAGAAACACATTCCAAGAGGTAACAGAAAAAGACACAACCCCAACTTCACACCAGAAATTCAAAACCTCATCAGACAACGCGACATACTGAAACACTCCCCAGCACCCCACACACAAGACATCACACAACAAATTCAAGCACTCAACACCCAAACTAACAACAAAATACAAGAACAACAAAAACTAAATTGGAATAACTTCCTACAAACACTTGATCACAAAACAAACCCCCAAAAATTCTACAAAACACTAAACAGCATCACACTTTCCAACAGCAACACAACACAATCACATGCTGCAATCACAACAACAGACTCTACTCCTTCATGTAAACAACAAGCAAACACTCTCATCAATCACTTCTCACATGTCAGCCACCTAAAATCTCACAAAGACGACCGACGTGTCATCCACGTAAGAGACAATTCCCCACAGACCCTGACTATACACCCTTCACCAATCACCAGACAAAGCATATCATCAACAATCTCAAGCACTCATCCGCCTGTGGCCTAGACAACATAAGCAACATACACCTCAGACACCTGGGACCACAAGGCATACAAGCACTCACTAACATATCAAACTACAGCTATTCACACAACACAATACCAGACATTTGGAAGCATGGTATCATCATCACATTCCCCAAACCCAACAAAGACCCCACGCTACCCTCCTCGCACCGCCCCATCACACTCCTTTGCTCCCCCTCCAAAGTCATGGAACGCCTAGTATTACAACTAATTACACCTGACCTACCCCTAGCTCCAACACAACATGGCTTTAGGCCACTGCACTCCACAAACACTCTTCTCACAGACCTTACACAAAGAGCTTTTGACGGCATCAACTCAGCTAGACCACCACACAGATCACTATTAGCCACACTCGACATTAGTAAAACCTTCGATGCCATCCCCCGCCACAACCTAACAAACAAAATCTACAACACCAACATGCACAATAACACAAAAAGGTGGCTGGCCAACTTCCTAGCAGGCAGATGTGCACACGTATCTTTTGCCGGTCAGTCATCTAAAATCAGAAACTTCCCACAAGGATCCGTCCTATCGCCTGCACTCTTCAATCTGTACATGCACGATATAACTACACCCAATACGCCCCAAATAAACTTAGCCTCCTATGCAGACGACATAACACTCGCATGCACACACCATGACCCAAAAAATGCAACAGATCTCCTTCAACCCTATCTCAACACACTACATGGATGGTGCACTACAAACAGACTTAATCTAGCCCCAGCCAAATCCACCGCAACCCTGCTCACAAGCTGGACAGGAGAACACGAATACATTCCTCAACTCACCATAAACAACACACCCCTAACACATACACACACACCCAAAATCCTAGGAGTAACATATGACATTCAAACAGCACACCACAAACATTAAAAAGAAACTGACACCCAGATTTAACACCCTCAGGTCACTTGCTCACACAAAATTCGGACACAAAAAAGAAACTACCACCACAGTATATAAACAATACATAAGATCAGTGATGGAATACGCAAGCCCAGCCTGGGCTTCTAACCTAGCTGAAACACATCATAAGACCTTACAGACTATTCAAAACAAAGCCCTGAAGATCATTACAGGCTGCACAGCTACTGCACCCACAGATCACCTACATCAAGAAACCAAAATCCTCAAAGTCAAAGGCCATCTGGACATGAGAGGCACTCAATTCCTGGCAGCAGCCTCCACGAACCAAGACCACCCATTAAACTACATGGCAACACACCCACAGACACCAAGAAATATTAAAACAACACCCAGCACACGGTATCACACACAATTATTGTCCTCTCTCCCTCCCTGCCCACCCCGAACCAACTTCCAGAAGCACATCCATACTCATATCTCTCACCGATCCATCTACTCACTCACAGACAACACGCAGCTGCATGCACGACCTCCCGAAATCCATCCTTCCAAATCCTCCCTTCCTCGCGAGGACAGAGTCCACCTGGCCAGGCTGAGATGCGGACACCATCCAGCTCTCCTGAGCTATCAGAAGAGACTGGATGACTCCGTTGTCGACGCCTGCCCGGGATGTAACACAGCACCCCATACCATTAAACACATCATAGAAGACTGCATTTCACACAACCACTTACGCCAACAACACAATCTACACTCAATGAGAGCTCTGTGGGAAAGCCCGATCGTGGCCATGGCCTTCCTCAGGGATTCGGGGCTGTTCGGCCAGGCAGCTTAGGGAACAACAACAACAACAACTGTTCTGAAATAGAAATCTCCAGGAGTTAATTAGATTTTTTTGTTATAATAAATGTTGGTACAGTATTTTTATTAATGTTTTAGCATATTTTTTTTCTCAATGAACACTAAAGAAAAATGGAATCAATAAAACAATATAAGTATAAAAGAAATACTTTGTATTGCAACAATAATCTACTTCCACATTCAACATGATAAATATCTATAAACTATACCAAATAACAATTATCACGTATGAAGATAATATACCCATTAATATATCCAACACTATCCCCAACAACTAGGTTAAATGCAAAATCTGTTATCAAATCATAATAAATATGTAAAGGAAGATTCCTTATTCTATGGAATGTTTAAACATTACAATTCATATTTCAGCTCATATACAATATATCAATATTTAAAAACACATCCCGAACAAATTCATCATTCAATCATGCCAAATCTTTTTCAAGAGAGAAAGAAGAATGGAAAGTTAAGACAAAAGAAAAAAGGAATGAAAGAAGAATGAGAAAATATAATAAAAACATAATGCCACCGGCCGTAGCGCAGTTGGTAGAGCACTCGCCTGCAAGCCGTGAGGTTGGCGGTTCGAGTCTCGGGCCAGCCAGTGTGTGTTATTGGCAGACGCCAGTGCTGTTGGTGGACGGTGCAGTCTAGCAATCTGTGGCAACTATTCACTGAAGTCCCTGATCATCAAGGTACCCACCCTAGCCCCGCGCTTGAGCAGGAGTGCATGGTGGTAAAAACCGCATCAATGTATTACGGAAGAAATAAAATAGGCTAATGAAGGAAGGACAAAAAGGTAACTTACCTCCAACTTTTCAATGACAGAAAACAATAAACTATACAGCCCAATGTCAAAGTATAAAAGCCTGAGTCATACAACCACTTTTAGCAATGAATGTCTTCTGAATCAATAACATTTTTTAAAATCAACTAGTGCAGGCAATTATTGTATTTCATTGAATATCCTCAGTCAATGAAGCTAAATAAAAATTAACTGTAGTGAAGCCAGTTATCTAATTTTTTCCCATTATAACCGACCAAGAAGCTAAACAAAAAAATACATAAATCAAACTGTAGTGAAGCCAGTTATCCAATTACTGTATTTATATTGAATCAAAATTAAGCTTTAATCAATCAAGTTAAACAAAAAATATACTGTAGCGAAGTCAGTTCTCAAATAAAATTTTCTCATCAGAAAAAAACTTAAATCTACAGTAGTAAAACCTCTTCTTGTTTTATTGTTATGGACTGCATAACCTTACTAATACAGTAATGTTAAGCATCATGCTGCCTTGGGGAAAGTTAAATTAATCTCGCCATTTTAATTTGAGTGTATTTAGTTTAAGGATGGTACGTTACAGGGGAAGTGTACTAGCACGTCATGCTAAAGAATCAAAGGTATCTATTATCTTGGAGTGGATGCCAGGCTACGGTACAATCCATTCTGATACATTCGCTAGTGTGACTGTGACTGTGACTCTGCCTCAAGTAGGAAAACAAATAAAGGAATCAATTTGAGTTCTCCGTAACTTCCTCCAGACAATTTTGAATTTTGAATTTGAAGTATGAGACAGTTAATATAGATATTATTTAATATTTTCATAACTAAAAGTTCTTCCTAACTGGACAATGACCTTTTTTTTTTATAAAATTAGTTTAACCAGACTACCGAGTTCCACAAAAGAACTCTTATAGGGCTGGCCCGAAGGATTAGATCAAGATGGGTAACTAATCAAGTCAAGATACATAGGGAAGGGCAGGAGGTGAACAAATCTAGGAAGGCGAAGACACGCAGACATTTCTCACCATTTCATCAATTTAGCCGGACCACATGAGCTCCACAACAGACCTCTTACAGGGCAGGGCTGAAGGATGAGGCAAGAACTGCTACACTGCAGCACCAACCAAGAAGTGATCAAGGGCAAATAATGAAAGATCAGGACTAAGGTAGAAAAAAATCACAGCAAGATGCAAAAAATGCATTACCGAAGGGAATCAAGTCAGGTCGGCCACATCAGCAACCGAAGATACAAATCAGGTCAGGAGTCTACTACCTAGCCAGGCTAGGGAGACATGAGATATAGGCTGCCCGAGGACAACCGAATGGGACAGAATAAGAATAGAAGGGGAAAAACATAGAAAGAGGAATACAAAACTACTCAAAATTAGTCAAGCTGATGACGAAAGCTCGAGGGGAGAGGGAGGGAGGGAAATAAACCTAACCCTCCCCTATCAAGCCCCAGTCGCCGGCCCCTAAGCCCCCCAACTGCGCCAAAGGAGAGTAGTACCAGGGGGGGAACAAAGACCTATGGCTGTAGCATTAAGAAACAATAAAATTTGTCCTCTGATTGAAACAGTTAAACCCCCATTCTGATAAGACCAGCCTAACACATTTCTGGAAAAGGATAGTTAAAATAAGTTGTCAATCAATATTGGCTCATCATACACTATTAATAATAGTGTGACAACGCTGGTAATTGACTGACAAGAAATGTTTTACTGGTTGATAAACATTTTATTATAGTCAAGATCCCTGGGCTAGTGAGCAAAGATTACTTACAACATTATGCATCAATATTATTTTACTATGTCATTTAACAAACATCAATACCGGTAATTGCTTTCTTAATCTCAAATTTCCTTAAGCACAGGTTAAATACTCAATGCAATCAACAACTTAAAAAATATAATAGAATGTTTATTCAAGGTGTACAATTGACAAGACAATTGTGAAGAGCTGTGAGTGCTTAACCACTAACTGGTTAATGCTTAATTTGAATATGAATGAAAGGTCTTACCAACTTTCAAGAATATTACTACAAAAGGTTAAGCTTAAGAAGTCACCTTTAATGAAGCAATACAGGTACTGTATATCCCTTCACCCCACCATAGCACTTGTGCCTGGTTCATGTCTTGTGAATTATGCAGTACTGTACTAAAAAGGAAGGCTAAGATGACTTCTATTTCAGTACGAAAGCCCTGGAGTTTGGCAACAATATGTTGGCAGAAACTATGTGACTGCTATCTGCCTCATTACCATCATGGGTTACAATAGGATAAATATATTTGTTAGCCTATTTAGTGAGCCATACTCTCTTCATCTTAACATATTAAGACAGTGTTACATTCCTATCTAGATTAATGAGCTGAGACTTGATCTTAATAATGAAATATATTATCAATTATGTAAGCAAACTACAGTATTAAGAAGAAGCAGAGATGTAGCATAGTGTTGTAGACTAAACTGGATAACACTCACGGCCAAGTTTTCAGTTACCTATTTTCATGTTACAACTTACAAAATAGTTTTATTATTTGTATTTCAGAAACTGATTGAAATTTTGTGAACTATCAATAATTTCCGACTGTCTATCAACTGTCAAAGAGAAGAAAATAAATACAATGCCTGACATCTGACAATTTGACAATGAAAATATAAAAAAAAACATTCAGTTTCCTGGACCCTCCATGAACTAGCATTTTGTGCGGAGATATAATATATTTATGAATATCTCATTATACTACTTATAATACATTCCTCAGTAAATACAACAACCTAATATATACCTATTATATCACAACTACCCAATACCATAACTACAACTACATTATTACTGCCTATGGTTCTCAACCCACTTAAATGACATTAAAGCTAAATATAAGGATAGAGATTGGAGTGGAGAATATACAGTAGTTCATTATAAAACAGATGAGAAATGGTTAATATTCTAAATAAAAAACAATTAAAATTTAATGATTGCTTGCTTACTTTAATCTGTAGCCCCACAAACCCTGTAAGCAAATGAAAGAACTGGCGTACACAATCCAATTATACACCTACTACAGCTACACATAAGGGGATGATCCCAAACACTTTCCAGTAGGCCTACAGTCATCATGGAAATAGTATGAAAACATTTAAGAGAAAAACTTGTTAAAAGAATACAATACAGTCTTGGGTCATTTGCTTCTGGCTAATAAGCTTCAATATTTTATAAAAGGAATTAAGCCAAACTTAAAAGATTACGATGGGAAACAAGATGGTAAAAATTTACCTATGGTCCCGTTAAAATATCCTCAAGTAACCTATTAAAAACTGTTCAGGGGACTGGTTAGAACTTGTAGGATGTTTAATTGAAGGTCGGAAATCAGTATTTACTGAGAAATAAGTCATAAAATGCGTTATGTTTTACGGGAGGGTCTGTACGCCGCCACATACGCGCGGCCCCGCCCACTGCCCATAATGTACAAATATTAGATTAGATTAGATTAGATTAACCTAACCTAACCTAACCTAACCTAACCCTAATATAATATAATATAATATAATATAATATAATATAATATCATATAACATAACATTACCTGGGAAAGAGAGGGCAGGGACCCTGGGTGACCCCCCCCCCCCGCCAAGGCGGCTTTCTAGGGCCTTTCCTAGCTGATGCTGAGAGGATTGGGTTCTAGTCATGTGGTGATGGGCTGGTCTATCAGAGTGAGAACTGAGCGATCTCTGCCATACCCATAGCTTAATCTGACTGTTCCTTTTACTTATATATTTTCTAAATCTCAAGTGACGGCGTCTCTTCCGTGGATTGACCTCCCAATCTACCAAGATTGGAAGCCAAAGCGTCACATTTTTCCTTTGCCCCTCAACTTTCTCTTCATAATTGCTGAGGGGCACAGGGCCCTGGGTGGGGCTTTGGTTTCCCGGGCGTTTCCGCACCCTCCTCAGCTCCCCGCCATGGAGTGGCTTCGGTCACCCAGGCTTTATTGTGGTAGGCAGGGAGGGTTCTGTGGGGGCGCTCGGTTATGGCCTTGGTCTTGCTCGGGGCCTTGGGGCTGTTCGGCCAGGCAGCCTGGGGAACAGCAACAACAACAACAGTTTTTAATAGGTTACTTGTGGATATTTTAACGGGACCATAGGTAAACATTTATCAACAAGATATCTTATGAATATGCATGGATGGCCAAGAAAATTAAGAAAACAGTCAAGGCCAGTAACCCTATAAAGTTAACTGCTTTCACCTGATGCCTTCAATATTATCATCAGATTAACTCTTTTGCGCACTGCAGGGCGCGATTGCGTCCTTATGGGATACTTTAAACCTTTGTGACCATCAGGGGTGGTTTAGAAACCTTTAATTGAATTACGTCAACCTCTGCAGTTGTCTTTTAGCTAGTTGTGGGCAGAGAACTAATTTTGGAGAGGTAACTATGAGATAAGATAATTATATTTATGAATACTAAACGGCAACCCCCGGACCTGAGAAGGTTAATATTGCCAACAAATTATTTCCTCTAGCTTTAAAAACATTTCTTAATCAAATGGTTCCAACAGTGCCTCATCTAAATTAACCTCTTCTTTGCATTGACAATTTTGATATTGTATTGCATTTAGTTTGTTACCACCAAACAGTTTTGTTCAGTTTAAACACTAGCTCCTGTATTTAAGACCATAATTTTTATAGTCAGTATGTATATACTCAGGCACATACCCCATAGCTGGAGGTCAATACTCTATTAAAATGAAGGTTAAATACTTGAGCCAAATAATATCTTTAATATTAAGCAATAATATTCAAGTAAGCAAGAACCTTCTATAGTCACAGGGGTAATAAATCAGTTTTAATAACAATTTCAAACTGATAGCTGCTTCAATATATTCCAGACACCACAAAAAATTTGATCTAGATACAGAAGGGCTCTCATAATTAAGGAGAGAGTATCAAACTCCCCTATTTCTTGGGATAGGACACCACTTACTGTACTAAGAAGCTAAGCATAAAATACAAGTACAGTAGTTGATTAACCCTCTCCGACATATGACGCGATTTTGAGCCTATTAGGGATACTTTAAAGCCTTTGTTACCATCAGGGGTATTTAGAAACCTTTAGTTTAGTTACTTCAACCTTTGCAGTTGTCTTTGAGTTAGCTGTGGGCAGAAAACTAATTTTGGAGAGTATTTATAAGAGTGAGAGAACTCTATTTCTTATTGCTAATCTGGCAACCTCTACGTCATATGAGTCTGAAGGGGTTAATACAGGAATAAGATAAGTCATAGACTACAGTAGATCTGGACTTGACACGAAAATGGACCTTTGCAGTAAGGGACCCAAAATCGGAAAACGAACCCCCAAGTTCGAACCTCAAAACAGCAAAAATTTGATATTTTCGCGGTTTCGAGGTTCGAACTTTGGGTCCCTTACTGCAAAGTTCCATATTTGTGTCAAGTCCAGATCTACTGTACAGTAGTCTATGGATAGGTTTATAGCAGCCAAGGTAAAGGTCATTATCATATCATAATACTTCTTCTGAGGAAAAAGGACAATAAGTTAAAAATAAAGATTTCAACTATCCCACAACAAATAAAAATAAAAGCCACTTTTGAACAGGCCAATGAAAAGTCAAGATCAAGGTCATTTTTCAAAAAGCTCACAAAATCTTAGACATACCCTTAACCCCCATGCTCTGGGCAAACTGACAATTTTCTATCATATTAAATTCACCTAGTACTTCACTCTAAAGAAAGAGGTTAGGGAACAAAGAACTTAACTATGAAGTTCCCTTTTCTAGCTGCTTTTCTATAGCTTTGTTCATCCTGTAGCAACAAGTTTATATTACCCACATTTGGTGGCCCTCTGGGAAATTGAGACAGCCCAGAGAGGCATAGGAAGGTATCGAGAGGTTGACGAGGCATGGGGAAATTATCATAGTCGTGCTTCTATTATAATGGCCTGAGTCTGGCTGAAACACTGTGTACACTGTACTGTACTATTGTTTAACCACCAGATGTCTCTTGAGACCAGGAAAACGATGGGTAAGAATGTGCGTGTCTGACAACATCACCCGAGATAAAAACGGAGATCAAGACTATCTTAAAAAGAAGGCTCAAACAGTCAGACTCGGCCATAAAGGTTGAGATCAAGGTTGTATTCTCATAAACCAAAACTCTCAGATGGGTTCATAAATGTTAGGGTCTAGGAACTACTCCGAAATGCTAAAGACATCTTGAATCATACTTGACCTATCTGACTGACGGGATAAAAAAGTCAAGGCTATCCTCAAACATACCAGGCCTTTCAGATGGATTCATAAACATTAGAGTCAAGGCATATTCAGCTGTGCCTGCCATCATTAAACATGATTGACCTCTCAGATATACTCATGAACAGCAGGGTCAAGGCCATCTTTGTACAAGCCCGACCTCTTAGACAGACCCATAAAGGTCAAGATCGAGGTCATCGTCGGAGTCCAGGTCATCCTCAGGCAGGTCAGCACTCCAGAAGGCCACCTCCTCATTGATTTCACCCAGGAGCCTTTCGGACGTCACACGCAAGGGGGCAACGGGCACTCTACCGGGGAAGGAGCAGAAGTTAGGACACGCACATACCATATTTTTTTGGCTATCAGATGTTTGTTATTTGCATAGCCTTTATTATATAATATCAATCCTTATATACATATATACATAATAATAGTTAATTGCATATTTGAAATAATATACATAGTGCTGTAGCCTACAACATAATTACTGTAAATATAAGAATTAATATATGTGTATATATATATATATATATATATATATATATATATATATATATATATATATAGAGAGAGAGAGAGAGAGAGAGAGAGAGAGAGAGAGAGAAAGAGCACATAACATGAAGTAAGTAATGAGAATAAATAAAAGAATGGAGAGATTGAAAGGATTAAGAATTTTTTGTTTGATGGTCGGTTAATTCAACCTCTAGCCAACTTAACCCTTAGTCATATTTGTTAAAGGATGAATATTAGTTTAGTGTAGGTTGAATCCTTCAATACATGGTGCCATTTGCATTTTATTTTGGCTAACATGAGATTATTTTATTCTGTTTATGGGATACGACCTATCTCCATTAACCCTCTTCCCCAGTAGATAATTTCTCAGCAGAATAAAACAGCCTGGAAGTAGCTAGAATAAAACCATAATTGATGACATCTGATTGGAAGGGTTAAAACAAAGGACTGAACTGACCAGAGGTTTACCTGACCGATTTTGTGTATGTAATAGTGGAAAGATTGTGATAGAAAGTAAAATAATTTGATCCTAAATGAAAGGATAGGTAAGAGAGTAAACATATATCTGGTATGGCTATAAATTAATTATGAAAATATAAGACTGTGATGTAGTACAGTACAACAATAATACAAAATAAAATATATTTTCATGTGAATGAATATATCTTCTAGTCTCCTAATCACATTTGAAAAAATTCACACAATACAATGAGTGAAGTAACCAACATAAGATATACAGTATACTGGTATGTACTTCCTCACAAGAGTATCACTCATTTTAATAATACTCACAACAATATTGAGTACATTAAAATATACAGTGTCTTAGAAAATATTCATGTGAGAAAGTGACAATGCATAAATTATAGCACATAATCTTAAATTTTAATTAAAAAAAAAAAAAAATCTGAACCACTTTTGCTTGAATCAAACCTGAAATTATTTTCTCCGTTCCCTCTTCCTCTCTTTCTGTGTGGTCCCTTGCCTACCTGTATAGAAGTGAGACGAGTGAGCTGGTCTCCCTCCCCCACCACCACCAACACCACCTACTCACCACCACTATCACTATCACTGTCTGCTTCATCCTCATCATCACCACTAGGAGAAAGAATCACCCAGTGCTCAGTCAGTCTTCAAGCTGTCTGATGTTTGTTAATAGAGCGTGTAAGATACCAACTCAACCTTCTACCCTCTCTGATTGTAACTAGGAAGAAGGTGAAGTGTAGGAACTTATTTCTTGGCTTTCTACTTACTTTAAACTTAATTTAAGGTTATGCTTATAATAAATGTCTATATCATGAGTCAAGTGGATATACAGTAGCTACAAAACTACTGCAATTAAATTAAGACTGTGTTCCTCATGAATCTATATAAAGTACAGATTGGTATTAAAAAGATGAGTATGCATTGAGCCTCAACAGAAAAAGCCAATAATTATAAAGAAAACATTACAAAACAATAAAGCAGTAGTTAGAATGCTAATAAATGAAAAGAAAACAAACATACAAAATTATATACAGAGAGCTGAAGAAGCGAAATTATAGATTCCCAAGAAACGTCTTTTAAACTAATAAAGCGTGCAAATATTTCTGGGCTTTCTGGACAAAAAACTTCACATTATCAAAACGTCAAATATATTTTATTAATGAGTGATGGCTATTGGTTTGTCTTTATCTCAACAACAATACACTAATATTGAATTGCTCTCAAACACAAGTTATACATTAAGAATATTTCAAATTGCTAGATCATACAGGCAGTTTAAAATTTCCTTAAATATTAATGGATGTATGATAGCCTTTCAAACCGGGAATGTGAAGTTCAATGAAACAGCACTGTAACTCTAAGTCTCAAAGTACAGTGTATATGAGTCTATGATTATGTATCAGGAGTGGACATTTTGAAGTTTCTGAGAACTATGTGAGTACAGTATGGTTATTTGCTTTTGTGTGTGGATTCATAGACAGTATACAGTATTGTGTGTGAGTGCATGAAAGCATATGACTGCGTGCACATACAAGCTATATACGTGCAAGGTGCCTGTGCCTGTGTGTACTAGAGAAAAGGACCAATATATTATACCTGGATGGCGGTGTGTCAAACTTGGAGAGTGGGAGATCAGGGGCAGCTACGAGGTACGACAACGCTTCACACAGACCTTCACCGGATTCTATTAACTGTTGGGTGCTTAGGTGATGATTCTGAGGAAATAAAGTAAGGATGATATCCCCCATAACTTTTTATAAAGGATTTTTTAAGAATAACTGCTAGGTACAAATAATTCAATAACAGTATAATATATTATTGGGAAGAAAAAAGAATAAAGAATTGTGTTAAGAAATTACAGTAATAAGCAAATGTTGAAAATATCTGAATATAACCTTCATACATATTCATTATAAGTACAGTAATTTTATATATGAGGAGCATAGAATCAGAAGGCCTCATAAGCCAATGCTTAAGTGGTGCCCTAAACCTTAATGAACGAAATAAACAGAAACAAAATATAGTGATCTTTCTGAAACTGAATGATATTTAGCCCTTTATCATCAATTAGGACACAGTTGTATTATCTTTGTTCGATGTAAGGTTAGGAAAGCACTTAAGTGTGGTTCTAAAATATGAGGGTGAAGGCTCATTTGTGATAAGAGGCTAAATATAATTCAGTTTCAGAAAGATCACTATAATTTGTTTCCGCTTACTTCGTTCATGATGGTTTAGAACACCACATATGTTTTGTTATAAAATACAGGGGCATTGGCTTATGAGGGCTTCTGATTCTATGTGCCTCATATAATACATTCATACATACCGTTTATTATAATAAGCAATTAACTTCCCATCAATCTTGATACAATCCCAGCCACAAATGCAATGCCCTCATGGTCAAGTTCCAAGGCAAGAGACTACTCCTGAAGTTAACCAGGCAAGGAAGACACTCCAGAAGAGGATCCACTCAAAATCAATCAATGAATGGAAGCATACGCTGTGAGAGCGCGTTGCCGCACTCAACCTCCGACTCCACTCCGGGGAATCCCCCAGGCGAGACGCTAGGCGTCTGCCCGGCCCTTATCAAGTATCCTATCGCAAGATTGGTCGACTTGCCTCAGCCATGAGTTAAGTGGTCTTCCCCTAGGTCTCCTTCACTCAGAATTGTCCTCTGTAGAGACTACTTGAGCTTCAGGGAGGTGAACCACATGCCCATATAGTAGAAGTTGGCATTCATTGACCATGCAACTAATATATATATATATCTTGAATCAGTTTCACGGAGTATCTGCTGGTTTATATATAATCATGCCTGCGATAGCCCATGATCCTGCAAGGACATTTAGTACCAAAGGAATTGATGTGTCTAATCAAATCACTTTAAGTGTCCATGTCTCACATCCATATATTAAGACAAGGAGCACCAGTGTTTTGAAGATCCGCAGCTTTGTCCTTCTGCACAGGTATTGACATTGCCATATACTTTTGTTGAGTGAATATATTTTAAAAGGCCTAGATACACACACACACACGACAGACATACATGCATATGTGAGCCCTGGTCACTCAAGGGTGGTTGTGGACACAGAAAGGGTCATCCCCAACTGCAACACAGCAGTTATGTGAGAGTCCCTGGCTCCAGCACCACATATCCACCTCCAGGGACCAATATGAGACTGCTATGAGTAGAACACTGTTCCCAACTACAGGGCTGTACGTCCTTACTGGCACCCCAGGCTATGTTGTCAACCACCTTGATGTGATGTTGAATTGTGAAATATGTCAGTGACCCGATACACGTTCCAGCAAAAATTAAATTTTCTGACCAACACATTGGCCACAGAATGTGGATGATGGGTGTCCCCACCTCTAATATAATAATCATAAAAAATAAAATCTGTACAAGTGCCACTCTATGATCCACGCATCTGAATTTCTCCTTTGACAAGGGCAAGCCCTAGCCCTGTCAATCAAGGGAGTGTACAGCATTAAATAACGCATCAATAATGACAAGAGCGCTTAGGTCGGTAGAGACCATTTCTATAAAGGGATAGTAGAGGTGCTCTCCATGGAGCTTTGCGCTGGCCAGGTGGAGGCCTAAGTTAAAACAAAAATAATAATATTTTTTATTTTGTGTGCTTAACAAATTGTAATTTTTAACGTATTGCGATTCTGTGTTGCTATTTTGTGTGTGGAGACTTAAGTTAATGTTTTGTTTGCTGTGTTCAGCATGCATTTCAGTTAAGTTGTCAAGTTCCATATATTTTATATTTATAATTAATATCTATAGATGAATATCTGCATAAAGTGAGAAGGGTAGGAAAATGAAGCTCAGACCTTGTATGGGCCCTGATCGCAGCCACAAGTTGAGGCCTCCATAGTATATGACATTGGTATATCAAACTGCCGCCACACTGCCACCCGTGCGGTCGCCTCCCGAGCGCGGACAATAAGGAAGTGGCAGTCACGCAGGGAGAAGGTTGCCATACACTGCTGAGCCAAGCGAGGTAGTAGCTGTGTGGAAGATAACACATAATATGAAAATCCAGGAGTTCTGGATGAATGTGGAGGCGTGCCTGGAGAAGTTTGACAAGAACGAAAGAATATTTCTGATTGGGGATATGAATGGTAAGGTGGGTGATAGGAAAGTTGAGGGAGTGGTGGGAGGGTGGGGGGTACCATCAGAGGTGAATGGGAATGGTAGTGCACTTGTGGACGTATGTGTGGGGAGGAGGCTGTGGATAGCCAACACCTTCTTCCGACACAGAATGATCCACAGGTACACGTGGAAACGGATGTTGACGATGAAGGATAAGACAGTGGTGGAACGAAAGTCATTGATTGATTATGTATGTGTGGATGAACGAATGAAGAAATCTGTGATGGATGCTAGGGTGTATAGGGGTATTGGAGGGGGTCTGTCTGATCATTATGTAGTGGTAGCTAAGGTTAGGATACAAAAGAAGTGGGTGAGGAGAGCGGGAGGGAGGCGAGAGGAGGGTGGAATGGTGAGGAGGGTGGAGAGGTTGCAGGAGGAGGAAGTCAGGGAGGAGTACAGGAGAGCAGTGGAAAGACGACTAGGTGGGTTCGACCTGGAAGTTATGGAGGAAGTGGAGGAGATGAGCAAGGTGTTTAAGGATGAGATCTGTGCAGCATGTGAGGAGGTGTGTGGAGTGAGGAGAAGAGGGAGGGGAGTGAAAGGTACAGCATGGTGGACAGAAGAGGTAAGAATAGCTGTGGAAGAAAAGAAGAAAGCATATAGAGAGTGGTTGGGTAGTAGAGGGAATGAAGATTCCGAGAGACAGAAACGAGCGAGGTACGTGGAGAGTAAGAGGGTGGTGAAGAGAGTAGTGAAGGAAAGTAAGAGAAGAGTAGATGAGGAATTTGGAAGGAATCTGAGTGTAAAATGGAGGGAGAGTAAGAAACTGTTCTGGAAAGAAGTCAAGAAAGTTAGGGAAGGTAGCAAGGGAAACAGTAAGGGTGTGAAAGATAAGAATGGGAGAATGCTAGCCGAGAAGCAAGAGAGAGTCGAAAGATGGAGGGAGTACTTCAGTGAGTTGCTAAATGAAAGGAATGAAGAGCCAGCAAACATAGCTGGATATGGTATGGGAGGGAGAAGAAGAGAAGTAGTGGAGGAGGAGGTGGGGATCAGGAGGTCAGAAGTGTGGGAAGCCATGAAAAGAGTGAAGTTGGGGAAAGCACCAGGAACAGATGGAGTGTGTGGGGAAATGTTGAGGTATGGTGGTGAGATAGTGATAGAATGGGTATGGAAAATGTGCAAACTAGCATGGGAGAAGGGGAGTGCACCCGATGACTGGAAGACTGGCATAATAGTCCCCCTATATAAGGGGAAAGAGGAATGTGTGGTAACCACCGAGGAATATGTCTTCTAAGCGTAGTAGGGAAGGTATACAGTAGGGTAGTGATTGAGAGAGTGAGAGTGAGAACGGAGAAATGGATAGGCGACGAGCAGGGAGGTTTTAGGAAGGGAAGAGGATGTGTAGATCAGATTTTTACCCTGAATTGTGTTGTGGAGAAGTATCTGGAGAAGAAACAAAAGGTGTATGTTGCCTTTATGGACTTGGAGAAGGCCTATGACAGAGTGGATAGAGAAGGTTTGTGGAAAGTACTTAGAATATACGGAGTAGAGGGCAAGTTGCTGAAAGCAGTGAAGAGCATGTATGAGGGTGCAAAGGCGGCAGTACGTGTGGAGAGTGAGCAGAGCGAGTTCTTTGACCTGAATGTTGGTTTGAAACAGGGGTGTGTGATGTCCCCGTGGTTGTTTACTGTATATATGGATGGAGTTATGAAAGAAATACTATCAAGAGCAGTGGATGTTGGTGTATCGCTGAAAAGGGAGGGAATTGAGTGGAAGCTACCTATACTGCTGTTTGCGGATGATACAGTTCTGATGAGTGATAATGAATGGGAGTTGCAGGGTCTGGTAAATGAGTTTGGAACAGTGTGCGAAAAAACGGAATTTGAAGGTAAATACGGGGAAGAGCAAGGTTATGGTCTTCAAAAGGGGTGAAGTCACAGAGTGTGAGGTGAAGCTGAACGGTCAGGCTATGGAGATCGTCAACTCTTTTAAGTATCTGGGCAGTGTGTTGAGTAAAGATGGGACTATGGATGAAGAGGTGCGGGAGAGGGTACAACAGGGGAAGAGGGTTGTAGGAACGCTAAAAGCAGTAACAAGAAATAGGGTGGTCAGTATGGAAGTGAAGAAGTCCTTGCATGACAGTGTGGTAATCCCGACACTGACTTACGGAAGCGAAGCATGGACGTTGGTTGAGAGACTCAGACCAAGAGTGAGAGCAGTGGAAATGAATTACTTAAGGAGTGCGTGCGGAGTTACATGGAGGGATAGACAGACTAATGAGGAAGTAAGAAGGAGGTGTGGTGTGGAGGTAGATGTGCTGGAAAGTGTGAAAAGGAACAACTTGAGATTGTTCGGCCATATGGAACGTATGGAAAGCGAGAGAATGACTAAGAGGGTGTACGAGAGCGAGGTGGAGGGACAGAGGGGGAGAGGTAGACCGAATATGAGGTGGAAGGATGGAGTGAGGAACTACATGAACGAAGGCGGTGCTGGTTGGGGGGAGGGGCGTCGACTGACTGGGGACAGAGGTGCATGGGGGCGGTTCGTTCGTGGCCACCCCTTCGGGGATCACGGCGTCAGGCAATAGATAGATAGATAGATGAAAATATAGATGACAAAAGCCCCCTAAAATTCTTCCTGGATTCACTCTTCAATAGCTATCTTAGTGCTGTTAAATAAATTCTGTATCAGTGTGATCCTTTATTATGTACAATATTTCTTACATGTTTACTAAGGCATCATCAATCATAATCAACATTATAATATTATGGACACATTCACATTCCCATCCCATAAGTACAGTATAGTTTCTCTACCTGATGGCTGCTTTCCGCACTCTAAGATCTTGTGTAATTTCCCTATTTATATAACAAGGGATCATACAGCATATATATATATATATATATATATATATATTTAAATATATTAGTTTAACCAAACAACTGAGTTCTCTCACAGGGCTAGCCTGAAGGATTAGATCAAAATGAACAAATAATCAAAATGAGATATGGAAGGGCAGGAGGGGATCAATCTAAGAAGGTGAATACTCGCAGACAATTCTCGCCATGTCATCAGTTCAGCCAGGTCACATGAGCTCCAAACCAGAGCTTTTAAAGGCAGGGCTGAAGGATGAGGCAAGAACTGCTACACAGCAGCACCAATGAAGAAGCGATCAAGGGCGAAGAATAAGAGAGATCAGGACTAAAGAAAAGAAAATCACAGCAAGATATAAGAAAAATGCACTACTGAGGGGAACGCACACCACAAGGATGAACATCAAGGGCAGAAGCCATGTCAGGGACAACAGCAAAGAATTGAGTCAGCTCAGCTTCACCAGAGGCCGAAGAGACACAGTCTGGTCAGGAGCCAACAACCAACTTTAACCAAGCCAGGCCAACTATACGGGCCCGACTTTGTGGTGCGATGCATAAGGTGTTGATTTTCGGTGTGAGCATCCTGGGTTCGAATCCACGGACTGCCGCATGTGTTTGTAAATTTCATTAATCGATTTTAGGAGTATAGTTGGTTGTTGGAAGGAACATAATAATAGGTCGCCCAAAGGACAACTTGAAGGGATAGAAGAAGAACAGAAGGGGAAAAATAGAGAGAGGCAATAAAAGCTACGCAAAATGAATCAAGCCAATGACGAAAGTTCAAGGGGGGAAGGCAAAAAACCCTCCCCCATCATGCCTCAGTTGCCGGTCCTGAAGCCCTCCTATGGCGACAACGGGTGTAGTACTAGTGGGGTCGTAGAGCATGGTAAAGCAGCCAGTAAAGGTATTATCAAACTTTGATATACAGTACAATATATTATATATATAAACATATATTAGTTTGAAATTTGCTACTACTACTTGATACTCTACCATAAAGTCCGGGTGATCTGAATTATCCTTGTCCGGGGGCCACCAGGAGAGGGCACGTGAGCAACCGTACATGAACACATTCTTTTGACGAGAATGTCCATGGAAGTCACAGAAGACTCGCACTCGCATGCCGGCCACACTTGTCAGGTACTCCAAAAGGGACTGTGATGAAGAGAATGAGGAAAATAATGTAACATTATTTTTATAATACAGGTAGGGTAACACTATTGTTAAGAAAAGCATAAAACAAACTCTAGATCTTACACTTTTCACACAGTACTGTACAATATTGTATACAGTAGCATACTTACAAATATGTGACTTATTACTTACTGAAGTGACCAGTATTGTATTGAAATGCTCTATGTTTTACAGGAGATAGCTCCATCAATTGCTAATGGTTATATGTTAAGCAATAACTTAATATAATGGTATCATGTGTTAAGGGACTGACTAACCTTAGCCGAGTAGATTGTAGGATGGAGAGTAGGGTTGGGTGCCCGCCATCGCCTGTTAAGATCCTCATCTGTCAGACCACACCTTTGGCTGTGGAAAAATTATCATCATATATCAGTATAAGGTGCTTGTATACTTAAAAATGCAATGATGCAATGTTGCCAAAAAGCACGCACATACAGTATGTAGAATATGTCCTCTCATCATATATGTTGGGAGATGATGACCAGAAGGACATTTCCTAAACATATAATTTCAGAAAGGACAGGATACAACTGTGAGATAATGTACATATTAGAGATGGACCGAATATTTGTTTCGTATTCGTATGTCCGAATATTCGCTATATTTTTCAATATTCGTATTTGTATTCGCATTTCCATTCATAGCTATTTGCAAATATGTGAATATGTTCACGAAACCAATAGAATATATACAAAATTTTAAATATTAAATTTTAAAGTTAACACAAACAAATAAATAACAGTGTAGATGTGCGTTGGGGCTGCTAAAGTGGAATAAAGGAGGACTGAGCAGTGTTGCTACTTAACTGTATTTAATAGTAGGCCTACCAGATCAAACTAGTGAAAAGTACCAAATTATTCTAAAGTGAAATCACTGCCCGGTAAACGAACATGTGCTGCACCTGGACATTTGAACCGTCGCAATACAGGTATTGCCATTTCAGACATATCCAATGTAATAGTATGTCACTAAAATATATTCCATCATATTTCCTCATTGATTTCGTATTTAGTACCAGATATGGACTATTTTATTGCAAAATGTATAAGATGTACTTGAGAGAGTCAAATGTATCAAATCTGGTACTTTAGTACCAACAAAGCGGCAACACTGGGACTGAGGACTGGAAACATAGAAAATTGAATGGATTTATTTTTAATTTTTCAATTTTCTATGGCTGAACTCTTACAATATATTAAACATTAATTCATACAGTTCATTTATGATATTTAAGAAATTACACATTCACATCGTCAATAACTTCTGGTAATTAATTTCATAGCAATTTAATTAAAGTTTGTTGGTGACATAAAAATAATTACCAGTCTTGCAGGATGAAATAAGGATTGAAATATTCGCTATTCGTATTCGTATTCGCGAATTTTACAAAACATTCGTATTCGTATTCGCAAATAGTTAAAATTGATATTCGTTCCATCTCTAGTATATATTATCTCATAAAATATATTTGTTTATATATCGGTTCAATAGAGCTAGTACCGTACCTAAAACCTATTATCCTCTCGCAAAGGATGGACATTAATAACTCTTTCCCCAGATTGCTTGTTTGAGTTGGGTAAGATGGGTATGGTAGGGTAGGCTAGGGTTGTGTTGTGTTGTGTTGTGCTGGTCTGTATTGGGTTTGGCTGTATTAAGCTGGGTTGTGTTATGTTGTGTTGGGCTGTGTTCAGTTGTATTGTGCTGGATTGAATTGGAGCGTGTTGTGTTGGGCTGCGTTTGGTTGGGATGGGCAGTGTTATATTGGGTTGGGTTATGGTGGATTGCATTGAGTTGGGCAGTGTTATATTGGTTAGGGCTATGTTACATTGTGCTATTGTGTGTTGGACTGTTGGATTGGGCTATGTTAGGTAGGTCTGAGCTGTGTTGGGTTGGATTGGGATGTGTTGGGTTGGATTGGGATGTGTTAGGTAGGGTTGAACTATGTTAGGCTAGACTATGATCGGTTGGACTGGGAAGTGTTGGGTTGGACTGTGTTGTGTTGGACTGTGTTGGGTTGGACTGTGTTGTGTTGGACTGTGTTGTGTTGGACTGTGTTGTGTTGGACTGTGCTGTGTTGGACTGTGTTGTATTGCACTGTGTTGTGTTGGACTGTGCTGTGTTGGACTGTGTTGTATTGGACTGTGCTTTGTTGGACTGTGTTGTGTTGCACTGTGTTGTGTTGGACTGTGCTGTGTTGGACTGTGCTGTGTTGGACTGTGTTGTGTTGGACTGTGTTGTGTTGGACTGTGCTGTGTTGGACTGTGTTGTATTGCACTGTGTTGTGTTGGACTGTGCTGTGTTGGATTGTGTTGTGTTGGACTGTGCTGTGTTGGACTGTGTTGTGTTGGACTGTGTTGTGTTGGACTATGTTGTGTTGGACTATGTTGTGTTGGACTGCGTTGTGTTGGACTATGTTGTGTTGCACTGTGTTGTGTTGCACTGTGTTGTGTTTGACTGTGTTGTGTTTGACTGTTGTGTTGGACTGTGTTGTGTTGGAATGTGTTGTGTTGGAATGTGTTGTGTTGGAATGTATTATGTTGGACTGTGCTATGTTGGACTGCGTTGTGTTGGACTGCGTTGTGTTGGACTATGTTGTGTTGCACTGTGTTGTGTTGGACTGTGTTGTGTTTGACTGTTGTGTTTGACTGTGTTATGATATACTGTGTTGTGTTGGACTGTGTTGTGTTGGACTGTGTTATTATATACTGTGTGGTGTTGGACTGTGTTGTGTTGGACTATGTTATGTTGGAGTGTCATATAATGGACTGTGTTGTGTTGGACTGTGTTATGTTGGAGTGTCATATAATGGACTGTGTTATGATGGACTGTGTTGTGTTGGACTGTGCTGTGTTGGACTGTTATATTTGGATGTGTTGGGTTGGATTATGCTGTGTTGAGTTGGGTTGGCTTGGTCTGTGTTGTTGTTGTTGTTGCTGTTCCCCAAGCTGCCTGGCCGAACAGCCCCAAGGCCCCGAGCAAGGCCAAGGCCATAACCGAGCGCCCCCCACACAACCCTCCCTGCCGACCACAATAAACCTGGGTGACCGAAGCCACTCCATGGCGGGGAGCTGAGGAGGGTGAGGAAACACCCGGAAAGCCAAAGCCCCACCCAAGGCCCTGTGCCCCTCAGCAATTATGAAGAGAAAGTTGAGGGGCAAAGGAAAAATGTGACGCTTTGGCTTCCAATCTTGGTAGATTGGGAGGTCAATCCACGGAAAAGACGCCGTCACTCGAGATCTAGAAAATATACAAGTAAAAGGCACAGTCTGAGTAAGCTATGGGTATGACAGAGATCGCTCAGTTCTCACTGAGACAAACACACAAGTGAACTGAACAAGAAAGTCATGGGAACGTTGATTCAATCGCTAATTTTAAGTTTGATAAATTATTGCATAATGATATGGGGTTCAACTAATTGCACTATATTAAATACTGTACAAAAAATGCAGAATTTTGCTGCAAAGGTAGCAGTGGGTGGAGCAAAAAAATACGACCATGTAACTCCGATAATAAAGGAATTAGAGTGGCTAAAAATAAAGCAAAAATATATATATGATACAGCTATTGCGGTGTATAAAGAAAGGCATAAGCTAATTCCAAACTGGCTAATACACTTTCCTATTGTTAATGAAACCATAAATAGTAACACAAGACAGCAAAACCATCTATATGTACAGAGAACAAACACCTTTTATGGTGAACGATCGCTTTTGGTAGCAGGTCCTAAAATATGGAATAGGTTGCCGAGATCAGTAAAGGACACAAATAACCTAAACACGTTTAAGCATATATTAAAAAAATATATTCTGAAACATGAAATGGATCAATAAACAAAAAATGTAATAATACTGTAACTGTATTTTTTTTTTTATAGATATTGAAGACTGTCCACAGTAACATACTAGAGATGTTTCTTATTGTAAATATGTATATATATAATGTATGTTTTTTTGTTTTTGTTTTTTTAATGTTTTATGTGAAGAACCATTGTAAAATGGAAAAATAAATATTCTGATTCTGATTCTGATTCTGATTCACTCTGATAGACCAGCCCATCACCACCTTGGACTGTGTTGGGCAGTGTTATGTTGTGTTGGATTGTGCTGTGTTGTATTGTGTTGGGCTGGGTTAAGCTATGTTGTGTTGAGTTGGGCTGTGTTGGGTTGAGTTGATTGAGCTTTTTTGTGTTATCCTGAACTGTGTTGCTTTGTATTGGTTTGAACTGTGTTGTGTTGTGCTGAACTGTGTTGTTTTGTATTGGTTTGAACTGTGTTGTGTACTTGTGTTGTGCTGAGCTGTGTTGTTTTGTATTGGTTTGGACTGTTTTGTGTTGAACTGTGTTGGTCTGTGTGTTTGTCTTGGATTGAGTTTTGTGTTGTGCTGTGTTGGGAGTGTTGAATTGGGCTGATGGGATTGTGTATTGGCTAGGATTGGTGGATCGGGTTAGGTTGTGTGGGCTATGTTCGGTTAGGTTGTGTTGTGTTGCGATAAGTTATGTTAGGTTGGGTAGACTGTAGTGGGTTGGGTTGGGTATGAATCTTAGTGTATGGTAAGGTAATGATTGCTTATGTTGAAAAGGTTAATAGCTTTTGGTTAGATTGGGGTGGGGTTATTTCAATTCATGTGTCCAGGAAGATTAGATTAGTAGTGTTTTCTATGGGAATACTGCGGTATGAATGTGGACAGAATACTTTGCAGCAGTTTGAACATATGAATATGAACATATATAAGAGTGAGGTGTGTGAGTGTGTGTGTGTGTGGGGGGGGGGGGGGGGGTATCGTTGACGAGGTGGATGCATGGAGTGAAGTTGGTGAAATGAATGGAATGGAATGGGTTGCAAAGAGAGCTACCTTCCAACAGAGGAAAAGAACTGCTTGAAGGCGATTTATTCATGTCGACCCCACGCGGACTGTTCAAGGTGTCTAATAAACTACAGATAATTATTAGAAACAAATATTAAAACAATATAACAACAACAACGTATGAATGTAAAGGCTTTATTCATACATGCTTAAAACCAATATAACAACAACAACGTATGAATGTAAAGGCTTTATTCATACATGCTTAAAACCAATATAACAACAACAACGTATGAATGTAAAGGCTTTATTCATACATGCTTAAAACCAATATAACAACAACAACGTATGAATGTAAAGGCTTTATTCATACATGCTTAAAAAAAAAAATTCGAACACAGCTGAGATACCCAAGTTGAAATGAAAAGAGGCAGGACACGACTTTTGAGCTTAAGGGGAGATGGGCGGTTTTTCTGGTCCACCTTCTTGCTCATGTTTAGGCCCTTTGGTTTTCAGATTAAAAGACGTTTAGCCCATTAGTTTGGCGAATTTACGACCTTTCGCCCCATTTCTTTGTCAATATCAAGACTTTCTGTGTAATTTAGGTGTCGATTTTTATCCTGGCGAGCGATAGCGAGCCTGTAATTTAAGCGAAACAGCCTTCGGCCGAGACATTTTTCTATAGAAATATGTACAAATATATGTTGAAGGTCTAGGGGGTGTTTTTGTAAAGTTTGATGGAGGTCTAGCGAGGAAACTATGAAATAAAGGAATACATTAATTAATAAAAAAAAAAAAAAAAAAAAAAAAACCCCGGCCCATGTTCCCTTATCTGGTGGGTGTAGGTGCAGGAGTGTGGGAGGGAGGTAAGAGGCGTATCCTACAGTGCCAGTATATCCTTGTATGGGTAACACGGAACCAACCAACATAGTTCATCACCCCAACTCTACCTGGCAAGGTGAACATTGAGAGTGAATGCTTTGAACTTGCTGTTAGTGGTGACAAGAAGTACTCATTATACATTTCCAAACATCGCTTTCATTTATTTAAGATGATTAAGTTCATGGAAACGTGAATTAAAATGTAAAACTTGCAAACTAAACAAACTACAATTGGGACAAGGACAATATAAAGTCAAATTAAATGATCAAAATCGCTATGTGGAAACAACGCTTACTAAAATGAAATTTGTGAAATAAAAGAACATAATCCACCACATAGGGTGTACATTACTACATGAGCAAGTTAATCTGGTTCCCAAGCAAACTAATCGCACATATAACAACGCACTATCGTCACGTTCAAGGAATTAGTCAAATTAGGGAAGTTAAAATGAGGAAACAATAGAATGCCAACATTTATGTCATGTTCAAAGTAGGACTAAGGACCATAAAAGGGTAATACATCAGTAACATCACAAATAAATAATATGAACAAAGAACCTTCGTCTGTCATAATCTGAAAACCATATATTATGTCAAATGTTGTTAAAAGTGGTTAATATTATACCACACTAAAACTTACGTTCGTCTAAAGTCAGTATTTATATTATTTGATAACGAATTCAGACGCGACCTATCAACACCAAATGAGAGAGAGAGAGAGTGAGTGTGTGTGAGAGAGTGTGAGTGTGCGTGTGTGAGAGTGAGTGAGCGAGAGGAACAGTGTGTGTGTGTGTGTGTGTACTGTATGTATGATGTGGAGGCGGAGATGAGTGTACAGTAGTGTAGTGTGTGGGTGGATGTTATGGTCAGGTTAGGTCTCCACCCACTGTTGACTCATCTTTCCCAAGCATCTTGTATATCCGCCTTCCTCACAACCGTTAAGGGGAGATTTCCACTTGAGGGAGTTTTTTCTTGACTCCTTTCTCCCTCATGTTTAGCCCCATTGCTTTTCTAATTTTAAGACGTTCGCCCCATTATTTTGATGATTTTAAGAACTTTCAACCCATTTCTGTCAATTTTAAGACCTTTCATGCAATGTAGGTGTCGATTTTATCCTGGCGAGCGATAGCCAGCCTGTAATTTAAGAGGAACCGGCTTTCAGCCGGGAAATTTTTCTACCGAAAAATGTACAAATTTATCTTGAAAGGGGCTCAAGGGGGCGTAATCTTAAGCTTGATGGATATCTAGAGACCAAACTAAAAACCTCCCCTTAACATGCATTTAATTGTCTTACACAATAATTAAAAAGTCCCGAGCGTTTGAAATAGGTATCAGTGTTAATCTTAGCTTCGTGTATTGAAATTAAGTGTAATGATGCGTTTTTTTTTTTTTTTTATAATAATGATGGACACATAAATAGGTAATATTTTATAAGCCTAACGCAAGCTCGTAATTATTAAACAACACGATCGCAGAGCACTATTACTTACAATTAAACAACACGATCGTAGAGCACTATTACTTACAATTAAACAACACGATCGTAGAACACTATTACTTACAATTAAACAACACGATCGCAGAGCACTATTACTTACAATTAAACAACACGATCGCAGAGCACTATTACTTACAATTAAACAACACGATCGCAGAGCACTATTACTTACAATTATACACCACGATCGCAGAGCACTATTACTTACAATTAAACAACACGATCGCAGAGCACTATTACTTACAATTAAACAACACGATCGCAGAGCACTATTACTTACAATTAAACAACACGATCGTAGAGCACTATTACTTACAATTAAACAACACGATCGCAGAGCACTATTACTTACAATTTGCGTATTTGAGTTTCGTAGATGTTCGACAATTAATAGGATGATTTCGTAATGGTCTCTACATCATTTGAATAATAGTTAAGGGGAGATCTCCACTTGAGGGATTTTTTTCTTGACCCCTTTCTCCCTCATGTTTAGCCCCATTGCTTTTGATATTATAAAACGTTTGTCCGATTAGTTTAGCGATTTTAAGAACTTTCACCCCATATTAAGACCTTTCGTGCAATTCAGGTGTCGATTTTATCCTGGCGAGCGATAGCGAGCCTGTAATTTAAGAGGAACCGGCCTTTGGCCGGGACATTTTTCTACCGAAAAATGTTCAAATTTATCTTGAAAGGGACTCAAGGGGGTGAAATTTTAAGATTGATGGTGGTTTAGGGAACAAACTAAATACCTCCCCTAAGACTTTTTCTATTGCACTAGACATATCGAAAGCCTTCGATAGAGTCTGGCATAAATCTTTAATTTCTAAACTACCCTCCTTCGGTTTCTATCCCTCCATCTGTGCCTTTGTCTCTAATTTCCTTTCCGGCCGTTCCATAGCCGCGGTTGTGGACGGCCATTGTTCACTTCCTCACTCTATAAACTCCGGTGTTCCTCAGGGCTCTGTCCTATCTCCTATTCTCTTTCTAATTTTTATAAATGATCTCCTTAACTGTACCTTAATTCTCATCCATTCATACGCAGACGACTCAACCTTGCACTACTCCATTAGTTTTTCAGAACGCCCCCGCCAGCAATCCCTCAACGACAAACGTAATGAAGCCATAGAACTCTTAAATTCTGATCTAAATACTATTTCCAATTGGGGCAGAGAAAACCTTGTTAACTTTAATGCTTCCAAAACCCAATTTCTCCATCTATCTACCCGTCAGGATCTCCCAGCGGACTATCCCTTATTCTTCAACAATACAAAAATCAACCCTTCATCTTCTCTCAATATTCTTGGTGTCTCTTTTTCTTCTGCTCTCATTTGGAAGGACCATATTACCAGTCTTGCTAAGGCAGCCTCCCAGAAGCTGGGTGTGCTCAACCGCCTTAGGGGGTTCTTTTCCCCTGTACAGCTTCTTGCTCTGTACAGGGGCATAGTGCGCCCTTGTATTGAGTATTGTTCACATGTGTGGGGAGGTTCCTCTCACACTGCTCTCCTAGACAAAGTTGAAAGGAAGGCCTTTCGTATCATTAACTCCCGTCCACTCACCAACTCTCTGCAATCTCTCTCTCTCCGCCGCAATGTTGCATCTCTCTCGCTATTCTATCGCTACTATAATAATCAGTGTTCCTCAGAGCTATCCCAGTGCATACCACCTCCTTTACGTAGGGCACGTGGTACCCGTCTTGCAACTCAATCCCACCCCTACTCTGTGCAACTCTCCAACCCAAGAGTGAAACGTTACTCTCAAACTTTCTTCTACTCAACAGCTGAGCTCTGGAACTCTCTCCCAGAATCAGTCTTTCCCTCTTCCTATGACTTAAATTGCTTCAAACTCCGTGTGTCCAGGCATTTTGGCTCGAACGTCCCTTGATTTTGGCCCTGTCACTCTTTCAACTATGGGGGAGGCACTCGCTATAGGCAGTTATGCCTTTTGCCTCCCTCAATCACATAGAAAAAAAAAAAAAAAAAAAAAAAAAAAAAAAAAGCTAATACTTATGCCTCCTGGAATGTTAAATAACGTCCCCCACGAGAGGTTACGTTAGGTTAGAAAGCTACGTTAGGTTAGGTTAGGTCAGGATAGATTAGCTTAGTTAAGATAGGTTCTAAGAACTCTTACTGGGATTTTTACCCCTTAATTTATCTCATTCTTTAAGTGTTTTGAAAATGTCAATTAAATAATATTCACTCAAAACTAACAAACTCATTAACACATGAAATGTACTCTACATTTGACATACAAATCATCGGTTCCATGTCATCTCAACCAGTAGACCATTTCAACCAGTAGCTCTCAACCAGTGCCAAATTAACCCAGACCAACCAAACCAGTGCCAAAATATAGTACTAACCTAACCTAACCTAACCTAACCTAACCGTATTGGTTGATTTGGTACTGGTTGAGAGCTACTAGTTGAAATGGTCTACTGGTTGAGTTGACCGGTCACCCAAATCATCATGTTTCGATTTTCAACTACAATAAGTATTTAATTTCATTGTGAATCAAGGTGTTGGTACTTCTTGGCCCGCCGGCACATATCCCGTTTACGTGTACATTGACAGATGTATAGCATTTTGTACTGGTACTACATATCCTTAAGGGGAGGTTTTTAGTTTGGTCTCTAGACTTCCATCAAGCTTAAAATTACCCCCCTTTCAAAAACAAATTGTAAATTTTTCGGTAGAAAATGTCCCGGCCGAAGGTCGGTTCGTCTTAACCTTTTCACGTTTTTATGACGCAGATGGGACGGGTGGATGAGACTCGTTAGCCTTGGTCGGCAACTCATCTAGGGGAGACAACCTTATACAAATCCGGGTGGATGGGACTCGTCAGCCTTGGTTGGCAACCTGTCTAGGGGAGTAAACCTGATACAAATCCGTACTGCTTACCTAAGGGTAAGGCAGGTTAGTGGATGGATTAGCCGAACACCACTGTAGAAAAATAGTGCTAACAAGATACACAGATGGCCTCTGAGTCGGACGGATCCTAAATTGAGTGATCAATCCTGTAAGTCCTTCATTAAACTGGCTCGGGTTGTCCCTCTCACAGGGAATAGGTCCGCTTGGGGGCATTCTGTGTATGGCCACCCTCGTAAGGGGAGTAAGGCGTCCGGCAATAGATAGATAGATAGATGACGCAGAGGTTGCCAGATTAGCAATAATAAATAGAGTTCTCTCACTCTTATAATTACCTCTCCAAAATTAGTTTTCTGCCCACAGCTAACTCAAAGACAACTGCAGAGGTTGAAGTAACTAAACTAAAGGTTTCTAAACACCCCTGATAGTAACAAAGGCTTTAAAGTATCCCTAATAGGCTCAAAATTGCGTCAAGAAAGTGAGAGGGTTAAATTGCAGGCTCGCTATCGCTCGCCAGGACAAATAATGACACGAAAGGTCTAAAAATGGAAAAAAATAGGGCGAAAGGAGTCAAGAAAAAACGCCCTCAAGTGGAAATCTCCCCTTAAATCAAGCAATGTGGCTTGGGAAAAATACCACATACGTAAATTTTTAAGCACGTTTGCCTGTTGATCATTGCATATTTTACTTTGACAAGACGTTTCGCACGAGAGTTGACCACGTACATTTGGTTATTTCTACTGTTTAGTTATCACCAATTTAGTTGCAAATTACAAATATTGCCCAGGTTCTAACTAAACTAAAACACATGATAAAGCTTAACAAATGTATATATCGCTTAAGAGGAGATATCCACTTGAGGGACTTTTTTCTGGACTCCTTTCTCCCTCATGTTTAGCCCCATTGTTTTTCTAATTTTAAGACGTTTGCCCCATTATTTTGAAGATTTTAAGAATGTTCAACCCATTTCTGTCAATTTTAAGACCTTTCGTGCCATTTAGGTGTCGATTTTATCCTGGCGAGCGATAGCGAGCCTGTAATTTAAGAGGAACCGGCTTTCAGCCGGGACATTTTTCTATCGAAAAATTTACACATTTAGCGCTCAAGGGGGGTGTAATCTTAAGCTTGAAGGATATCTAGGGAACAAACTAAAAACCTCCCCTTAAAGGGATTATGCTTATGAATAATGGCTCCCGAAATTAAGTAACTGAGAATATGCTCAGATCAATATATGGTGTTGAGTTAAATATGCAATATTTAACCCCTTGAAGCTCTGACGCGTTTTAGCAGTTTATTTTGGATATCATTAGACGATTTTATGCAGCTTAGGAAGGATCTGTGGGTATTAAAAGGGTACGTACTATCTCAATCAACCCTCTGACTTCCGTATACCGTTACTAATCTGAATAAAATCGTCTAATAGTAGCCCGAAAACAGAACAGAAACGCGTATTGGAGCTTGAAAGGGTTAATAGTATTGTCATAGTATTAGAGGGGGGGGGGGGGGGTTAAAACGGACAGAAGTAACACACACACACACACACACACACACACACACACACACACACGCACACGCACACGCACGCACACACACACACACACACACACTAAAGAGAGAGTGTTGAGGAGGGTGACGCCCTTGAAGTTTTCCCTGGCGTGGGTGGGTCACACAGTTAAACAGGTACAATACATCAGGTCTGTCAGGTTAAGGGGAGGCAGGCCGTTTTTCTGGACCCGCTTTTCCCTAATGTTTAGCCCCACTAGTTTTGAGATTATAAGACATTCGGCCCAGTAGTTTGGCGATTTTAACACCTTTCGCCCCATTTCGTTGTCAATGTTAAGACCTTTCGTGCCATTTAGGTGTCGATTATTTCCTGGCGAGCGATAGCGAGCCTACAATTTTAAGAGGAACTGGCATTCGGCCGGGAAATTTTTCTACCTAAAAATGTACAAACTTATCTTGAAGGGGGGTCTAGGGGGTGTTTTTCTAAGCTTGATGGAGGTCTAGGGAGGAAACTAACAAAAAATATATGAATAAATGAATTAATAGACCAAACAAACGGTCAGTCTTCCCTTAGGGCTTAGGTCATTGTATAGTCAGGGGTTAGTGAAATTATAAACTACAAATGCGATTCAGTTATTTTCTATTCTTACTCCGGAAAACATTATATTGTTTGAATGGTCGGCTTTGTTGTTCTTGGGGTCAGGGAGCGGGGGTGGATAAAGAGGCTTTTTTTGAGCAATTTCTACGAGCAATTATGGTCTGGCAGCTTCAAAAATGACACTTTATCAGGATTCAGCCGGCTAGCATACTCTACCTTCAAGTCTGGTTACCGATACCAGTGCAAAGAAGTCCCGCAATAATACGAGGAAAAACTTGCTCATGGAAAATTGACGGAAAAAGCGCTCGTGTGACAGCGGCTTAAGGGGGGTGACCTGTTTTTGTTCTGTCCTTTTCTATCTTTCTCAGGCTTGTATCCATTTGGCCCCATTCAGCCTACTGTTTTAAGACGTTTATCCCCATCCAGGTGTAATTTTTTTACTGGTGAGCGGTAGCGAGCCAGCATATTTTTTATTTTTGTTTGACAGGCTAAATTTGTATATTTTCCGATAGAAAAATGTCTCCGGCGAAGCCGGATTTCTTCATATAATGCTGGCTCGCTATCGCTCGCCAGGAAGAAATCGTCACCTAGATGGGGATAAACGTCTTAAAATAGTTGGCTGAATGGGGCCGAATGGATACAAGCCAGAGAAAGAGAGAAAAGGACAGAAATAACAAAAAGCAGGTCACCCCCCTTAAGACAATATTGATATGTTACCGTATTTTGTAGATACTGATTGAAATTTGGTATGCAGATATATATGACCCACCTAATGTCCAGTGCCACTTTAGAGCTAAAACTGCATGCCCAACCCTGAGAACATCATGGTAGGCTGTAAATAATTAAATTATGATATATTTCTTTAACTGTCTTGATAGTATAATGCATAGAGCGCTGAATTTCGATGTGAGTATCCTGGGTTCGAGTCCTCGGAGTGCCACATGTATTTGTTGATTTAATTAATTGAGTTTAGATGTGAAGTTGGTTGGTGTAAAACACATAATAATATCACCACGTTTATTGAGCCATCGCCCTGTATTTTAGCAACCGTATAATTTATATATGACCTCTAAAAAGGTCGCCATTCAATTTTTGATGGAAAAGATATGTTTATTTCCGACCCTGCAGAAATGGGTGAATAAACAATATTGACTTATAGCTGCATTTATTTAAGGGGAATTGGTTAACTTTTTGAGCGATTTTTGCATGTATTCATTATTTTTCTAGTTTCCTCCCTAGACCTCCATAAAAAAAAAAAAAAAAAAAAATCCATTAGATCCCCCTTCTAGATTAATTTGTACATTGTCCCGGCCGAAGGCCGCTTCTTCAAACATTACAGGCTCACTATCGTTCGTCAGGGGGAAAATCGACACCTAAATAGCACGAAAGGTCTAAATATTGACGAAGAAATGGGGCGAAAGGTCTTAAAATCGACTAACTAATGGGGCTAAACATGAGAGAAAAAGTGGTCCAGAAAACCGGCCCATCCCCCCTTAATGAACTAAAATTGGAAGCCAAATAATAGTCAACCACAGGAAATACCCTATTAAATGTTGTTTACTGTGCAGGATACGAACACTGCATACCCAACCCATCAAAACTGGGGAATCAAATATATTGTTTTATTTGTAGTAGTCTTTCTAGAGATACCGAGCCGAAATATTGCATCCATATACACATGTAATATAGAAAGTACCCTACCTATATTTCATTGGATTATAACCAGGTTAATATTTTGAGGTCATACGCATTAAAAACCTCTATTAAACAGAGGAAATTGTTCTGGTTTCCAAATCACTATGCCGTGGTAGTATTTAGTCATACTACCTCCTTGGTCATTTAACCCCTTCAGTACCGGCAACGTCTTCTTATCTGTATGTTGGCTACTATTAGACGATTGTATTCAGTTTGCAAAGGGTCTACAGCAACTAACAGGCTTCGAACTATCTCACTTAACCCTTTTCACTACCACAGATCCTTCATAAACAGCACAACATCGTCTAAATATAACTAGCATCAAATTTAAAAGACGTCGTCGGTACAGAGGGGGTTAACAGGACAAATTGAATACCATATTAGATGAAATACTGACCATAAATGTGGAAAGTCTAGCATTAGCTTGGTTTAAGGGGAGATCTCCACTTGAGGGATTTTTTTCTTGACCCCTTTCTCCCTCATGTTTAGCCCCATTGCTTTTGATATTATAAAATGTTTGCCCCATTAGTTTAGCGATTTTAAGAACTTTCACCCCATATTAAGACCTTTCGTGCCATTTAGGTGTCTATTTTATCCTGGCGAGCGATAGCGAGCCTGTAATTTAAGAGGAACCGGCCTTCGGCCGGGACATTTTTCTACCGAAAAATGTACAAATTTATCTTGAAAGGGACTGAAGGGGGTGTAATTTTAAGGTTGATGGAAGTCTCGTGAACAAACTAAATACCTCGCCTTCAACTAAGCACGTACTAAATACCTCCCCTTCAACTAAGCACGTACTAAATACCTCCCCTTCAACTAAGCACGTACTAAATACCTCCCCTTCAACTAAGCACGTACTAAATACCTCCCCTTCAACTAAGCACGTACTAAATACCTCCCCTTCAACTAAGCACGTACTAAATACCTCCCCTTCAACTAAGCACGTACTTTAAATTGCATAGTAGACGCAGGCGCTGCGTAATGGTATGCGCTTGCTTTGAACCCCTTCGATACCGGCGACGTCTTTTTCATTTAATTTCAGCTACCTTTAGACGAATTTATGAGGCTTAGGAAGGATATGTGATAGCTAAAAGGATTCATTGATATAGTGTGTAGCCTTTTGATTGATAGACATCCTTCCCAAGCTCAATACAATAATCTAACAGTTGCCAGAATCTAATAAGTACATCACCGGTAGGGAAGGGGTTAAGGGGAGGTATTTAGTTTGTTCCCTACTTTTTCATCAAGCTTAAAATTACATCGCCTAGACCCCCTTTCAAGATAAATTTGTGCATTTTTCAGTAGAAAAATGTCCCGGCCGGAGGCCGGTTGCTCTTAAATTACAGGCTCGCTATCGCTCGCCAGGAAAAAATCGACACCTTAACGGCACGAAAGGTCTTAAAATTGACAGAAATGGGGCAAAATGTCTTAAAATACCCAAACTACTAGGGCGAAGGTCTTAAAATCTCAACAGCAATGGGGCTAAACATGAGGGAGAAAGGGATCCAGAAAATAATCCCTCAAGTGGAAATGTCCCCTTAATACTAATGATCATGCAAGCAGCTAGACAGACCTGAACGGGCAAATATTCTCCGCCATAATCCGCAAGCAGAGACACAAAATAAATAAAGTGTGGTGTTATCTTGCCTATAAATAAAGTGTGGTGTTATCTTGCCTATAAATAAAGTGTGGTGTTATCTTGCCTATAAATAAAGTGTGGTGTTATCTTGCCTATAAATAAAGTGTGGTGTTTTCTTGCCTATAAATAAAGTGTGGTGTTATCTTGCCTATAAATAAAGTGTGGTGTTTTCTTGCCTATAAATAAAGTGTGGTGTTATCTTGCCTATAAATCTCAAGTGGTGGCACTGAGGCTGTGACAGAGGCCAAGGTGAAGCCACACCTCGGCCTTCCCACAACATTACACATGTCATTAAAGGGGGGTCACAGGCTTTGTTTATTCTCTCTCTTTCTCTCTTTCCCTGGCTTGTATCCATTCGGCCCCATTCAGCCAACTGTTTAAGACGTTTATCCCCATCCAGGTGTCGATTTCTTCCTGGCAAGCGATAGCGAGCCAGCATTGTATGAAGAAATCCGGCTTCGCCGGAGACATTTTTCTATCGAAAAATGTACAAATTTAGCATGCTATCAAAACAAAAATATATATATGCTGGCTCACTACCGCTCGCCAGGAAAATATTGAAAATATTGTCTCAAAACAGTAGGCTGAATGGTGCCGAATGGATAAAAGCCAAAGAAAGAGGGAGAGAAAGAGAAAAAAATCGAGGTGGGCTCCCTTAACGTTTACCCTTAACTTAACATGCACTGTATTTAGAAGCCAAAATACCACTAATGCAGTATCAGTCAGGCAGTCTACCATTTTAATAACCAGGTAGTCATTTAGTCAGCCAGCCACCACGTCAGTCAATTAACTACCTCGTCAGTCAGTCAGCCAGCCACCACGTCAGTCAATTAACTACCTCGCCAGTCATTTAGTCAGCCAGCCACCACGTCAGTCAATTAACTACCTCGCCAGTCATTTAGTCAGCCAGCCACCACGTCAGTCAATTAACTACCTCGCCAGTCATTTAGTCAGCCAGCCACCACGTCAGTCAATTAACTACCTCGCCAGTCATTTAGTCAGCCAGCCACCACGTCAGTCAATTAACTACCTCGCCAGTCATTTAGTCAGCCAGCCACCACGTCAGTCAATTAACTACCTCGCCAGTCATTTAGTCAGCCAGCCACCACGTCAGTCAATTAACTACCTCGCCAGTCATTTAGTCAGCCAGCCACCACGTCAGTCAATTAACTACCTCGTCAGTCAGTTAGCCACCTCGTCAGTCAGTTAGCCAGCCACCACGTCAGTCAATTAACTACCTCGTCAGTCAGTTAGCCACCTCGTCAGTCAGTCAGCCAGTCGCTCAGTAGTAATCCTCGACATCCAAAATGAGGAAAGGTTAATGAAGGATAATGAAGGAATATAATGAGCTATGTAACACTAAAGGATATGAACTTGTCATTCCAAATAGTTCCTACTGACTAAAGTAATATTACCGGTCACATTATTAAAACAATAAATGATAAAGAGAACAATTAATACCATCCATTAATCGATTCCTTAAGGGGAGGTTTTTAGTTTGGTCCCTAGACATCTATCAAGCTTAAGATTACACCCCCTTGAGCCCATTTCAAGATAAATTTGTAAATTTTTCGGTAGAAAAATGTCCCGGCCGAAGGCCGGTTACTCTTAAATTACAGGCTCGCTATCGCTCGCCAGGATAAAATCGACACCTAAATTGCACGAAAGGTCTTAAAATTGACAGAATGGGTTGGAAATTCTTAAAATTACCAAACTAATAGGGCAAACTTCTTAAAATCTCAAAAGCAATGGGGCTAACCATGAGGGAGAAAGGGGTCAAGAAAAAAATCCCTCAAGTGGAGACCTCCCCTTAAATAACTTGAGTCTATATAAAGAATAAAAAAGTAGCCAGTGTTAGAAGTAGTCTCTTCTGCAACTTCAACAGGACTATATAAAACTTAGTCATTAAACGTTCAAGTTGTGTTGCCGTGCGCTGAAGGAACAATAACCTCTAATAACTACAGAGAAAATTGAAGATAACATTGTGGAGGTGTGCAACAAAAATTCACTGCACGGTTGCATATAAAATAATAAATGCTTTGAAGATGAAACATTTGACCTATGATCGATCTCAATAGTTTCCTAATAACCATTGAATTCCTATTAGGTCATACACTGTAAAATATCAAAGGTATAGAAAGGTATAAAACTAATTGGGTATATTGCTTGTGATTACCCTTTCTACCCTTATTTATTAAATAGGTTTATTACTTCCAATATACCTTAATAATTAGGATATATTATTATGTCCATACTAATTTAACTTTTCGTAACTCCTTTTAACACATATTTTTTGACAGAGTAGATTTTCATATAAATACATTTTTTCTTGATTTAAAACACACATCCCATCCAAGTTGTCGGTTCACTAATACTAATACATCCGGTAATGCAGTCACTCAAACACATTGGTGGACGTCTTATGTTGGGATTTATGGATGCACGTCTCAATTTATGCAATATACTGCATTAGATGGGATATATGGTTTGATACCAATACAAATGCAACGTCTCTCATATATCAATTCCGGAAATATAAATGTTCCACAAACCAGTTTAAGGGGAGATATCCACTTGAGGGACTTTTTTCTTGACCCCTTTCTCCCTCATGTCTAGCCCCATTGCTTTTGAGATTTTAAGACGTTCGCCCCATTATTTTTACGATTTTAAGAACTTTCAACCCATTTCTGTCAATTTTAAGACCTTTCGTGCCATTTAGGTATCGATTTTATCCTGGCGAGCGATAGCGAGCCTGTTATTTAAGAGGAACCGGCTTTCAGCCGGGAAATTTTTCTACCGAAAAATGTACAAATTTATCTTGAAAGGGGGTCAAGGGTGTTTAATTTTAAGTTTGATGGAGGTTAAGGTAATAAACTAAAAACCTCCCCTTAAGTAACTGTAGGCTACACAACTATAATTACATATTCACATCAATCTTCAAGCTTTTAATACCTTATAAAGCTCTGCATTTTCTCGTTTGGGTTGGATAACGATTCAAGCTTAGTATCTCTCGTGAGTGTTGGCTGCTGGCAGTTTCAGTAGATCAAACACAACTCATAGAAAACAACTATGTAATTCGAATATGGAGGACCCTTTAACTCCTCCAAATATATAAAAGTAGGCCTATATCTGATCAAGACTGTACATGCGCCCAAAGTTGTCACCCCACACTAAATACAACACACAGCCACAGTGAACCTGGTGGTGATGGGCTGGTCTATCAGAGTGAGAACTGAGCGATCTCTGCCATACCCATAGCTTACTCTGACTGTTCCTTTAACTTATATATTTTCTAGATCTCAAGTGACGGCGTCTTTTCCGTGGATTGACCTCCCAATCTACCAAGATTGGAAGCCAAAGCGTCACATTTTTCCCTTGCCCCTCAACTTTCTCTTCATAATTGCTGAGGGGCACAGGGCCCTGGGTGGGGCTTTGGTTTCCCGGGCGTTTCCGCACCCTCCTCAGCTCCCCGCCATGGAGTGGCTTCGGTCACCCAGGCTTTATTGTGGTCGGCAGGGAGGGTTCTGTGGGGGCGCTGGGTTATGGCCTTGGAATTGCTCGGGGCCTTGGGGCTGTTCGGCCAGGCAGCTTGGGGAACAACAACAAAAACAACAACAACAGTGAACCTTCTATCCATTAGCTATATCCTCCAATCCCGATAGAGGTAATAAAACAAGACATTCATAAAGGAGATATTAATCCTTGTTGGGAAAATTTAATAGACAGCGACTTTTCCGGGCTCAGCTACCAGTCAGATAGAAAGAAATTCCGTAATACAACCTGTGCAATGTTGACTATCCTAACAACACGGCATTGAATGAAACCCCTCAACAGTGGGCACTTGTGTTTTCTTGTAAATAATGTATATTTATAGGGCTAAACCTCATAATAATTCATAGACAATATTATATGAGAATGTAAGGTTGGTATACAATGCTTCACGATGTATTAGGCACGAGTGACGCTTGCATTACGACCAGACCAGACCAGACCAGATGGCTGGAGTAAAATAGCAAAGAAGAGTAATTGGGCAGAGGAAGAACAAGCTGAGAAGTGAGAAGTACAGTAGAAGACTGAAAGTTCTCGGGCTCAACCAAGCATTACGAAGGGAAATCACGGGGTTATATAGTAACATGATTTGAATTGCAAAATGTTTTAAGGGGAGGTTTTTAGTTTGGTCTCTAGATATCCATCAAGCTTAAGATTACATCCCCTTGAGCCCCTTTCAAGATAAATTTGTACATTTTTCGGTAGAAAAATGTCCCGGCTGAAAGCCGGTTCCTCTTAAATTACAGGCTCGCTATCGCTCGCCAGGATAACATCGATACCTAAATGGAACGAAAGGTCTTAAAATTGACAGAAATGGGTCGAAGGTTCTTAAAATCGTCAAAATAATGGGGCGAACGTCTTAAAATTAGAAAAGCAATGGGGCTAAACATGAGGGAGAAAAGAGTCAAGAAAAAAATCTCTCAAGTGGAAATCTCCCCTTAACATTTGAGTGTTGCCAGCTTTATCCCAAGGTTCTTCCTTATTTGGTATGGTCTCTTCTACACTATTATAATTTGATTGTTATTAATCCTTTCCATCTATCTATTGTATTTCCATCTATCTATTGTATTTCCATCTATCTATTGTATTTCCATCTATCTATTGTATTTCCATCTATCTATTGTATTTCCATCTATCTATTGTATTTCCATCTATCTATTGTATTTCCATCTATCTATTGTATTTCCATCTATCTATTGTATTTCCATCTATCTATTGTATTTCCATCTATCTATTGTATTTCCATCTATCTATTGTATTTCCATCTATCTATTGTATTTCCATCTATCTATTGTATTTCCATCTATCTATTGTATTTCCATCTATCTATTGTATTTCCATCTATCTATTGTATTTCCATCTATCTATTGTATTTCCATCTATCTATTGTATTTCCATCTATCGATTGTATTTCCATCTATCTATTGTATTTCCATCTATCGATTGTATTTCCATCTATCTATTGTATTTCCATCCATCTATTGTATTTCCATCTATCTATTGTATTTCCATCCATCTATTGTATTTCCATCTATCTATTGTATTTCCATCTATCTATTGTATTTCCATCTATCTATTGTATTTTTTTTTATTCATGAGTTCCCATTCGACCTTCCTCTTTCCTAATATGCTTACCGTGTTGCTGCAGGGACTCCTATATTTGCAACGTACGGTATTCAACACACTTTCTCTCTCACACACACTCTCACACACACACACACACACACAGCCCGTAGCCTAGTAGGTAGAGCTCTCGTCTCACACACGAGGGGTCGGGGGTTCGATCCCCGGCCGGGCGGAGACAAATTGGGCTTGTCTCCTTTCATGTGTTAGCCTCAGTTCACCTAGCTGTAAATAGGGACCTGGAATAAGTGGACGACGTTGTGACGTCCCATCTGGGGTTGGCAAAAATGGTACAAGGCGAGATGGGTATCATATGGTTCACCTAAGCTGATGGCTACCTAAGCCTTCGGGCGAGACGGTACCATCTATAGTGAGAATGGTACCATACAGATCCACCCTAAGCCTTCGTTTCCGATGTCGCCAATTGGCTAAATACAGACTACACACACATCCACAGCCATTCCAACAGTACATAAAACACTTTACCTGCATTTCACGCAATACATTCCCAGTTAAGGAGGCGCGATAATAATGAGCTTAGCTCGCATTGCGTGGATTCCCCTTGACGAACAAGTAACTGAGTAACACACACACACACACACACACACACACACACACACACAATCTCTCATATGTTCGTGTACCATCAAATAACGATAAATCATAAACATGATAATACACTCCCCCTTCCTCCCCGATTGCTCTCTTCCTTGTACCCCCCCCCCCCCTCTCTCTTTCTCTCCACAACCTTCACCCCCACCTTAAGGGGAGACTGGCCGTTTGTTTGGTCTATTAATTCATTTATTCATATATTTTGTTTTAGTTTCCTCCCTAGACCTCCATCAAGCTAATAAAAACACCCACTAGATAAATTTGTATATTTTTCGGTAGAAAAATGTCCTGACCGAAGGCCGGTTCCTCTTAAACTTGCAGGCTCGCTATCGCTCGCCAAGAAAAATCGAAACCTAAATGGCACGAATGGTCTTAAAATTGACAACGAAATGGGGCGAAAGGTGTTAAAATCGCCAAACTAATGGGCCGAACGTCTTATACTCTCAAAAGTAGTGGGGCTAAACATAAGGGAGAAGGGGGTCCAGAAAAACGGTCTGCCTCCCCTTACCACCGTAGCGCTGACCAAACACGGTACTGGGAAAGTGGAGGGGGTATCGCATGTCTCCGCCACACGCATACGATACTGTTTATATACTAGAGGTGTGAGGCTAGACGTAATGCGCATATATTCAATCGTTCATAACACTCACACACACACACACACACACACACACACACACACACACACACACACACACACACACATAATTGCGAATCAAAGTAAAACAAACCCGAAAGAATTCTATAGTTATATCAGAAAGAAAAAAGTAGTTACTTCAACTGTTGGACCGTTAGTCGATGAAAAAGGAGAATACACCAAAGACGAAGTACAAATGAGTAATGCCCTCAATACCTTCTTTGCATCAGTTTTTACAACAGAAGACCTCAGTGATATCCCTACACCATCGCCGATTCAGATTGATAATTCAGATGTTCTAAGCAATATCACCGTTACAGAGAGAGAAGTATTGAATTGTTTAGATAAACTCAAGGTAAATAAAACGCCAGGACCTGATACAATCTCGCCTAGAGTTCTAAAGGAAGCTAAGAATGAGCTCTCCAAACCACTGACATTACTATTCAATAAATCCTTGCAGTCTGGAACTATGCCTGATCAGTGGAAGCTAGCCAACGTAACACCGATATTCAAAAAAGGCAGCAAATCCCTACCCAGTAACTATCGTCCAATTAGCTTAACCTCAGTTGTATGTAAAATGCTAGAAACGGTCATACGAGACAGACTCGTAAATCACTTAGAGGAAAATAACATACTTAAAGATCAACACGGCTTTCGTAAAAAACGTTCCTGTTTAACAAACCTCTTAGACTTCTTCCACGATATCCTCAACCTCTACGATGAGAGTAAAGCTGTAGATATTATATACCTTGATTTTCAAAAGGCCTTTGACAAAGTTCCCCACAAACGTTTACTGCTAAAACTAAAAGCGCATGGAATACAAGACGGTGTGTTGAAATGGATAGAAAATTGGCTCAGCAACAGAAAGCAAAGGGTAGTCATAAACGGTAAGGCATCTAAATGGACCAATGTAAGTAAGTAGCGGGGTACCCCAGGGATCGGTACTAGGACCAATTCTCTTTCTAATTTACATCAACGACATAGATGAGGGTCTCACCTGCACAATCTCAAAATTTGCTGACGATACAAAAATTGCAAATAGCGTACTCTCAAAAGAACAAGTTGACGATATGCAACACAATCTAGATAAATTGTCATGTTGGGCCCAAATTTGGCAAATGAGTTTCAATGCGGATAAATGTAAAGTACTACATGTCGGATACCTAAATGAGAAAGCAAACTATTCGATGAATGGCACTCAGCTTAAGAATGTAAACAGAGAAACTGATCTGGGAGTAACAATATCGAGTAACCTAAAACCGAGTCAACAATGTTCAGAAGTTGTTAAGAAGGCAAACAAAATAATTGGCTTTATAGGCAGGTCATTTTAGCATAAATCCAAAGAAGTTATCCTAACCCTTTACAATTCCTTAGTCCGCCCTCTTCTGGAATACTGCGTTCAATCCTGGTGCCCTTATTACCAAAAAGATATAAACAAGCTAGAACGAGTTCAACGTAGAGTTACCAAAATGATACCTAGCCTAAAGAACAAACCATACGAAGAGCGTCTTAGAGAATTAAATCTATTTCCTTTAACCCAGCGCAGATTAAGGGCGACTTAATTAAAGTGTTCAAAATCATCAAAGGCATCGACAATATGAACTGTAGTAAGTACTTCACTATCGACCAATCTAATTACACGCGGGGAAACGGTTGCAAAATTATTGGTAAATCTTTTAACTCGCACGAATCTAAGAATTTCTTCTTCAATCGAGTTGTCAACTTGTGGAATGGGCTTCCCCGAGACGTTATAGACTGCAGCACCGTTGATTCATTTAAATTCCGCCTAGACAAATATCTCGCATCAAACCCGCGACTGACTGCGTTTGTAAATGAATAACTTTATCCTCCCCTCAGTTACTAACCCATATGTCCCCTACTAACTTCCTAGTCCTGCCACTAACGGTTCCCTTTCCAATGTTCCCTTACCCACTCTAAACCACTGTTTGGACAATTGATCCTCAGTGTTTTGGAGGACAAGCAGCCTAGAAGGGTCACTAGATCTGTTGTTGCTTGATTTCCTTTGTACTCCTTTGTACTCCTTTGTACTTTGTACACTACGAACACAGTAAAAAGACAAACCAACTATCAAAATCGCTGTGTTATGTTAAGGGGAGATATCCACTTGAGGGATTTTTTTCTGGACTCCTTTCTCCCTCATGTTTAGCCCCATTGTTTTCCTAATGTTAAGACGTTCGCCCCATTATTTTGACAATTTTAAGAACTTTCAACCCATTTCTGTCAATTTTAAGACCTTTCGTGCCAATTAGGTGTCGATTTTATCCAGGCGAGCGATAGCGAGCCTGTAATTTAAGAGGAACCGGCTCTCAGCCGGGAAATTTTTCTACCGAAAAATGTACAAATTTATCTTGAAAGGGCCTCAAGGGGGTGTAATCTTAAGCTTGAAGGATATCTACGGACCAAACTAAAAACCTCCCCTTAAATATGTAATCATGTAACGCTTAATAGTGTTCCATTATCTTGGACATTTGAATTAGTTAGAGTGGTTAAATTAGTGCATATTTAAAAATGAGGGTAAGTCTAATTGGGCATAAGAGTTGAATCCGTTATTGTAGTCGAATTAGACAGCGTGATAATTAGTCCGAGATACTACTGTACATTAGTTTATTGTTAACGAATTAGTTTATTGTTAACGAATTAGTTTATTGTTAACGAATTAGTTTATTGTTAACGAATTAGTTTATTGTTAACGAATTAGTTTATTGTTAACGAATTAGTTTATTGTTAACGAATTAGTTTATTGTTAACGAATTAGTTTATTGTTAACGAATTAGTTTATTGTTAACGAATTATATCAACGAATATGAATGACAATCGATTTAATTATTATGTTTTTTACACCAACCAACTTCACATCTAAACTCAATTAATTAAATCAACAAATACATGTGGCACTCCGAGGACTCGAACCCAGGATACTCACATCGAAATTCCGCGCACTATGCATTACGCTATCAAGACAGTTAGGCAGACCTGTCGAATTAGTAGGCTACAAATGGTCGATATGTCTACGATGCCGATTATGTCCATGTAAACAAATTAGTTCTATCAGTCAAATTAGTCTGAACATTTGAATCTGAACCACCACACCTCTTCTATTATCCAACTCTCTCCTGCAGACCTTCCGGTTAAGGGGAGATGGCCTGTTTTTCTGGCCCCCCTTCTTCCTCATGTTTAGCCCCATTGGTTTTCAGATTATAAGACGTTCGACCCATTAGTTTGGCGATTTTAAGACCTTTCGCCCCATTTCTTTGTCAATATTAAGACTTTTCTTGTTATTAAGTGTCGATTTTTTCCTGGCGAGCGATAGCGAGCCTGTAATTTAAGAGAAACCGGCCTTCGGCCGGCAAATGTTTCTATCGAAAAATTTACAAATTTATCTTGAAGGAGGGCCTTGGGCGGGTGTTTTTAAAGCTTGATGGAGGTCTAGGGAGGACAAAAATAAAATAAAGATATATAAATGAGCAGATAAAAAAGACCCATCTCCTCTTAAAGAACAACAGCCAACAACAAGAGTGAGGTGAGATTCCATAATTATACCTCCCACTCTATATTACGCCACGGAGGAACTCGTATAACATAGTAAATATGATACGATGAGAGAGAGAGAGAGAGAGAGAGAGAGAGAGAGAGAGAGAGAGAGAGAGAGAGAGAGAGAGAGAGAATGAATGAGAGTGAAAGACAGAATGAGAGTGAAAGACAGAGAATGAGAGTGAAAGTGAGAGTGAAAGAGTACAAAGGAGTACAAAGGAAATGAAGCTACAACAGATCTAGTGACCCTTCTAGGTTGCTTGTCCTCCAAAACACTGATGATCAAGTGTCCAAACAGTGGTTTAGAGTGGGTAAGGGAACATTGGAAAGGGAATTACTGCCCTGGAACTAATGTCCGTGGCAGGATTAGGAAGTTAGTAGAGGACAGATTGGTTAGTAACTGAGGAGGGGATAAAATAAAGTTATTCATTTACAAACGCAGTCAGTCGCGGGTTTGATGAGAGACATTTGTCTAGGCGGAGTTTAAATGAATCAACGGTGATGCAGCCTATAACGTTTCGGGGAAGCCCATTCCACAAGTTGACAACTCGATTGAAGAAGAAATTTTTAGATTCGTGCGAGTTAAAAGATTTACCAATAATTTTGCAACCGTTCCCCGCGTGTAATAGATTGGTCGATAGTGAAGTACTTACTACAGTTCATATTGTCGATGCCTTTGATGATTTTGAACACTTGAATTAAGTCACCTCTTAATCTGCGCTGGGTTAAAGGAAATATATTTAATTCTCTAAGACGCTCTTCGTATGGTTTGTTCTTTAGGCTAGGGATCATTTTGGTAACTCTACGTTGAACTCGTTCTAGCTTGTTTATATCTTTTTGGTAATAAGGGCACCAGGATTGAACGCAGTATTCCAGAAGAGGGCGGACTAAGAAATTGTAAAGGGTTAGGATAACTTCTTTGGATTTATACTAAAATGACCTGCCTATAAAGCCAATTATTTTGTTTGCCTTCTTAACAACTTCTGAACAATGTTGACTCGGTTTTAGGTTACTCGGTATTGTTACTCCCAGATCGGTTTCTCTGTTTACATTCTTAAGCTGAGTGCCATTCATCGAATAGTTTGCTTTCTCATTTAGGTATCCGACATGTAGTACTTTACATTTATCCGCATTGAAACTCATTTGCCAAATTTGGGCCCAACATGACAATTTATCTAGATTGTGTTGCATATCGTCAACTTGTTCTTTTGAGAGTACGCTATTTGCAATTTTTGTGTATCGTCAGCAAATTTTGAGATTGTGCAGGTGAGACCCTCATCTATGTCGTTGATGTAAATTAGAAAGAGAATTGGTCCTAGTACCGATCCCTGGGGTACCCCGCTACTTACATAGGTCCATTTAGATGCCTTACCGTTTATGACTACCCTTTGCTTTCTGTTGCTGAGCCAATTTTCTATCCATTTCAACACTCTATTGCACTAGACATATCGAAAGCCTTCGTTAGAGTCTGGCATAAATCTTTAATTTCTAAACTACCTTCCTTCGGTTTCTATCCCTCCATCTGTGCCTTTGTCTCTAATTTCCTTTCCGGCCGTTCCATAGCTGCGGTTGTGGACGGCCATTGTTCACTTCCTCACCCTATAAACTCCGGTGTTCCTCAGGGCTCTGTCCTATCTCCTATTCTCTTTCTAATTTTTATAAATGATCTCCTTAACTGTACCTTAATTCCCATCCATTCATACGCAGACGACTCAACCTTACACTACCCCATTAGTTTTTCAGAACGCCCCAGCCAGCAATCCCTCAACGACAAACGTAATGAAGCCATAGAACTCTTAAATTCTGATCTAAATACTATTTCCAATTGGGGCAGAGAAAACCTTGTTAACTTTAATGCTTTCAAAACCCAATTTCTCCATCTATCTACCCGTCAGGATCTCCCAGCGGACTATCCCTAATTCTTCAACAATACAAAAATCAACCCTTCATCTTCTCTCAATATTCTTGGTGTCTCTTTTTCTTCTGCTCTCATTTGGAAGGACCATATTACCAGTCTTGCTGAGGCAGCCTCCCACAAGCTGGGTGTGCTCAACCACCTTAGGGGGTTCTTTTCCCCTGCACAGCTTCTTGCTCTGTACAGGGGCATAGTGCGCCCTTGTATTGAGTATTGTTCACATGTGTGGGGAGGTTCCTCTCACACCGCTCTCCTAGACAAAGTTGAAAGGAAGGCCTTTCTTATCATTAACTCCCGTCCACTCACCAACTCTCTGCAATCTCTCTCTCTCTCCGCCGCAATGTTGCATCTCGCTCGCTGTTCTAACTCGCGACTATAATAACCAGTGTTCCTCAGAGCTATCCCAGTGCATACCACCTCCTTTACGTAGGGCACGTGGTACCCGTCTTGCAACTCAATCCCACCCCTACTCTGTGCAACTCTCCAACCCAAGAGTGAAACGTTACTCTCAAACTTTCTTCTACTCAACATCTGAGCTCTGAAACTCTCTCTCAGAATCAGTCTTTCCCTCTTCCTATGACTTAAATTGCTTCAAACTCCGTGTGTCCAGGCATTTTGGCTCGAACGTCCCTTGATTTTTGGCCCTGTCACTCTTTCAACTATGGGGGAGGCACTCGCTATAGGCAGTTATGCCTTTTGCCTCCCTCAATCACATAGAAAAAAAAAATTCCATGCGCTTTTAGTTTTAGCAGTAAACGTTTGTGGGGAACTTTGTCAAAGGCCTTTTGAAAATCAAGGTATATAATATCTACAGCTTTACTCTCATCGTAGAGGTTGAGGATATCGTGGAAGAAGTCTAAGAGGTTTGTTAAACAGGAACGTTTTTTACGAAAGCCGTGTTGAGTATCTTTAAGTATGTTATTTTCCTCTAAGTGATTTACGAGTCTCTCTCTTATGACCGTTTCTAGCATTTTAACATACAACTGAGGTTAAGCTAATTGGACGATAGTTACTGGGTAGGGATTTGCTGCCTTTTTTGAATATCGGTGTTACGTGGCTAGCTTCCACTGATCAGGCATAGTTTTCCAGACTGCAAGGATTTATTGAATAGTAATGTCAGTGGTTTGGAGAGCTCATTCTTAGCTTCCTTTAGAACTCTAGGCGAGATTGTATCAGGTCCTGGCGTTTTATTTACCTTGAGTTTATCTAAACAATTCAATACTCTCTCTGTAACGGTGATATTGCTTAGAACATCTGAATTATCAATCTGAATCGGCGATGGTGTAGGGATATCACTGAGGTCTTCTGTTGTACAAACTGATGCAAAGAAGGTATCCAGGTCATTACTCATTTGTACTTCGTCTTTGGTGTATTCTCCATTTTCATCGACTAACGGTCCAACAGTTGAAGTAACTACTTTTTTCTTTCTGATATAACTATAGAATTCTTTCGGGTTTGTTTTACTTTGATTCGCAATATGTAACCTCTAAGGTCTTTTTACTTTGCTTAATTTAACTTTTTGGCTTTGCGTCGTAGCTCTACAAATTTCACCCGTTCTTCGTCATTTTGTGAGGATTTTAATCTATCATTAGCAAATTTTTTTAGCAAGCAGGCAGTTTGAAATATCTTTATTCCACCATTTGGGCTTATTATTATGGCCTGGACGCCGGTATTTTCGATGGTATGCAGTCTTGCCACTGCTTTTAGGTAAGTGGTTTCGAATCACTCCCAAGATGTCTTTATGTTTTTATTGTTAATTAAAAAGCTCCTCCAGTCAGTTTCTTTAAACATAGCTCTAAGTTTATGGAAGTTTGCTTTCTTGAAATTAGGGACTTTTTCGATGCTACTATTTGGTTCGTTACTAGTAAACTTTAAAGTGAAAGTTATCGTACGATGGTCGCTGTTACTGAATTCATCACCAACATTCAAATTCTCTATCAATTCTTCTTTTGTTGCAAGTACAATGTCAAGAACGTTATTACCACGGGTCGGCGTTCGAACAAATTGATAAAGCGAACTCTCTTGCAAGTTCGTATACAAGTCAAGAGAGAGAGAATGAGTGAAAGTGAAAGAGAGAGAGAATGAGAGTGAAAGTGAGAGTGAAAGAGAGAAAAAGAGAGAGAGAGAGAGTGTATGAGTGAAGCTGACACTGGTGGGTGGCGTGTGTGGCTCACTAGTTAGGAGAGCGTTGAGGTCACCTTCAGGAAGTTGAGGATAACCCACGCAAGGGGTTTCCCACTCCTACACTCTCACTTCACTCATTATACTCTCACTCACTCACTTCACTCATTATACTTTCACTCACTCACTTCTACTCTCACTTCACTCATTATACTCTCACTCACTCACTTCTACTCTCACTCCACTCACTCACCCTCTACTCCACTCACTATACTCTCACACACTCACTTCTACTCTCACTCCACTCACTCACTACGATACTCCCTCACCCTCTACTCCACTCACTATACTCTCACACACTCACTTCTACTCTCACTTCACTCACTCACTACGATACTCCCTCACCCTCTACTCCTCTCACTATACTCTCACACACTCACTTCTACTCTCACTTCACTCACTCACTACTATACTCCCTCACCCTCTACTCCACTCACTATACTCTCACACACTCACTTCTACTCTCACTCCACTCACTCACTACGATGCTCCCTCACCCTCTACTCCACTCACTATACTCTCACACACTCACTTCTACTCTCACTCCACTCACTTACTACGATGCTCCCTCACCCTCTACTCCACTCACTAATTCACTTCTACTCTCACTACACTCACGCTACTTCTACTCTCACTATACTCTCACACACTCACTACTACTCTCACTTCACTCCTTCACCCTCTACTCCACTCACTATACTCTCACTCCACTCACTCACTACGATGCTCCCTCACCCTCTACTCCACTCACTCATTCACTTTGTTCATTCTACTCTCATTCGCCCACTACTCCACTCACAGGATGGTATTACTCCTACATCAGTCATTCACATTACTCACCATCACGCTCCTATAAACTACGGCACTCTCACTTACAGCACATCACTTTCAATCATGTTCACATTCGACAATGAAGGAAAACTAATTATACCCATATTTAAAAGAAAGAACACTCCGCTTACGATCATTTGTGTGTGTGTGTGTGTGTGTGGTTGTGTGTGTGGTTGTGTGTGTAATACAGTATTTTGTACACGTCAATTGCATCTACTATCATATACGGAACAATGCATGCCACAAATATACGGAACAATGCATGCCACATATATACGGAACAATGCATGCCACATATATACGGAACAATGCATGCCACAAATACACGGAACAATGCATGCCACAAATACACGGAACAATGCATGCCACAAATATACGGAACAATGCATGCCACAAATATACGGAACAATGCATGCCACAAATACACGGAACAATGCATGCCACAAATATACGGAACAATGCATGCCACAAATATACGGAACAATGCATGCCACAAATACACGGAACAATGCATGCCACAAATATACGGAACAATGCATGCCACAAATATACGGAACAATGCATGCCACAAATATACGGAACAATGCATGCCACAAATATACGGAACAATGCATGCCACAAATACACGGAACAATGCATGCCACAAATATACGGAACAATGCATGCCACAAATATACGGAACAATGCATGCCACAAATACACGGAACAATGCATGCCACCAAATACACTGAACAATGCATGCCACAAATATACGGAACAATGCATGCCACAAATATACGGAACAATGCATGCCACAAATATACGGAACAATGCATGCCACAAATATACGGAACAATGCATGCCACAAATACACGGAACAATGCATGCCACAAATATACGGAACAATGCATGCCACAAATATACGGAACAATGCATGCCACAAATACACGGAACAATGCATGCCACAAATACACGGAACAATGCATGCCACAAATATACGGAACAATGCATGCCACAAATACATGGAACAATGCATGCCACAAATACACGGAACAATGCATGCCACAAATATACGGAACAATGCATGCCACAAATATACGGAACAATGCATGCCACAAATAATGCTTCATACGGGAAATACATAGAGGCAACACAAGTAGAAATGGATTATCTTCCTATAAATTCGATATAACACATACAAATTTTCAAATTCATACCTTCATGGGCCGGTTTTCTGGACCACTTTTTCCCTCATGTTTAGCCCCATTAGTTTCAGATTTTTAGACGCATGCCCCACTTATAGTTTGTCGATTTTAAGACCTTTCGCCCCATTTCCATGTCAATATTAAGACTTTTCGTGCTATTTAGGTGTCGATTTTTTTCCACTGGCGAATGATAGTGAGCCTGTAATTTTGGAATAACCGGCCTTCGGCCGGGAAATTTTTCTACCAAAAAATGTACAAATTAATCTAGAAAGGGGATCCAATGGATGTTTTTTGTTTAAATTTGATGGAGGTCTAGGGAGGAAACTAGAAAAATAATGAATACATGCAAAAATCGACCAAAAAAGCGGGCCCATCTCAGGTGACAAGTTGTCATAATTACAGCATATTTCGCTACAAATCGACCTCATAGCCGAGTAACCAAGATAGTAACATGGCAATTTACCGTCAGCGGGAACAAAAATATATACATATACATGATCTATCTTCAGACCTACTTCTATCGTCTCAATTTTTTTTTTTCCAGCTGAGGGTAAATATGCCATGTTACTATCTTAGGTTACTCAGACTATCAAGCGTGGATGGTCTGCTGCCAGCGAAGCTATATGCTGTTAATTATGACAACTTGTCCTTAATACGGACACACAAGCCATAGCAGTTTCATATATTTTCCATTAATGAAACACTCAGGAGATTTCCACTTGGAGGAGATTTTTTTCTTATACCCCTTTCTCTCTCCCTCCTCCCTCATGTTTAGACGCCCATTGCTTTGAGATTTTGATAAGATGTCTCGCGCCCCATTAGTTTGGCAATTTTAACGAACTTTTCACCCCATTGATGTCACTTGTAAGAACTTTCGTCCCATTTAGGTGTCCGAATTTTTTTCCTCGGGAGAGCGATAGCGCGCCTGTAATTAAGAGAGTCAACCGGCCTTCGGCCGCGGAAATTGTTTCTACGCGAAAAAAATGCTACAAATTTATCTTGAAAGGGGGTCAAGGGGGGCTGCTCATGTAACTTCAAGCCTCATGATGGAGAGTCTAGGAAACACAACTAAAACACCTATCCCAATTAAGTATCGACGAAATTCAGCTAATAAGAGATTCAATTTATGATCAGCATGGAAAAAACTTTAGTATATAGTAGGAGAGACTGGATATGAGAAAGCAACAACAGCGCGTGAGAAGACGATATTGGGTTGAGTACCAAACGATAGAACACCCCCCCATTCACTTACGTGGAATTTAGGATATTAAAAAACGAGATATTGGGAAATGGATGAGACTTGCGAGAGTTTTAAGCAGACAGGGTAAGCGAATTAAAGGATTGAGAAGAAAAACCAGGTGTGCGGAGTAAATAAGAGAAGAGAAGCGAGATGGCGCAAAACATGAAAATAGCTAGAAAGGATAGATCTTTTGTTTTTGGTTTTTTTGTCTGTGTGGGTGTTTTTTTCTTTGGAGAATAAATAAACGTGGCGCGAAGGGGCGACATAGAGAAGACAAGAATGAACAAATAATAAGAATGGCGAGGACTAGGAAACGAAATCTAGGGAGAGGAAATGCCAACGAAGGTCAGAAGATGAGAACATATGTTTTTAAAAAAAAAAAAACAAAAAAAAACATCCTGAGGAGAAAATTGAACGAGAAAAGGCAAAATCCTGAAATGCAACGGGAGTATAACACAAGGGATGGATATACTGTATATACTGTATACACACACACACACACACACACAAACGACGGGAATTACATAGAATTGAGAAATGATATAACATTGGAGAAATATGAAAGATTAATAAAGAATATACAGTAGTAGCGGTAAATATATATAAGCGAGCGGCTTACATGCGGAAAAACAGAACACCACAAAAAAAAAAAAAAATCATCATGGCCTCCAAATCCTGCCATTGGCGGACAACAGACGTGTATTTATTTACTAAAGACTTGAGGGTTTTTTTTGTCATAATTCAGTATGTTTGCAACTGATTGCAATTGCCTACAGACAACATTCACAACCACAGCCTCCCCAACAATGCAAGTAAATATCCACATGCCCTTCTAAAGCCGCGTTTACACGATAACCATATTTCGTCTGTGATAAGTGCATACCTGTAAAGTTACGGAGGGAATGCATACCATAAATAATGCTTCATACGCGAAATATTTAGAGGAAATGGTGAAGCTAGGCTTACCAACCCAAATAGAAGCCAGCCTCACTGACTTTGCAGCATTGCCTCTGTCATATCTAAATGCATGGTAACATGTCCATCACGATAAAGCCATACTATGCTGCAACATTTTTACCTGGTGTCACCATGTAAATGAAGCCTTCAAACAAGTTGGTCCTCTCACCAAGCCCGGGAGTGATGTCCGTTATGAATGAACAATAATAATAATAATAATAATTAACAGATAAATAAAAGCCCAAATGACGGAGAGAGGAGTGGTGGGTGACATAACACGCGTTTGCAAAGACACCTAAGGCCTCCGTTACGAACATCTGCCCAACCACCCAGCTACTCCATTACCCTTCTCCTTCCCTATAGGGGTAGCTCTCCCCCTTGACAACTTTTTCGGCTGATCCAATCCAACACGCAGAAAAAACCCCAATAACAACAACATAACAAATAACAATACAAAAGTGAGACGAGGCGGGTAATAATCTCTCCGTCAGTTTCCGACTAAACAAAACGAATAAGTTAAAATCAATTGATAATACTTGACTGGTGCATTAACCCTAACCCCTTCTGTACCGGTGACGTCTTTGTATTGTCTTGTAGCTAACTAGTAGACGATTTGTATTGTCCTTGTAGCTATACTAGTAGAAGTTTGTATTCAGTTTAAAAAGGGCCTCCAGCAATTAACAGGGTTTTTTTTTAACCTATCTCAATTAATCGCTTTACACTACCACAGATC
>CM064552.1:38915027-38982659 GCA_032716605.1 Paralithodes platypus | reverse complement strand
GCCGTAACGTTTGTGGGGAACTTTTGTCAAAGGCCTTTTGAAATCAAGGTATAGACTATCTGACAGCGTTTACCTGGTCTTCCATCGTCGAGGGTTGAGGATAATCCGTGGAAGAAGTCTAAGAGTTTTGTTAAACAGGAAGCGTTTTTTTTTTTTACGAAAGCCGTGTTTGAGTATCTTTAAGTATGTTTATTTTCCTCTAAGGTGCTTTACGAGTCTGTCTCTTATGACCGTTTCTTAGCATTTTTACATACAACTGAGGTTAATCCTAATTGGCCTATAGTTACTGGGGTAGGGATTTTGCCTGCCATTTTTTTTTGAATATCGGTGTTTACGTTGGCTCTCTTCCACTGATCAGGCCATAAGTTTCCAGACTGCAAGGATTTATTGAATAGTTAATGTCAGTGGTTTTGGAGAAGCACTCATTCCGTTATCTTCTTCCTTTAGAACTCTAGGCGAGATTGTATCAGGTCCCTGGGCGGTTTTATTTTACTACCTTGAGTTTATCTAAACAATTCCATTTACCTCTCTGTACGGTGATATTGCTTAGAACATCTGAATTATATCAATCTGAATCGGCGTATGGTGTAGTAGGGATATCACTGAGGTCTTCTGTTGTAAAAACTGATGCAAAGAAGGTAGTGAGGGCATTACTCATTTGTACTTCGTCTTTGGTGTATTCTCCATTTTCATCAGACTAACGGTCCAACGAGTTGAAGTAACTACTTTTTTTCTTTCTGATATAAACTATAGAATTCTTTCGGGTTTTGTTTTTTACCTTTGATTCGCAATATGTAACTCTAAGGTCTTTTTTACTTTGCTTAATTAACTTTTTTGGCTTTGCCGTCCCGTAGCTCTACAAATTTCACACGTCACCGTTCTCTCTCGGTCATTTTGTGAGGATTTTAAAATCTATCATTAGCAAATTTTTTAACAAGCAGGCAGTTTGAAAGTATCGTTTATTCCCACCATTTGGGCTTATTATTATGGCCTGGACGCCGTATTTTCGAATGGTATGCAGTCCTTGCAACTGCTTTTTAGGTAAGTGGTTTCGAATAACTTCCAAGATGTATTTAGGTGTCGTTTATTGTTAATTAAAAAGCTCCATCCAGTTTTCTTTAAACATAGTCTCTAAGTTTGTTATGGAAGTTTGCTTTCTTGAAATTAGGGACTTTTTTTTCGATTTCTACTAATTTGGGTTTCGTTACGTAGTAAACTTTAAAGTGAAAGTTATCGTACGATGGTTCAGCTGTTACTGAATTTCATCACGCAACATTCAAATTCTCCTATGCAATTCTTCTTTTGTTGCAAGTACAATGTCCAAGAACGTTTAGTTTACCACGGGTCGGGTTCTTTTCGAACAAAATTGATACAGCGAACTCTCTTGCAAGTTGCGTATACAAGTCAAGGAGACTAGAAGAATGATTGAAAGTGGAAAGAGAGGAGAAATGGAGGAAATGATGAGTGAGAGTGAATGAGAGAGATAAAAAGAGAGAGGTATAGAGATAGAGTGTCAATTGGGGAGTGAAGCTGACACTGTGGGTGTGGGTGGCTGTTGGCTCACTCACTAGTTAGGGCGCTGATTGAGGTCACCTTTCAAGGAAGTTGAGGTATATTAACCCCGCAAGTAGTTTCCCACTCCTACAAACTCTCACTTCACTCTCATTATACTCTCCACTCACTCACATTTCCCTCATTATACGTTCACTCAACTCACTTTTCTACTCTCATCTTCACTCATTTACTCTCACTACTTCACTCACGTCTACCTCACTCCACTCACTGTCACCCTCTACTTCCACTCACTATACTCTCACTCATCTTCTACTCTCACTCTACTCACTCACTACGATACTCCCTCACCCTCTACTCCCTCACTATACTCTCACACACGCTTCTACTCTCACTTCACTCACTCACTACGATACTCCCTCACCCTCTACTCCTCTCACTATACTCTCACACACTCACTTCTACTCTCACTCCACTCACTCACTACGATACTCCCTCACCCTCTACTCCACTCACTATACTCTCACACACTCACTTCTACTCTCACTCCACTCGCTCACTACGATGCTCCCTCACCCACTACTCCACTCACTATACTCTCACACACTCACTTCTACTCTCACTCCACTCACTTACTACGATGCTCCCTCACCCTCTACTCCACTCACTAATTCACTTCTACTCTCACTATACTCTCACACACTCACTACTACTCTCACTTCACTCCCTCACCCTCTACTCCACTCACTATACTCTCACTCCACTCACTCACTACGATGCTCCCTCACCCTCTACTCCACTCACTCATTCACTTTGTTCATTCTACTCTCATTCGCCCACTACTCCACTCACAGGATGGTATTACTCCTACATCAGTCATTCACATTATTCACCATCACGCTCCTATAAACTACGGCACTCTCACTTACAGCACATCACTTTCAATCATGTTCACATTCGACAATGAAGGAAAACTAATTATACCCATATTTAAAAGAAAGAACACTCCGCTTACGATCATTTGTGTGTGTGTGTGTGTGTGTGGTTGTGTGTGTGTGTGTAATACAGTATTTTTACACGTCAATTGCATCTACTATCATACGGAACAATGCATGGCACAAATCTACGGAACAATGCATGCCACATATACGGAACAATGCATGCCACATATATACGGAACAATGCATGCCACAAATACACGGAACAATGCATGCCACAAATACACGGAACAATGCATGCCACAAATATACGGAACAATGCATGCCACAAATATACGGAACAATGCATGCCACAAATATCGAACAATGCATGCCACAAATATACGGAACAATGCATGCCACAAATATACGGAACAATGCATGCCACAAATACACGGAACAATGCATGCCACAAATATACGGAACAATGCATGCCACAAATATACGGAACAATGCATGCCACAAATATACGGAACAATGCATGCCACAAATATACGGAACAATGCATGCCACAAATGACAATGCATGCCACACGGAACAATGCATGCCACAAATATACGGAACAATGCATGCCACAAATACACGGAACAATGCATGCCCACAAATACCACGGGACAATGCATGCCACAAATACGAATGCGGCAAAAATACGGACAATGCATGCCACAAATATACGGAACAATGCATGCCACAAATATACGAACAATGCATGCCACAAACACGGAACAATGCATGCCACAAATATACGGAACAATGCATGCCACAAATATACGGAACAATGCATGCCACAAATACACGGAACAATGCATGCCACAAATACACGGAACAATGCATGCCACAAATATACGGAACAATGCATGCCACAAATACATGGAACAATGCATGCCACAAATACACGGAACAATGCATGCCACAAATATACGGAACAATGCATGCCACAAATATACGGAACAATGCATGCCACAAATAATGCTTCATACGGAAAATACATAGAGGCAACACAAGTAGAAATTTAATTATCTTCCTATAAATTCGATATAACACATACAAATTTTCAAATTCATAACTTCATGGGCCGGTTTTCTGGACCACTTTTTCCCTCATGTTTAGCCCCATTAGTTTCAGATTTTTAGACGCTTGCCCCACTAGTTTGTCGATTTTAAGACCTTTCGCCCCATTTCCATGTCAATATTAAGACCTTTCGTGCTATTGAGGTGTCGATTTTTTCCCTGGCGAACGATAGTGAGCCTGTAATGTTGGAAGAACCGGCCTTCGGCCGGGAAATTTTTCTACCGAAAAATTTACAAATTAATCTAGAAAGGGGATCCAATGGATGTTTTTTGTTTAAATTTGATGGAGGTCTAGGGAGGAAACTAGAAAAATAATGAATACATGCAAAAATCGACCAAAAAGCGGCCCATCTCAGGTGACAAGTTGTCATAATTAACAGCATATTTCGCTACAAAATCGACCTTATAGCTGAGTAACCAAGATAGTAACATGGCAATTTACCGTCAGCGGGACAAAAATAAGACTATACATGATCTATCTTCAGACCTACTTCTATCGTCAATTTTTTTTTTCCAGCTGAGGGTAAATTGCCATGTTACTATCTTGGTTACTCAGCTATAAGGTGGATGGTGCAGCGAAATATGCTGTTAATTATGACAACTTGGCCTTAATACGACACACAGCCATAGCAGTTTCATATATTTCCATTAAGGGGAGATTTCCACTTGAGGGATTTTTTTCTTTACCCCTTTCTCCCTCATGTTTAGGCCCATTGCTTTTGAGATTTTAAGATGTTCGCCCCATTAGTTTGGCAATTTTAAGAACTTTCACCCCATTTATGTCACTTGTAAGAACTTTCGTCCCATTTAGGTGTCGATTTTTTCCTGGAGAGCGATAGCGAGCCTGTAATTAAAGAGTAACCGGCCTTCGGCCGGGAAATTTTTCTACCGAAAAATGTACAAATTTATCTTGAAAGGGGGTCAAGGGGGTGTAACTTCAAGCTTGATGGAAGTCTAGGAAACACACTAAAAACCTCCCATTAAGTATCGAGAAATCAGCTAATAAGAGATTCAATTTATGATCAGCTGGAAAAACTAGTTATAGTAGGACTGGGATATGAGAAAGCAACAACAGCGGTAGGAAGACGATATTGGGTGAGACAAACGATAGACACATTACTTACGTGGATTAGATATTAAACGAGATATTGGGAATGGATGAGACTTTGAGAGATGAGAGACAGGGTAGGAATTAAGGGATTGAGAAGAAAACCAGGGTGGGGAGTAAATAAGAGAAGAGAAGGAGATGGGGAAAACAGAATAGTAGAAAGGATAGAGAGAATAAATAAACGTGGGAAGGGGGAAATAGAGAAGACAAAAACAAATAATAGAATGGGGGGCTAGGCAAGAATCTAGGAGAGGAAATGCCAACGAAGGTCAGAATGGAAATATGTGAAAAAAAAAAAAAAAAAAAAAGTCCGAGAGAAAATTGAACGAGAAAAGGCAAAATCCTGAAATGCAACGGGATGGATATACTGTATATACACACACACACACAAACGACGGGAATTACATAGAATTGAGAAATGATATAACATTGGAGAAATATGAAAGATTAATAAAGAATATACAGTAGTAGCGGTAAATATAATAGGAGCGCTTACTGGGAAAAAAAAAAAAAAAAAAAAAATCATCATGGCCTCCAAATCCTGCATTGGCGGACAACAGACGTGTTGTATTTACAAAGTGAGTGTTTGTCTAATCAGTATGTTTGAACTGATTGCACCTACAGACAACATTCACAACCACAGCCTCCCCAACAATGCAGTAAATATCAACATGCCCTTCTAAAGCCGCGTTTACACGATACCATATTTCGTGTGATAAGTGCATACCTGAAGTACGGAGGAATGCATACCACAAATAATGCTTAATACGCGAAATATTTAGAGGAAATGGTGAAGCTAGGCTTACCAACACAAATAGAAAGCTCACTGACTTTGCAGCATGCCTCTGTCATATCTAAATGCATGTAACATGCCATACGATAAAGCATACTATGCTGCACATTTTCCGGCACCATGTAAATGAAGCTTCACACAAGTTGGTCATCTCACCAAGCCGGGATATGTCTGTTATATGAACAATAATAATAATAATAATAATTAACAATAAATAAAACCAAATGAGAGAAGGGTGGTGGGTGACATAACACGCGTTGCAAAGCACCTAAGGCCTCCGTCGAACATTGCCAACCACCCAGCTACTCCATACCCTTCTCCTTCCTATAGTAGCTCTCCCCCTGACAATTTTTCGGCTGATCCAATCCAACACGCAGAAAAAACCCCAATAACAACAACATAACAAATAACAATAACAAAAGTGAGACGAGCGGTAATAACTCTCTCGTCAGTTTCCGACTAAACAAAACGAATAAGTAAATCAATTGATAATACTTGACTGGTGCATTAACCCCTTCTGTACCGGTGACGTCTTTGTATTGTCTTGTAGCTACTATTAGACGTTTGTATTGTCTTGTAGCTACTATTAGACGTTTGTATTCAGTTTAAAAAGGGCCTCCAGCAATTAACAGGTTTTTAACTATCTCAATTAATCCTTTACACTACCACAGATCCTCCTTAAACTGCTCAAAATCGACTAAATATACTGTAGCTAGAATACAATGAAAAAGACGTCGCGGTACAGAAGGGGTTAAGAAATAAGTAACAATGATTAAAAGAGGATGTTAAGCAGAGATACAGGTTGACAAACAAATAACAGTGGAACGTGGTAGACAGACTATATTATTTATAATATCAAACAATTGAAAATGTAGGGTACATTAAAGACTAAAGAAAGATTGGAGATAAGGCGATAAATATAATGATTGGAAAGGGTATACTATATCTCTCTCTCTCACTAAAGAAAGATTGGAGATAAGGCGATAAATATAATGATTGGAAAGGGTATACTATATCTCTCTCTCTCTCTCTCTCTCTCTCACTAAAGAAAGATTGGAGATAAGGCGATAAATATAATGATTGGAAAGGGTATACTATATCTCTCTCTCTCACTAAAGAAAGATTGGAGATAAGGCGATAAATATGATTGGAAAGGGTACTATATCTCTCTCTCTCTCTCTCTCTCTCTCACTAAAGAAAGATTGGAGATAAGGCGATAAATATAATGATTGGAAAGGGTATACTATATCTCTCTCTCTCACTAAAGAAAGATTGGAGATAAGGCGATAAATATAATGATTGGAAAGGGTATACTATATCTCTCTCTCTCTCTCTCTCTCTCTCACTAAAGAAAGATTGGAGATAAGGCGATAAATATAATGATTGGAAAGGAGAGAGAGAGAGAGAGAGAGAGAGAGTACAAAGGAGTACAAAGGAAATCAAGCAACAACAGATCTAGTGACCCTTCTAGGCTGCTTGTCCTCCAAAACACTGAGGATCAAGTGTCCAAACAGTGGTTTAGAGTGGGTAAGGGAACATTGGAAAGGGAACTACTGCCCTGCCACTAACGTGGCAGGACTAGGAAGTTAGTAGGGGACATATGGGTTAGTAACTGAGGGGAGCATAAAGTTATTCATTTACAAACGCAGTCAGTCGCGGTGTTTGATGCGAGACTATTTGTCTAGGCGGAATTTAAATGAATCAACGGTGCTGCAGTCTATAACGTCTCGGGGAAGCCCATTCCACAAGTTGACAACTCGATTGAAGAAGAAATTCTTAGATTCGTGCGAGTTAAAAGATTTACCAATAATTTTGCAACCGTTTCCCCGCGTGTAATTAGATTGGTCGATAGTGAAGTACTTACTACAGTTCATATTGTCGATGCCTTTGATGATTTTGAACACTTGAATTAAGTCGCCTCTTAATCTGCGCTGGGTTAAAGGAAATAGATTTAATTCTCTAAGACGCTCTTCGTATGGTTTGTTCTTTAGGCTAGGTATCATTTTGGTAACTCTACGTTGAACTCGTTCTAGCTTGTTTATATCTTTTTGGTAATAAGGGCACCAGGATTGAACGCAGTATTCCAGAAGAGGGCGGACTAAGGAATTGTAAAGGGTTAGGATAACTTCTTTGGATTTATGCTCAAATGACCTGCCTATACAGCCAATTATTTTGTTTGCCTTCTTAACAACTTCTGAACATTGTTGACTCGGTTTTAGGTTACTCGATATTGTTACTCCCAGATCAGTTTCTCTGTTTACATTCTTAAGCTGAGTGCCATTCATCGAATAGTTTGCTTTCTCATTTAGGTATCCGACGACATGTAGTACTTTACATTTATCCGCATTGAAACTCATTTGCCAAATTTGGGCCCAACATGACAATTTATCTAGATTGTGTTGCATATCGTCAACTTGTTCTTTTGAGAGTACGCTATTTGCAATTTTGTATCGTCAGCAAATTTGAGATTGTGCAGGTGAGACCCTCATCTATGTCGTTGATGTAAATTAGAAAGAGAATTGGTCCTAGTACCGATCCCTGGGGTACCCCGCTACTTACATTGGTCCATTTAGATGCCTTACCGTTTATGACTACCCTTTGCTTTCTGTTGCTGAGCCAATTTTCTATCCATTTCAACACACCGTCTTGTATTCCATGCACTTTTAGTTTTAGCAGTAAACGTTTGTGGGGAACTTTGTCAAAGGCCTTTTGAAAATCAAGGTATATAATATCTACAGCTTTACTCTCATCGTAGAGGTTGAGGATATCGTGGAAGAAGTCTAAGAGGTTTGTTAAACAGGAACGTTTTTTTACGAAAGCCGTGTTGAGTATCTTTAAGTATGTTATTTTCCTCTAAGTGATTTACGAGTCTGTCTCGTATGACCGTTTCTAGCATTTTAATACAACGAGAGAGAGAGAGAGAGAGAGAGAGAGAGAGAGAGAGAGAGAGAGAGAGAGATGAGAGAGAGAGAGGAGAGAGAGAAGAGAGAGAGAGAGAGAGAGAGAGAGGAGGAGAGAGAGAGAGAGAGAGAGGAGAGAAGATGAGAGAGAGAGGAGAGAGAGAGAGAGAGAGAGAGATAGAGGAGAGGAGAGATGGAGAGAGAGAGAGAGAGAGAGTTAGAGATGGAGCAGGATATCAGACAGACGGACGGGCTATAATAAACAGGGGTGTGTGATATAAGTATATTACACTGCCCTACGGTGCGTCCTGACCTTGGTATCAACAACCTTAACCCGACCTTCCCGCATCACTGACAACTGCACACATAGCCGATGGCCATATATGCTGTACATACAACACACAATATGATAGTCACAGTCATCATATAAAAAGAGGTATTTACATTTTTGGGATATGTCCATTCACGCCAGTCCAATCTCTCTTTATCTCTGTAGTATATATATATATATATATATATATACTGTATATATATATATATATATATATATATATATATATATATAATCGGACAGAGTGAGTTATGACAAGGACAACAGTCGGAAATAGTAGTCCGTTACAGAGGCCAGGTAGGGAAAAGGAATCTGGTAATTTCCCTTTTTGAAACACTCTCACTCTCACTGCCCATACCAAAACAGACACACATATATTATGTTTATATAAATATATGTGTGTGTGTGTGTGTGTGTGTGTGTGTGTGTGTGTGTGTGTGTGTGTGTGTGTGTGTGTGTGTGTGTGTGTGTGTGTGTGTGTGTGTGTGTGACTGTGTGTGTATATATATATAATTATTATTACTAATATTGTTGTTTTCTTGAGAGAGCAGCAGGCTCTATATAGATTCGACTATTATGAATGTCCAGCTAACAAAATTTTACTTTCTTTGTCTGTGATGAATCCAACCCAACCGATCATGTAATCTTCGTCAGGTGTGACACGGCCTCTATTAACCACGCTACCCACAACGGTGACCGGTCATCTCAACCAGTAGACCATTTCAACCAGTAGCTCTCAACCAGTACCAAATCAACCAATACGGTTAGGTTAGGTTAGGTTAGGTTAGTACTATATTTTGGCACTGGTTTGGTTGGTCTGGGTTAATTTGGCACTGGTTGAGAGCTACTGATTGAAATGGTCTACTGGTTGAGTTGACATGGAACCCCCACAACTGATATATAAATGCTTGAGGAATAATAGCATAGAAGAAGGTGGCGCAATTCACTCATCAGAGAATACTAGATTATCATGATATACTCTCATACATTATTACCTATGATGCAGCTTATAGGCTATATACATCTTGTAACGGTGTTGAAACCAAATATTTTCCCGACTAAATACGGTGTAGAGATATACAAAAATCACAGGCCTATACAAAATATTATAATAGTGAATAACTAACATCAATACTATAATTTAATTCCATGATTCCATGTATGTTAGATTATCAACATATTTCAGACCCCTTCATTACGAGGTCTTTCCCAACCTGTACACATTATCTAACAATAGCCAGAATATAATACCAACATATCAGGTATTGTATTGAAGGATTTAGTAGATTTTTTTTGCCCAGTGACTATGAAGTGTTATCATATAGATGAATACAAAGGTCTAATGTTTAGAAAAACTACAAATAAATAAAATAAATCGAAATAAGCTCTAAGGGTTACATTCCAAGCTCTAAGGGCTACATTCCAAGCTCTAAGGGCTACATTCCAAGCTCTAAGGGCTACATTCCAAGATAGCAAGTGGTGATAAGCCTCGAGGAAGTAAGCAAAATAGAGGGTCTGTTTTTTCGGGTTCGAAACAAACCAAATTTTCATACCACGAATTGCACTTTTGTTATTGAAACATTAAATACAGATTCAGTTAGAAATACATATAATTGGTCAATGAATAATCAATAGTGCGATATAATTATATATATATATATATATATATATATATATATATATATATATATATATATATATATATATATATATATATATATATATATATATATATATATATATTGAAGTTATTTTCTGTTGAGAACCTACTTCATGTCACATAGGATGTACTGTATACCCTCAACAACTATTGGCTAACACTGCCCCGCTATCTCAGACCACCTCTTCTGGGAAATCCGCGGCCTTCAGGTTTTCCCCAGTATTAATACTTAAGTCCTGCTTCACCTGATCAAGTGGAATGTTGGGGGAGGGTAGAGTGTGAATCAGAATTTAGATAGTTATTTAATCCTTATCACACACGAAACAAGTTGAAAACATTGTGTTCTGTAAAGCATACTCATCTTGGATACTGTGTTCAACAGATTGTCCAAATCCCTCTTGGGGTGAATGAAGGAGTTGCATGTAATCATTATATATATATAGACATCTGAAACCTTTGGATAATCATAAATTACTATAGCAAAGTTAGGTAATTAACAAATAAAAGTTATTTTCAGTAACAATTGAGGGGAATGGAATGGTAGGAACTTTTTAGAGAGAAAATGGGAAGGGGGATGGGAGATCATCACACCATTAAGGGGAGGTTTTTAGTTTGTTGCCTACGTTTTCATCAAGCTTAAAATTACACCCCCTAGACCCCTTTTCAAGATAAATTTGTACATTTTTCGGTAGAAAAATGTCCAGGCCGGAGGCCGGGTTGCTCTTAAATTACAAGCTCGCTATCGCTCGCCAGGAAAAAATCGACACCTTAATGGCACGAAAGGTCTTAAAATTGACAGAAATGGGTCAAAGTGTCTTAAAATGTCCAAACTACTAGGGCGAACGTTTTAAAATCTCAAAAGCAATGGGGCTAAACATGAGGGAGAAAGGGGTCCAGAAAAAAATCCCTCAAGTGGAGACCTCCCCTTAACGATAATTATATCTTGTAAACGATATTTTTTCAACATGATGTGCGTGAGTTGTGAAAGACTTATTAAGATATAATCGTGAATGTTAATTAATACGCCAATATTTATATATATTGTAAGATCTCGTTTACATGAGTAATACCCTTGTGAAATTGCCAAAAACAAATACCACTACTACTACTACTACTACTAATAATAATAATTAAAAATAAATATTAACATGGCACCGAGCCTAGTGTTCGTATGGTAATCACTGGACGTCGGGAAAAAACCGCACCTTAAAATTTGCAGCAATTACCATTAGAAACGCTTGCTTAAATTATCTGGCTTTGCGTGAAAGTCATATATTTTTTTAGTGTTCATAGTAACTTGATAATCTATGGCAATCTATGCAACACCATTATGGGACACTACTATGGGTTTCAGAGGCCGCGAGGCATCGTTGTTTTGGGAATAACTTAAACAATTGGATCAGTATGATATTTTGCCACAGCTTGTTTCACACCGTCCCCTAATGTTCGTCAATATTGTGCATTACCAAAAGTGGAGAATTAAGCCACTTGTCCCTGTGTCAAGAGGTTAAAGTCACACCTGAATGACTAGGAAACGGACAAGGCTACCATGCCGTACCTGTGAAACCACCAAACAATTATAGCTCTTCCATCAAACACGGTCGTTATCAGCCACCACCCAACCCTACTATCGTCGTTACATTCAGGTTATATGTCACTATCAAATACAAATATACAAAAAATATGTTATTCTTGTATATGTTTATTTGATCCCATCAAGATTTCTCAGCTAATTTGAACATTATATAGTGAAATATGGTGTTAAATGTATAAACTTGGTCTTGTTATGATGCAGAGGCATAGTGGTTTCATATTTGTCCATCAATTATCGAGCAATTAGCTACTATGGGATTCAATTTACCGTCAACTGAAATGAAACCGACTATAGTATTACTCCCACAGCCATGTCAGAGATTATATTTGTATAACCTTCTCTTCCATATCCTTTACTTTAGTCAATAAAGTTTATATATATTTTTCTTAGAATCACTCCGACCTTCATAGTGTTACTTCGTCCTTCCCACGTCTTTTATTTCTTGCTCAATCACCACTTAACTGTATGTGGCTACTGTATAATATCCTCGGTCCCAGTTCTTCTTACTCTCCCTCTCTATCCCTAGCCCTATTCAAGGCCTAGCTTCACTGTCTACCTGGTCCTACTCAATAACTTAGCCTCACTGTCTACCTAACCTCAATAGCCTATCTGTCTAGCCTCACTGTCTGCTTAACCTCACTGTCTATAGGTAGCACCAGCGAACTTGACAATAATCTTGACCCTTAACTTCTTATAACTCGAAATGAATGAAAGCAATCGGGCTGACGTTTCTATCAATTGGGAAAAGTCTACTAGGAAATAGGTGTGGATATTTACAGCCAGTTTGCTATAGGCCCTTTTGAGTTACAGAGAGGTCAGGGATCAAGATTATTGTCAAGATCGTTGGCGCTACCTACTCTATTCGCTGTAAGTAGGCGAACAATCATGACCTCTATCCTCTGTAACTCTACAAGGGCTAGAGTAAAGTGGCTGTACATTTCCACACTTATTCCTTGACTGACTCTTCCCAAATCGTAGAGATATTAGCGCAATTACTCAGTCGTTTTTGAGTTACAGAGGTTAAGAGGTCATGATTTCTCGCCCACTTACAGCGAATAGACTATAGTTTCACCGCCTCTACCTTTTTCAGTTCACCTAGCCTCACTCTTGCTACCCAATTTCACGCCTTCATTCTACTTATAAGCTACCTAGCCTTACTATTTTAATTTACTCTCTCTCTCTCTCTCTCTCTCTTTCTCGTATAAGGTGTCAGTGGGCTGATTAAAGGTACGAGTTTGTCAGGTAAAGGGACATGATGCCATCAAGTTAAGTGACATGAATACGCTATTCTCAGAAATAATAAAATAAAAGAATAACATATAATTAGTATAGACCTACTAAATGGAAAACAAAAAATCTTCCATGTGTTTTTGTTCTTTTATTCCTTCTCTCTGTAGCCCGTGTGAATATTATACTGTGCGTGTCATAATTTAGTGGGAGGGACCATAGTGAGACGGTCAAGGACAGAGCACATCCTCAGCCCACCAGATCCTAGAGTCAGTCTAATGCTGGAGGTTGAGAGAGAAGGTTGTCTGTCCCTTTCTCTCTCTCTCTCTGTCCTTCACTCGACCTCATCACACTGAAGTTCAAAATTTTTAGTCATATTCTGGACGCACTCATCATTCTATAGTTGGAAACAAACACATATTGCAAGATGAGGGTGATATTGCTGATAGCCATTGCTTTGGCTTCACATGGTACAGGTATGTTATAACATTCGTGAAAATCGCATCCCCATTTCAAGAATATACTCTGTGACCTCACAAACAATGTCTTGTATATTTTTCATAATTTATAATTGTTGTTGTTGTTGTTCCCCAGGCTGTCTGGCCGAACAGCCCCAAGGTCTCGAGCAAGGCCAAGGCCATAAATGAGCGCCCCCACAAAACCCTCCCTGCTTACCACTAACAAAGCCCGGGTGACCGAAGCCACTCCAAGGCAGGGAGCTGAGGAGGGTGCGAAAACGCCCGGGAAACCAAAACCCCACCCAAGGCCCTGTGCCCCTCAGCAATTATGAAGGGAAAGTTGAGGGGCAAGGGAAAAATGTGACGCTTTGGCTCCCAATCTGACAACTTCTAGGTTGGCAGTAGGGAGGTCAATCCACGGAAAAGACGCCGTCACTTGAGATCTAGAAGATATATAAGTAAAAGGAACAGTCAGAGTAAGCTATGGGTATGGCAGAGAACGCTCAGCTCTCACTCTGATAGACCAGCCCATCACCAATTTATAATTGTTGAAATGGTTAATAGCAATTCCGTCATTTTCAGAATGTAAATTTTATTTCATATTATGATTGAAAGGGGGCTTATAGTTGAAATGTGAGTGGGGGGGGGGGGGGGCTGTGTGGAAGGATTATGAGAAATTGGAGGAGATATATGAATTACTTTCAATGCTGACAACACTACTATTTCCCATTAAATATTTATTAAATAGTTCTTATAATCGATCAAAAGAGTTATAAACCGTGCAAACATGTTCTGGAAAATGTAAACCCTATAATTTGCAAGTGTAATCCACAACATTATTTAATCCGATATCTTCAGAAAATATGTGACGATAGAAATCTGAAAAACTCAATCCCGATATATATATTTGGTTCTTTGTGTAACTATAACTACTAACCATGAGGGAGAAGGGGGTCCAGAAAAAGCGACTACCTCGCCCTTAATGTCGAATCATTGCGATTATATATAAATTTATATGTTATGCTAGGTACAGCCAATATTTATATGTTATGCTAGGTACAGCCAACATTTATAATTATGTTATGCTAGGTACAGCCAACATTTATATGTTATGCTAGGTACAGCCAACATTTATAATTATGTTATGCTAGGTACAGCCAACATTTATATGTTATGCTAGGTACAGCCAACATTTATATGTTATGCTAGGTACAGCCAACATTTATATGTTATGCTAGGTACAGCCAACATTTATAGATCGCCGAAAACCGTGATGTCAATTTGAGTAAAATCTTGAGAGGGGCATTATGAGCCTGTGTGGAGGGTGGGTTAGGAAGGACTAATCAATTATAGTTTATTGGTTAACTAATATAGGATATTGAGACCGGTACCTACTGGTAATATTGGAATATGATACAAATATTATTTTGTTATGTGTGTTGAAGAAAACTGGACACATGTTATGGATTGGTAAAATATGAGGCAATATCATTTCTAGGGCCTATGTTCCAATTAAACCTATACATTTTCCAATAATATGTACTTTAACATATCTTAATAAATGGTGAGTTCAGTAGAAGTATCTAGATAAACTAAATCGAGTATAACAATCTAAAAGAAAATTAACTACGTTTGTAGATAACACTATATAGCTTCAATTTAGTTTTGGAAACTACAATAAAGCTGATATGTGTATTAAATTCAGGTTTACATTTAATTTATAGATCACTGATGATGGCATCCAGTATGTAAAACGTTTGCTACGAAAATATACATGTTGTTCGCTGCCTCACTGGTCGTTTTGTTCCTCCTAAATACTACAATTCCCTAAGGACCAACCTATCTTGGATGTTCTTATAGTCATTATGGTTGGGGGTTTCATTAAAATGTATATCTTCTATATGGGTAGCAAGTAAATGAAAGTCGCTAAATTGTACTTATACATACATACAAGGATAATTTCCATCTTTAATTCTCTCTAACTCTTGCTGTGATTCATGTTCTGGCTTAGGAGATAGAGATGTCTCGAAGGCAAGGAGGGGGATGGGGGCCAAGGGAAAGATCCTCGGGAAAGCCTTCAGAGTAGTGTCATGGAGGCTGTTCCCGCTAAGATGAAAAGAGGAGGGAGGGCAGGAGACTTAAACAAAAAAAGAGAAAAATAAATAGAGAATTTGCCTGGTTCTACTCCTGTGACTAGTTTATGTATGTCCTAGAGACTTTGCCTGGTTCTACTCCTGTGACTAGTTTATGTATGTCCTAGAGACTTTGCCTGGTTCTACTCCTGTGACTAGTTTATGTATGTCCTAGAGACTTTGCCTGGTTCTACTCCTGTGACTAGTTTATGTATGTCCTAGAGACTTTGCCTGGTTCTACTCCTGTGACTAGTTTATGTATGTCCTAGAGACTTTGCCTGGTTCTACTCCTGTGACTAGTTTATGTATGTCCTAGAGACTTTGCCTGGTTCTACTCCTGTGACTAGTTTATGTATGTCCTAGAGACTTTGCCTGGTTCTACTCCTGTGACTAGTTTATGTATGTCCTAGAGACTTTGCCTGGTTCTACTCCTGTGACTAGTTTATGTATGTCCTAGAGACTTTGCCTGGTTCTACTCCTGTGACTAGTTTATGTATGTCCTAGAGACTTTGCCTGGTTCTACTCCTGTGACTAGTTTATGTATGTCCTAGAGACTTTGCCTGGTTCTACTCCTGTGACTAGTTTATGTATGTCCTAGAGACTTTGCCTGGTTCTACTCCTGTGACTAGTTTATGTATGTCCTAGAGACTTTGCCTGGTTCTACTCTGTGACTAGTTTATGTATGTCCTAGAGACTTTGCCTGGTTCTACTCCTGTGACTAGTTATGTATGTCCTAGAGACTTTGCCTGGTTCTACTCCTGTGACTAGTTTATGTATGTCCTAGAGACTTTGCCTGGTTCTACTCCTGTGACTAGTTTATGTATGTCCTCGAGACTTTGCCTGGTTCTACTCCTGTGACTAGTTTATGTATGTCCTAGAGACTTTGCCTGGTTCTACTCCTGTGACTAGTTTATGTATGTCCTAGAGGCTTTGCCTGGTTCTACTCCTGTGACTAGTTTATGTATGTCCTAGAGACTTTGCCTGGTTCTACTCCTGTGACTAGTTTATGTATGTCCTAGAGACTTTGCCTGGTTCTACTCCTGTGACTAGTTTATGTATGTCCTAGAGACTTTGCCTGGTTCTACTCCTGTGACTAGTTTATGTATGTCCTAGAGACTTTGCCTGGTTCTACTCCTGTGACTAGTTTATGTATGTCCTAGAGACTTTGCCTGGTTCTACTCCTGTGACTAGTTTATGTATGTCCTAGAGACTTTGCCTGGTTCTACTCCTGTGACTAGTTTATGTATGTCCTAGAGACTTTGCCTGGTTCTACTCCTGTGACTAGTTTATGTATGTCCTAGAGACTTTGCCTGGTTCTACTCCTGTGACTAGTTTATGTATGTCCTAGAGGCTTTGCCTGGTTCTACTCCTGTGACTAGTTTATGTATGTCCTAGAGACTTTGCCTGGTTCTACTCCTGTGACTAGTTTATGTATGTCCTAGAGACTTTGCCTGGTTCTACTCCTGTGACTAGTTTATGTATGTCCTAGAGACTTTGCCTGGTTCTACTCCTGTGACTAGTTTATGTATGTCCTAGAGACTTTGCCTGGTTCTACTCCTGTGACTAGTTTATGTATGTCCTAGAGACTTTGCCTGGTTCTACTCCTGTGACTAGTTTATGTATGTCCTAGAGACTTTGCCTGGTTCTACTCCTGTGACTAGTTTATGTATGTCCTAGAGACTTTGCCTGGTTCTACTCCTGTGACTAGTTTATGTATGTCCATCAAATATTTAGAACAAACTCACCAAAAATGTGAAGGTTCCTAGCTGTTAATAATATGAATGATATGAAAGACTGGAAAATAAAAGGTTTTATGTGTTGACTTCCACCCCCAGGTCAGCGTATTCATACTGTGGAGCTGGGCAACTCCAGGTACTTTGTATCCAACGCCTCACCCTACTCTCCACAACTCAACTGGTTCCTAGCCTACCAGTACTGCCGCACCATTGGCATGGAGCTCCTCAGTCTAGAGAGGCAAGAAGAGGTCAATGCCATGCAAGACTTCCTTGGAGAAAACAGTTCAGTACACCACTTATTGTCAATATATACAGTATATATATATATATATATATATATATATATATATATATATATATATATATATATATATATATATATATATATATATTGTACTGTATATATATTACTGTATGTAACAGCTATGACCAAGTGTAACAAGCAGTTATGCTCTTGTAATATGTTGAGTATGTGTTTGAGTCTTAGTTATGCATGTATATATTAGATAAGGTAGGCTGTATTAAACATTTATCTTACTACATAATAGTTATTCAAGATAATCGAACAACAGAGCATACTATCGTGTTTGAATTGTAACTGAGTGAAGCACCTAATTTATACAGGTTACGGCCGCAGTGAGTACTGGACGAGTGGCAACCAGCTGGGGTCAAGTATGTGGATCTGGATGAGCACCGGACAACCCTTCAACTCTACCTTCCACTACTGGCCACCACCAGGACCTCCCCTCACGTTAGTCTATAAATAAGGAGTTAGCTTGCATACACACATGACTTCCTGTAACTGAAGTGCTTCCTGTACTTTTAAGTTGCTCCTCTATTATTGCAACTTTTACTTTTAAAATTTATTTATTTTCCTCACTTCTAACTCAAACTTGTTCCCCTTTTACTATTGTTCTGTTCTTTATCTTATACATTTAGTTCCTTTTAAAAAATATAATGCCACAAGATCTTTCATGGCTTGACTTTTTTATACTCAATTAAATTAATATCAATGGAAGTACTAGTAAAGCAAAATGTTTGAACTATATTCTTGAACTGGACCAATACAAATTAATTATTTATTATATTTAAATTTTAATTCCTTCCTAATCCTGTATTGAATAAGTCCCTCCCTATAGCCGGCTAGTTCAGTTGATAGCACCCCTGCCAACAAGCCAGGAGACACAGGATCAATTCTCGTTCAGGTTGAAAAGTTTTTCTGAGGTATAGCCGATGGTTACCGTCTTCCCTTGAGCAAGGGAGATGGGTAATGATCTCTGATTGATTAATGTGGTCAAGCGCTTGTGGATCCTTGAAAGAGGAGATACGGGCGCTATATAAGCGACCAGACGATTATTATTATTCTGATTATCATTATTATTATGTATGTCATGATCTATGCTCTGATATCTGGCATTTTCAATTAAATTTTCTCGGTTAATTTTCCATCCATCTCTCCTATAATAATAAGTGAATATATACATTCCAGTCCATTTGTATCCTTATTCTTTCCATTCAATAATAGTTGCAACTCTCATTCCATCTAAAACCTGACCCACCTCAAACTAACCAAGCCCCTGTGCCTCCCTACACAGTAAGTCCCAGCAGTCCTGCATGACCACCCGGGATCAGGTGTGGCAGACACAGAACTGTATGGATGCTAAGCCCTTCATCTGTGAACAAACTCGCTGCTTCTACTTCAACTACGTCACCTCCAACAGGCCCCAACAGCAGCAACAGGGGTAAGAGCCAGGTAATGTGTTCTCCGCGCCTTTGTATAGTCGGTGGTGTGAGGCATTGTGGTACAGTGTGTGGGTGGTTGGGAAGCAAAGGTAGTGTTTGGTGGAACTGATAATGGTAGTGCTTGTTAGTATTGGTAATGGTAGTGTTTGTTAGTATTGGTGATGGTAGTGTTTGTTAGTATTGGTGATGGTAGTGTTTGTTAGTATTGGTGATGGTAGTGTTTGTTAGTATTGGTGATGGTAGTGTTTGTTAGTATTGGTAATGGTTGTGTTTGTTAGTATTGGTAATGATTGTGTTTGTTAGTATTGGTGATGGTTGTGTTTGTTAGTGTTGGTGATGGTAGTGTTTGTTAGTATTGGTGATGGTAGTGTTTGTTAGTATTGGTAATGGTAGTGTTTGTTAGTATTGGTAATGGTTGTGTTTGTTAGTATTGGTGATGGTAGTGTTTGTTAGTATTGGTGATGGTAGTGTTTGTTAGTATTGGTAATGATTGTGTTTGTTAGTATTGGTGATGGTTGTGTTTGTTAGTGTTGGTGATGGTAGTGTTTGTTAGTATTGGTAATGGTAGTGTTTGTTAGTATTGGTAATGATTGTGTTTGTTAGTATTGGTGATGGTAGTGTTTGTTAGTATTGGTAATGGTTGTGTTTGTTAGTATTGGTGATGGTAGTGTTTGTTAGTATTGGTGATGGTAGTGTTTGTTAGTATTGGTAATGGTAGTGTTTGTTAGTATTGGTAATGATTGTGTTTGTTAGTATTGGTGATGGTTGTGTTTGTTAGTGTTGGTGATGGTAGTGTTTGTTAGTATTGGTAATGGTAGTGTTTGTTAGTATTGGTAATGGTAGTGTTTGTTAGTATTGGTAATGGTTGTGTTTGTTAGTATTGGTGATGGTAGTGTTTGTTAGTATTGGTAATGGTAGTGTTTGTTAGTATTGGTAATGGTTGTGTTTGTTAGTATTGGTGATGGTAGTGTTTGTTAGTATTGGTGATGGTAGTGTTTGTTAGTATTGGTAATGGTAGTGTTTGTTAGTATTGGTGATGGTTGTGTTTGTTAGTGTTGGTGATGGTAGTGTTTGATAGTATTGGTGATGGTAGTGTTTGTTAGTATTGGTGATGGTAGTGTTTGTTAGTATTGGTAATGGTTGTGTTTGTTAGTATTGGTGATGGTAGTGTTTGTTAGTATTGGTGATGGTTGTGTTTGTTAGTATTGGTAATGGTAGTGTTTGTTAGTATTGGTAATGGTAGTGTTTGTTAGTATTGGTGATGGCTGTCTTTGTTAGTATTGGTAATGGTAGTGTTTGTTAGTATTGGTGATGGTAGTGTTTGTTAGTATTGGTGATGGTAGTGTTTGTTAGTATTGGTGATGGTAGTGTTTGTTAGTATTGGTGATGGTAGTGTTTGTTAGTATTGGTAATGGTAGTGTTTGTTAGTATTGGTAATGGTAGTGTTTGTTAGTATTGGTAATGGTAGTGTTTGTTAGTATTGGTGATGGCTGTCTTTGTTAGTATTGGTAATGGTAGTGTTAGTTAGTATTGGTGATGGTTGTGTTTGTTAGTATTGGTGATGGTAGTGTTTGTTAGTAATGGTAGTGTTTGTTAGTATTGGTGATGGTAGTGTTTGTTAGTATTGGTGATGGCAGTGTTTGTTAGTATTGGTGATGGTGGGATGTATGGTTTGTTAGTATTGGTAATGGTAGTGTTTGTTAATATTGGTGATGGTAGTGTTTGTTAGATTTGGTGATGGTAGTGTTTGTTAGTATTGGTGATGGTAGTGTTTGTTAGTATTGGTAATGGTGGGATGTATGGTTTGGTAATAATGTGGATTAAGTCTGTTAATGTTAAAGGTGGTGGGAAGGCAAATACTGTTAGTGTTTGCTTTATTGATAATGCATTTGATTTAAATATGACCAGGTGGTTCAGTACCATCTTGTAGTATCGAATTTGGAGATGTTTCATTGTTGGAATATAATAGTTATATTATTTGGGTCATATGAATATTTTGGAAGGAGGTGCAGAAGCCTATTCAGTTGCAAGAGTTAAAAGTGAATGGAAGGAATTCAACAAGTGCAATGTATCAAGGGATAGTTGAACCAACAGTGATGTATGGGGCTGAGACATAGGCTCTGAAGGCAAAAGAGAGAAGAATGCGGGATGTGGAAATGAGCTGCTTGAGGAGTATATGTGGAGTGACTCATAGAGACAGATTGAGAGATGAAGAGGTATATAAGAGAGTGGGACAGCAGGAACCTTTGTCGGCCAGAGTGGACAGAAGGGTGCGGTCCTGGTATGGTTATGTTGAGCGAATAGGAGATGAAAGGCTTACAAAGAGAGTATATGGGGGAGATTGTAGGCACCAATCGAGCAGGGCTAGACCCAGGAGAGGTTATAGGCATTTGATAAGGAGTCGCTGGAACTCCTGTTTCATTTGCTTGGCTTCGGTGCCTCACTTACACTGAGAGTAAACCAGCTAGCTCTCACAAACGCCTTCCCCTATCCACTTCACTACACTAAACATGCACACCACACTTCCTCCTTCCGCATAAAAAAACAAAAACAAAAAAAAACATGATGAACTATAGCCCAGCCTCGGAGTCCCCAGGGAGGGGGGGGGGACCATAAATGCCCTCACACCCGCCCGACCTTCCCCTGGCAACCCTTCAAAATTGTCTGGACCTCGGCCTGTTACTCTCACTATTAAGTTTTGCAACATTCGTGGCCTTTCCTCTAATTTTCCCTCTGGTGAACACCAGCTCTCCTCCTACAAACCTGATCTTCTTTTCCTCACTGAAACGCAGGTGTCTGAAGCAACTGCCAGCAGCCCCTGCTCTGTATCCTCCTACTTTCTCTATCCTAGTTTCAAAGCCAAAGGCGGATGTTGTGCATATGTGCACAATAAACTCCCTTGCTCTCGTGTTCCCGATTTCGAATCCTCTGAATTCTCAACTTTATGGCTCAAACTATCCTGGCATTCTCATATTAAATATTTCTGTGCTGTCTATCTTTCCCCTAACTCTACCGACATTCCCAAATTCTTTGACTATCTAAACTCTAAAGTGGAACATATTCTATCCATTTCTCCTTTCTCAGAAATCTCCATCTTAGGAGATTTCAACGTTCACCACCGCCATTGGCTCTCCTCTCACACTACTGACCATCCTGGTGAACAAGTCTACGTCTTTTCTATCCTAAATAACCTAGAGCAGTTGATTCAGCAACTCACCCGTATCCCGGATCGCTTCGGAGATCGGCCCAACATTCTTGACTTGTTTGTAACTTCTAACCCTTCTTCTTATACTGTCGATCTTTTCTCTCCTTTGGGCTCCTCTGACCATAAACTTATCTCTGTCACCTGTCCTATCTCTCCAGTACAGCCACCCGATCCTCCCAGCCGGCGGCGCTTGTGGCACTTTGGAGTTGCCGTTTGGGAGGCTCTCCAGCAGTGCTTCTTTGATTTCCCATGGAATTAATTTTGCTTCCGTGGCTGGGGATCCTCGGAGAGTGCTGACGCATTACCGAGGTAATCCTCTCGGGCATGGAGGTATACATTCCATCTTTTTTCTCTCAGACTAATGCAAACAAAATCTTGTTTTACTCACGCTTGTTCTACTGCTGTCCGCAATAAGGAGGAAGCATTCAAACGGTACCGACGCCTTAAAACTCAAGAATCTCATTCTTCCTATATTTCTGGCCGGAATCAAGCCAAATCTGTTCTTCGACTTGCCAAACACTCTTTCATCAATAATAAATGCACTGAACTATCCAACTCTAGCTCTTCCCAAGCTTTCTGGCATCTAGCCAAAAACCTCTCCAACAATTTTTCTTCCTCGTCTTTCCCTCCTCTTTTCCACTCTGATGGCACAACCATCACTTCTTCCTCTGACAAAGCTGAACTCTTCGCTCAAACTTTCGCTAGAAACTCCACCTTGGATGATTCTGGTGCTATTCCTCCCTCTCTAACCCCCTCTCTCTTACTTATGCCTAATATCCGAATCTCTTCTAAAGATGTACTTTCTACCCTATCTGGGCTTCATACTATGAAGGTGTACGGTCCGGATGGTGTTACTCTTGTACTAAAAAACTGTGCTTCCGTGCTGACTCCCTACCTAGGCAAACTCTTTCGTCTCTGTCTCTCCTCTAATGTCTTCCCTTCTTGCTGGAAGTTTGCTCTCATTCAACCTGTCCCAAAGAAGAGTGACCACTCTCAACCCTCCAACTATCGCCAATTGCTCTTATCTCTTGTATCTCTAAAGTTTTTAAAACTATTCTTCCTTCCAAATTTCTTGAAGCATTTATCTTTTCATAATCTACTCTCAGCCAGTATGGCTTCCTTAATCCCTACTGTACCGGAGGATACAGTAATAAAAGTCCCCCCCAGTCCTAAGCAATGTGGCCAAAATGGCAAGATAGAACAACCTCCCACCTCAAGAGATGAAGGAATACTGGCTCTCCCAGCTTGCAGAGGGTTGGATATAAGCTGAGAAGTGTTGCCATATCGAGAGCAGTGCTCAAACGGTCGTGGTACCAGGCACTGCCTGATACAGGCAGTTACAAGGAAAGTACATTACTGACGGCTCCCTGCCGTCGCTGGGACTGGGGAGTGACTTATCTACCGACGGCTCCCAACCGTCGCTGGTATTGAACGGGTTAAGGGTCGCTCTACTTGTGATCTTCTTTCATATCTTACTAACTCTTGGTCATCCTCCTTTCGTGACTTCGGTGAGACCTTTTCTATTATGCTAGACATATCGAAGGCATTGGATAGAGTCTGGCACAAATCTTTAATTTCTAAACTACCCTCCTCCAGTTTCTATCCCTCCATCTGTGCCTTTGTCTCTAATTTCCTTTCTGGCTGTTCCATATCAACCCTGTGTTCCTCAGGGCTCTGTCCTATCTCCTATTCTCTTTCTAATTTTCATAAATTATCTTCTCAACTTCCATTCATATGCAGACGACTCTACTTTACACTACAGTACTCAATTAGTTTCCCAGAACGCCCCAGCAAGCAATCCCTCAAAAGCAAACGTATTGAAGCCATACAACACATATCTTCTGATCAAACTACCATTTCCAATTGGGGCAGAGAAACCCTTGTTACCTTTAATGCTTCCAAAACCCAATTTTTCCATCTATCTACCTGCCGTGAACTCCCAGAGGACTATCCCTTATTCTTCAACAGTACAAAAAATCAACCCTTCATCTTCTCTCCGTATTCTCGGTGTCTCTTTTTCTTCTGCTCTCTCTTGGAAGGACCATATTACCAGTCTTGCTAAGGCGGCCTCCCAGAAGCTGGGTGTGCTCAACCGCCTCAAGGGGTTCTTTACCCCTGCTCAGCTTCTTGCTCTGTACAGGGGCACATTGCATCCTTGTATTGAGTATTGTTCACATGTGTGAGGAGGATCCTCTCACACAGCACTTCTAGACAAAGTAGAAAGGAAAGCCTTTTGTATCATTAACTCCCATCCACTCACCAACTCTCTGCAATCTCTTACTCATCGCCACAATGTTGCATCTCTCTCGCTATTCTATCGTTACTACAATAATCAATTTTCCTCAGAGCTCTTTCAGTGCATACCACCTCCTCTACATAGGTTACGTAGTACCTGTCTTGCAACACAATCCCACCCCTACTCTGTACAACTCTCTAACTCAAGAGTGAAACGTTACTCTTAATCTTTCTTCTATTAAACAGCCGAGCTCTAGAACTCTCTCCCTGAATCCATCTTTGCCTCATCCAATGACTTAAATTGTTTCAAACTCTGTGTGTCCAGACATTTTGGCTCGAACGTCCCTTGATTTTGGCTTTGTCACTCTATTAACTCTGGGGGAGGCACTGCAGTTTTGCCTTTTGTCTCCCTCATCCACATAGGAAAAAAACAAAAAAAATACAAAGGGGAGGTAGAGGGGTAGGAAGACCTCCGTTGAGATGGAGAGATTATGTAGTACAAGCATTGGAAGACAGAGAGATGACTGTAGAACAGGCAAGAGAAGTGGTAATAAATAGGAATGAATGGAGAATGCTTGTGAATAGATAAGTGAAAACGTGGTCATTGGGAGAAGGGGTTGGGCGCCAGTTGGACTAGATAATAGTCCGTCAGGCGCCTGGCCCGGGGAGCATGTACTGTATATATGAAGGGTCATGCCTGGATGTGAGGTAGGCGGGCATTGTGGTGTGCTCCGCTGCGTGTCTGCCTGCTGAAACCGGAACCTCTCCAGGAGGTCTGGGGCCGGGGAAATGCTGGAGGCCCCTAGTGATCCTTGGACTCTGAGTCTTCTGGGCGACCTAGATAAGTGTTAATATATATTTTGTTTTTTATGTTGTGTTGTCCCTGTTCGGGTTCTGTCTCAAGTCGGCCACCCCCAGCTATGGGGTATGTGCCTGTGTATATACATAGGCCTACATACTGTACATACATACTTATCCTTACAGACCCATGAAGGGGAACTTTGAATGTTCTACATCATTTACCTTATATGAGATGGATAATACAAGCGAACTTTTTAAAAACATAAATGGAGCATTCCTCGGGTTAAGTTCCATTAGTTAATTTCATCCACTATAGCTGGCCACGTTTCCTAGGCTAAAGTTATCGCAGGTGTTGATTACCTGAGTAAAATATTGAGTAAATAGTTAATATACTACATAACTGGTACATGTTTTAAAATGTTTGCCCAAAGGAGCCTCTCTATAACAACGCATGATTGTTTTTTATTGTTTTTACTGTGTATGAAGGAGACAAAAGGCAATTCTGCCTGTAAGAAGTGTCCCCCCCAAAGTTGAACAAGTGAAAAAGAGCCAAATTCAAAGTACATTTCAGTGAAAATGTCTGGGCACACGGAGCTTAAAGTAGTTTAAGTTATAAGATGGAGGAAAGACAGATTGAGAGGGAGAAAGACATAGACGAAAGAGTTTGCCTAGGCAGGGAGTCAGCACGGAAGAACAGTTTTTGAGTACAGTACAACAGGAGGAACACCATCCGGTCCGTATTCCTTCTTAGTATTATTAAGCCCAAAGAGGGCAGCAAGTACACCCTTAGAAGAGATTATGATATTAGGCATAAGTGAGTGAGAGGGGGGTGGAGAGGGAGGAATAGCACCGGAATCATCAAAGGTGGAGTCTTTAGCAAAAGTTTGAGCGAAGAGTTCAGCTTTGTCAGAGGAAGAGGTGGTACCGTCAGAGTGGAAAAGAGGGGGGAAAGACGAGGAAGTGAAATGGTTGGAGAGGCTTTTGGCTAGATGCCAGAAATCTTGGGAAGGTGATGGTACTGTTTGAATGCTTCCTCCTCATTGTGGACAGCAGTAGAACAAGCTTGAGTAAACCAAGATTTGTTTGCATTAGCCTGAGAGAAAGAATATGGAATGTATGCCTCTATGTCCAAGATGATTACCTCAGTGATGTGTTCAGCACACTCTGAGGGTCCCCGGCCAATTAAGCATAAAGCATTCCATGGGAATTCAAAGAAGTACTGCCGAAATGAGCCTCCCAGTCGGCAGCGGCAAAGTGCCACAAGCGCATCCGGCTGGGAGAATCAGATGGCCGTACTTGAGAGATAGGACAAGTAACAGAGATGAAGTTGTGATTGGAAGAGCCCAACAGTGTGAAAAGGTGTACAATGTAAGCAGAAGGATTAAAGTTTAGAAATAAGTCAAGGATGTTGGGTCGATCTCCAAGACGGCCAGAGATACGAGTAGGGTGCTGGACTAACTGCTCTAGATAATTTAGGAAATAAAAGTGGCAAAATATGGCAAGTTCAAGAAAAATATAATGAATATTGATATTATTTTTTAACAAATACGTAATATAATGGAAAGTTTAATATTATTTATATGTAATAAATATATACTACTGTACTGCAAATGCAAATTATATTCTCAAACGAATACCAACGTTGTATGTATTTCTACCATAGTAAAATATAACAATGTCATCTATTTTTCTCCAAACAAATAAAGTATACATACACAGACCAAGTTGTTGTTGTTGTTGTTGTTGTTGTTCCCTAAGCTGCCTGGCCGAACAGCCCCGAGTCCCTGAGGAAGGCCATGGCCATGATCGGGCTTTCCCACAGAGCTCTCATTGAGTGTAGATTGTGTTGTTGGCGTAAGTGGTTGTGTGAAATGCAGTCTTCTATGATGTGTTTAATGGTATGGGGTGCTGTGTTACATCCCGGGCAGGCGTCGACAACGGAGTCATCCAGTCTCTTCTGATAGCTCAGGAGAGCTGGATGGTGTCCGCATCTCAGCCTGGCCAGGTGGACTCTGTCCTCACGAGGAAGGGAGGATTCGGAAGGATGGATTTCGGGAGGTCGTGCATGCAGCTGCGTGTTGTCTGTGAGTGAGTGGATGGATCGGTGAGAGATATGAGTATGGATGTGCTTCTGGAAGTTGGTTCGGGGTGGGCAGGGAGGGAGAGAGGACAATAATTGTGTGTGATACCGTGTGCTGGGTGTTGTTTTGATATTTCTTGGTGTCTGTGGGTGTGTTGCCATGTAGTTTAGTGGGTGGTCTTGGTTCGTGGAGGCTGCTGCCAGGAATTGAGTGCCTCTCATGTCCAGATGGTCTTTGACTTTGAGGATTTTGGTTTCTTGATGTAGGTGATCTGTGGGTGCAGTAGCTGTGCAGCCTGTAATGATCTTCAGGGCTTTGTTTTGAATAGTCTGTAAGGTCTTATGATGTGTTTCAGCTAGGTTAGAAGCCCAGGCTGGGCTTGCGTATTCCATCACTGATCTTATGTATTGTTTATATACTGTGGTGGTAGTTTCTTTGTTGTGTCCAAATTTTGTGCGAGCAAGTGACCTGAGGGCGTTAAGTCTGGGTGTCAGTTTCTTTTTAATGTTTGTGGTGTGCTGTTTGAATGTCATATGAGTATCATATGTTACTCCTAGGATTTTGGGTGTGTGTGTATGTGTTAGGGGTGTGTTGTTTATGGTGAGTTGAGGGATGTATTCGTGTTCTCCTGTCCAGCTTGTGAGCAGGGTTGCGGTGGATTTGGCTGGGGCTAGATTAAGTCTGTTTGTAGTGCACCAGCCATGTAGTGTGTTGAGATAGGGTTGAAGGAGATCTGTTGCTCTTTTTGGGTCATGGTGTGTGCATGTGAGTGTTATGTCATCTGCATAGGAGGCTAAGTTTATTTGGGGCGTATTGGGTGTAGTTATATCGTGCATGTACAGATTGAAGAGTGCGGGCGATAGGACGGATCCTTGTGGGACTCCGTTTGGAAAGTTTCTGATTTTAGATGACTGACCGGCAAAAGATACGTGTGCACATCTGCCTGCTAGGAAGTTGGCCAGCCACCTTTTTGTGTTGTTGTGCATGTTTGTGTTGTAGATTTTGTTTGTTAGGTTGTGACACAGACCAAGTAATAGTTAGTGTATATTTAATGGCGTATGTCTACTTGACCCTCACAGGAACACCACCATAATGCCCGGGGTAACCAGAGTGTCTGACAACCTTCCCTCCTCTCCTCTTACCCGGCCGCTACGACGCAAAACCTTGACCACCAGACCACAGCCACAGCGGGACACATCACAAGTACAAGAGAATCCAGAGCAGCTCAAGATTATGCCAACTACAAGATTTACACCCAAAGTCATGCCAATTACAGGTCCTCCAAAGATCATGCCAACATCAAGATTCACACCCAAGATCATGCCAACCACTAGTCCTGCACCCAAATTCATGCCAACAAGAATAGTTACACCAAAAATTATGCCAACAACAAATGAACAGCCTTTTAAAATTATGCCAACAGCACAAACTCTTAAATCAATGCCTACAACCTCATTACCACTAAAAACAATGCCTACAGAATCAACCCCACTAAAAACTACTCCCCAAAACAGACCCCCTCTTAAAGTAATGCCTACAACACCAAAATCAATGACCTCCACATCCAAATCAATGCCCTCTACAACACCCACTCCAGATGACCTCAACAACGAGATCTTCCCCATTAATCCACTACTGCTTCTTCAGCCACCACAAAATGATTTCACCGCTCCCTCCCCAACACCACAACCACAAGTTGCCACCACAACCACCACACTAACAGGGTTGCTCAGCAGGAAGGAGACGTTCAGTTGGGCTCTTCTGGACGGCGATTATGAGCAGTGATGGAAATTGAAAATAATAATCTTATTTTAGCGAAATACCCTGTAAAGAGGTTTCTTTATCATCGACATTTTGCTGTATACATTCCCTAATGACTAGAGAATCCATACAGCAAATTGTCAATAAAGTTCCTCCTATATATGGAATTTCTCCTGCCATATTGTTGACTAGTGCATACTTCTTCAAGGCATCATATTTTTATATCCTAATTCGGTCCTGTCTCCTATACGTTTTTTTGTAATTTATTACTACAGTATGAGTAATTAGAATCTTATATAATAGTTTCTGCTTCATTACTGCAATGGTTCTTCTGTGGTAGTTGCATATTTACTCTGCCTAAGTCTTGAGTGCTGATGTTCTTGTCTTTACCAATATTATCCAGTAAGCAATGTCCTTAGAAATACTTTGATTTATTTACCTGTACTATATAATGGATACATCCTGGTTTACACATAATTTTTGCGCCAAAAGTTGTTGTTTTAAAAAACATACTTTATATTTCCTACCATGTTCAATTATAATAAAAGTATGGTACTACATAATGCATGTTCTTGTGTACTTTCTTTCTAATTACAGTACATGTAAGATACAATCAAATAATTCATATGTTTACAACTCTGTCTCCTCTTTATTCTGGTCTTCTGCTCTCTTCTCTAACCGCATTGTCAACCACTCTTTAACAATCCTGCTATTAACCCCTTCAATCCCATTACGGCTTATTAAGTATATTCTAGCTACCACCAGATGTTTTACTACAGAAATCAAAAGGTTAAACACTATCTGACTTAACTTTCTAACTCTTACTGGTCCTATCTAAATTGCATTAACGTATTTGGAGGTAGCTAGTATCAAACACAAATTGGCATTCTCTGATTGAAAGGGTTAACTCTCTAATTAACTCATCACTCTTTGATTCTTGCTTCATTGAATCCCACAATTTCTTTACTCACTGACATACCATCTCTCAACTTACCTTACAATACTTACCTTACGTTCTCCCAACACTGATTCATTCATATCTCAACTCTCGGCTAGCCCGTCTTTATACTCATTAACTCATCTTCCTCTGCATGATGGCTTATATCTCTCTACAGTTGATTCACCCATCACCACTCATTAACTCATTTCTCTACACATTGGTTTGCCTATCTCTTTACTCACTGATTAATTCATCTCTACTCACTGAGTCACTCTCCAATTATTTTACATATGACCCATCCATCTAGAATATCAATTAAACATTGTTGTTCCACCACCAGGAGAACTTATGTCTGGGTGGCCCCTTTGTTTTGCCACAGACTTTGTCTGTGGCATCAAGGAGGTTATATTCTATAAAGTTCCATTTGCCATCAACATCAGCTGGCCTAGCATGCATGACGTCATAGCTAGCCAGCCGTTCACAGTCTACCTGCCATTGTATTGGAAAACCATATGTTTACAAGCTTTTCTGTGCCCGAATCTTGTATCCTTCGCGCTTATTATGGCCTCTAGCGCATTCTGTGATACGGACCGTTGGGCCAGATGGTAGCAATGAAGGAAATTAATGCCCGGGACCATCAAACAGGAAGCAAAGGCTAGTCAAACGTGCCTACCGTGTTGAACTGAAGCCACAGAAATATGACAATGAGTTAGGCTAAATAAGACAATGAGTAAAAATAAAAGTCTGTTTGGTAAGACTTTCCTCATAATATGTAGTTATTGGATGTATTTTTGGGGAAACAGGTACTTGGAAGGTGATTCTTTGGATGAGCTTGGTACCAATTACCATTTTTCCCATAAGAATAATGCCCCAAACTTCGCGAAATCAACCTTCGCATATTTGTTTAGGTACCAATTAGCCGCGAAGATCAATGCATCACTGTATATTGTAAGTTTGTGGAAAGCAACTCCAAAGAAGTTTATTCCAGAGAGTAGTAGTTCTAGGGATAAATTAATTTTGATAAGCAGAAGTTCTACATCGTTGAGGAGAGAGTGTAAATTCATGGGCACTTCCAGCTGTTCTAGTATTGCGGGAAAAGACGACGAGAGATGGCACAATTGAAGGAAGTTCCTTGGAACATTTGCTGTGAAAATATCTATAGAATAATGCAAGGGATGCAACATCTCCTCATATAAATAATGGACAAAGGTTCAGCATGACTTCAGGGGTATTGATTAATCTAATAGCTTTATACTGAACTTTGTCCAATTGCCTCAATACAACCACTCTACAGAGGTGAATAGTAATTCATCTGAGAATGCACATGACTTTTATATATTATGGCAAAATTCTCTAAGTCTGTACTGGAGTCACAGTTTTATGGTGACACTTTTAGCAATCGATCTGACATGAGGTGTCCACCTTATGCTAGTATTTAATGTTACACTGAGGATGTCATTAACTAGAGGAAGTAGGAGTACAGTATTTACATAATTTAAAAAATATGTGAGAGTCAGAAAGATTCTGTTTGTTAGAAATTGAATGTACTGTACTTGGTTTCCTGTGCATAAAAGGAAACAATATTATTTTGACATTGCCTTGTCTTAGTATGCTCCTTGTCTGTCAAGGTGTTTCCAAACATCGGCTTATTTTGGTTACATTGGGAGTCACTTTCCTTCCAAATCATCCAAGATGCGAATGCCAAGGAGGTCCTGAGGTTCCCAATCCTCCCCAAGTTGAAGTTTCAAACACACAGGGGAACAAGCTCAGGACACCATCACTTCAGCAGGGTGTAGGTACGACTCCACTTTGTAGAGGAATTTGCTCATTAACCCTTCTTTGGCGGCACGCAACTTATGTCGTGTGAAATAAATTTGGACTAAGTGGCGGTTCACAACTTATGTCGTGTGCCATTTTCAGCACGTAATGTTGCAGAGAGAGAGAGCTGAGCGGTGTGAGGAGCGTAGTAAGGCTATGACCGCTGCCCACCACCGCGGTGGGCCAACTGAAGTGAAAACCACCCTTCCATCCCCCCTCACACTCGCTACACAGGGAATTATGTAGGGAAAGTACCTAATTACATGGTTTTTGCACTCGTGTTGCGCGATCGTTGCAAGAAAACCAGTGGTCTTACAAGGATGGTTGGGGTGTCATTGGAAAGCTCTGTTTATGCCCTTTCAGGGATAGATACTTGTTTTACGCTCTGGGTCTTATTTAGGCATGAAAATGATCACGTAAACAACCCTATTTAGGGTAAAAACACCCCGCTGGGCGGTACATATAAATTACCGCCTAGGCCGCTCGTAAGGTGTTAAGGGTGTGTCTCGTGGCAGATATATTGACTGCCACCTGTTCCAGTCTTTGTTGAAAGCGTTTGATCTGCCTGCTGGCATTTGATGTCAGCGAGTTAGGAACTATGGCAACTTAACAATCGACCTGCGGAACACCCCAAAAGCTGGCTAGGTCGTCGAATACGTCTTGCTTCAGCGCCCATTGTATCTGGGTGCTCTGTCCCCTTGACAGAGTATCCGCCCAGAGTTATGCTCTTCCGGGTAGGTAGGTCGAATGAAGGGAGATACTAAGTGAGTCGGCCAGAATAAACTGTTAGAAGCGCAATGACCTATGCTTCAGAAACGTGGCCTGTCAAAGCGGATGCTATTAACAGAATGGAATGCAATGAGATGAGAATGGTGAGACGGATGTGAGGTGCCAAACTGCAAGATAGGATGTCAAGTGAAGAGCTAAGGAGAAGGTGATTTATCAAATGTATCAATGATGAGATACATACTATCAGGCTTGGATGGTTTGGACATGTGGAGAGAATGGATGAACAAAGCTGGGTGAAAAGATACAAGTCCATGAATGTGGAGGGAGCTGCACCAGGGAGCGAACCAAGAAATACGTGGGATTGGATTTTGCGGTCTGATATTAAATATAAGAACCTGACAAGTGAGGCAGCTCTTAACAGAGTTGCCTGGAACGCCGCCATTAGGACGTGAAACCGGAAACGCTCTTCGTGTGGAGCACTCAGTCTTTATATTATACTTTTGTACTTTAAAATAGTGGTTAAACTTTTAGTGATTAAATAGTGGCTAAACATTACAGAACCATTACAAAGTCATATTTTTGCAAGTACAGTAGGCTACTTTAGGTTAACCCACTTCTTCACCGCTCTCGAGGGTCCCGATGCATGCTATATGTCTGACTTTGGGGTGTCAAGAGTGGTCATTGTCAGCTCTGGGTGTGCTATGCTCAATTTTGGTGCATTATGGTTGTAAGCTGGCAGTTTTTGAAGTGTGTGCAACAGTGAGAATGTGCTATAGTCGACTATATGATGGAGGAGGGTTGACTATACCTGTAATAGAGTACAGTATGTACAGAACAATACCGGTACTTACTTTCCGTGGATAACTCCCTCTGGGTTGAGCATAGGCACCACTTTGAAGACAAAAGCTGAGCGTAGTCTGGAGGCGACCAGTGATTTCCCTAGTAATATGTCTAAGGCTCCTTCCATCACCCAAGAGGAGTTGCTCTCACCAGGGTGCACACGGGACGTCAGGAACACTACCTCCTTTTCCTTCAGGGAGTTAAAAATATAAGATATGAGGAAGGAATATTTGCATGGGCATATACTTTACACCAATAGTATAGTGTTTGTTTACACTATATTATAACTACAGGTACAGCAATAAGTTGTGGATAGTGTACAGTCAAATTCAATAATTCGCAGTCAAATTTGCTCAACTACTGTGTAATATTTAAGTTATCACTTTTCCTTAACAGTCTTCCTATATTTCTAATAGCCTGCGACTAATACTATTTGTTTCATAACAATGATATGCCGTGGGCTGTGGCATGCTCGGTAGCATGTATGACTGCTGATCGAAGAGTCTGCAGTTCGATCCCACGTCGTGCCACTCGTAGACGGCAACAGTTTCGGCAGCTCGGTCTAGCGATGCGTGGCAATTATCCAATAAAGTCCCTGTAACAAGGGTACACCCTAGCCCTATCAATCAAGGGAGTGCACAGCATTAAAAACTGTATCAACGATATGTCGAGGTCATGTCCCTCTCTCTAGATTTCACACAAATAATCATAAAGGCATTCGGAAAACTAGTGAGTTTGACTGCACAAGACCGTAAGTGTTGAAACTCATTGAGTTTAATTATTTGAAGACTTGAATGCTATACCAAAGTAAATATTTCTTGAAGGTGCATTCTATAAGGCTTATTCAATAACTAGGAAAAAAAAGAGTAAAATATTCCGTCATCACACATCAATATTCGGGTGTTAGAGTACCATAAGTTGGAATAAAATTTGCTTAGATAAGTGTACACAGATTTACTATTATATGATTCAATTTCCCCCATCGTTCGGATTCCACAAACTAATAAAATGTTCTTTCAACCCTCCCTCACTTAGCATTTCTAGAATAGTAATCTACCCTATAGAAATATCATCCTTAAACTACATTTCCTAATACCATTCCATGTCCAACAAGTTTTTAAATCTGGCATCACACATGTAGTTTTATCAGTGGGTTGTATCAGAACTTGATATGCACTTTAAGTTATCATACTATTTTAATTGACTTGTGAAGAGGTACGTAGGAGCATGAACCCTTGTCGGGCCAGAGTGGACAGAAGGGTGCTATACTGGTATGGACATGTTGAGCGAATGGAAATGAAAGGCTTACGAAGAGAGTATATGAGTCAGATACAAGGGGAGGTAGAGGGATAGGAAGACCTCCGTTGAGATGGAGAGATTGTGTAGTACAAGTATTGGAAGATAGAGAGATGACTGTAGAACAGGCAATAGAAGTGGTAATACATAGGAATGAATGTAGAATGCTTGTGCATAGATGAGTGGTAATGCGGTCATTGAGAGAGGGGGTCGGGCGCCAGTTGGACTAGTCACTAGATTATAGTCCGTCAGGCGCCTGGCCAGGGGAGCCGGTGTAAATGAAGGGTCATGCCTGGATGTGAGGTGGGCGGGTATTGTGGTGTGCTCCGCTGCGGGTTTGCCTGCTGAGACCGGATCCTCTCCGGGAGGTCTGGGGTCGAGGGAGTGCTGGAGGCCCTTACTGATCCTTGGTCTCTGGGTCTTCTGTTGGGCGACCTACAGTAGATGTGTGTGAATATATATTTTGTTGTTTATGTTGTGTTGTGTTATGTCTCAAGCCAGCTACCCTCAGCTGTGGGGTATGTGCCTGAATACCGGGTATATACAGTACATACATATAATGATTTTGCTGGAACCTGCTTTTCATACATTGGCTTAGCTCGCTCAAATCTTAACTGAACAAATGCGCCAGATCCGGGTCCGGAGCGAGCGACAACCATTTCCAGTGTGCCCCCATTAGGCAACTTGGACTAGAACAATAAACAAATGCCTAGCGTGTTTATAATAGTTTTCTACGATTTTCACCAAGCAAAGTCATAAAATTTGAATTTTTTAGCAAAGCTTTATAAATTTGGCCCTAGGTACCTTAGGTTCCTGCCGTGAGGTGATAGTAAGGACTGGGACGGGATTTCCATTGAGTGTGTGGCAGAGCACCTGGTTACTGAAGAACACGTCACTTCCCAAATCATGTGATTCCACAGTACTCAGGTACGACTGGAAATGAAAAATATAAAATACACTTGAGATATACTGTACCAGTACTGTATTTCCCTTACAGCACCGTATACGAATTATGAAGGAAAGACTTGCAGCAATGTCGTTGAAGCAGTCTTAATACAACATTATTATGCTTACAATGTGTTGAAAGTTGAATAGAATCAATATATGTTTCGATAGTATGAAGTAAAGTCATATGCCAGTGAAAGAAAACAGAAAAGATACATTGAAATTGTACTGTATTAGGGAATGATCCATGTAGGCCACCTATAATTAACTTATTTTTAATTTGCTTCCTTTTACAAAATATAAACAAATAGACAACAGACCTGGAGTCTGGTGTAGGTGTAAGGGTAGTGGTAGGCGAGGTAACAGACATCGTAGTCGTGGGGGAAGACAACAGTGAAGGTGGCAGTATAGTAGCACTTATTGGTACTACCGCCGCCATCCACGCCCCCTGTCCTCCGCCCTGCCCCCCGGCCCCGGTCCTGGGTGGTGCCATGGTGGTCCTTGGGGATGCGGGCGTAGTGATTCTTGTGGTAGCAGATGTCATGGCCGGTCCGCTCCCAACGACTGCGACCTTCCAAAGACTCCCGCACGCTGAACATTATCGGCTTCATCCCTGCCCCAGATATAAGGTAGATGAATAATCCTATTCTGCCTAAATAAGTACAGTACATGAATACAAATTTCACTAAAACATATACATAGGGCCTATACATAAACATATACAGTATATTGTTTAATACACCTGCTGCATCCCTCCTGGGCGAGACGGCCAATAAAAATATATAAATTTACCGAGAAAAGAAACAATAGAAGACATACAAGTTTATGCATACAAGTTTAAAAATCGCTTCATCCAACACAAGTACATAATCCAATGGCATCCCTCAAAGAGCATTTATATCACCAACACTTTTTAACCATATCATCAACGATCTCCCACAACCGAACCAAGCACTTGAAGCCCACATCCTCTCATATGCAGACATCCTCACCATCATATCACAATACCCCAAAATCGAACAAGCAACAAGCTACCTACAACAATACCTCCGACAACTGGAACAGTGGCTCCTACAAAACGGCATTGCAGTCTCACCCCAAAAATTCTCCATAACTTTGCTTACCCCAAACAGACATGAATCTTGCTTTCACTCTACTAAACAAACCATTTTCCCTCAACCGAACCCCTAATTTACTTGGTGTAACTTATGACACACACATGTCATTACTCCACACATAGAAAACACAAACACCATAGCCTTACAAAAACTAAACACCCTCAGAACCCTCACAGGCAAGGAATTTGGCCAACAAAAAGAAACAACACTTGGTGATGGGATGGTCTATCAGAGTGAGAGTTGAGCGTTCTCTGCCATACCCATAGCATCCTCTGACTGTTCCTTTTCCTTATATGTTTTCTAGATCTCAAGTGACGGCGTCTTTTCCGTGGATTGACCTCCCTGCTGCCAAACCTAGAGGTTGGTAGATTGGGAGCCAAAGCGTCACACTTTTCCTTTACCCCTCAACTTTCCCTTCATAATTGCTGAGGGGCACAGGGCCATGGGTGAGGCTTTGGTTTCCTGGGCGTTTCTGCACCCTCCTCAGCTCCCCACCTTCGAGTGGCTTCGGTCACCTGGGCTTTATTAGTGGTAAGCAGAGATGGTTCTGTGGGGGCGCTCGGTTATGGCCTTGGCCTTGCTCGGGACCTTGGGGCTGCTCGGCCAGACAGCCTAGGGAACAGCAACAACAACAACAGCAACAACAAGAACAAAATGAAACACTGTCCATACTTTACAAACAGTGCATCCGCACAACCATGCACTATGCTTCCCAAGCCTTGGTCACCCTGCACTTCAACCACAAACATGAAGGAACTAAAAACCACTCAGAATAAGCCCTTAAAATGATAACTGGATGCACACAAACACAAATCACATACATGCAGAAACACAGATCCTCCCCCTGAAAACCCATTTAGACATGATAGGAACATAGGCCTACTCTTCAGCTCACGACCCACTTCACCCATGCCACCCCTTAACACATCACCCACCTCTAGACATGAAACAAACACCTGCCCTTTATTTCAATCACATATACATCATAATCCTACCCACACCTCCAAACACCAACACACACAAGCACATACACACACACCTTACCCAACAAATCATCAACATCATCATCAAATCTGACGCCTCACTTCCAGAGGAAGTGCCCCAAAAGGGATGGCCATGGCAGAAACTGCCTCCAGGCTCCCAGACATGCCCCGACTGACCTACTCCACAGTGCCATTTCCACTAAGTGGATTATAACCATGAACACTGAAGGAGCAGACCCAGAGCAGTCCCTCACCCGGATGGCAGTTCCACCACTGTTTTGCTATTTTATTTACCCCAGTGGGGCCCTGGCTGGAAGCATACCAAGCACAGGAATTTTCTGAAGATAGGAACCAGTGGTCCACTGCTCCAGAGGCTGATTGCACCACCAAAGTGGCGGGCGGTGGGGTCGCCGCATCCCTACGCCAGTCATCAACAACAGACCACGCAACACAATCTTAAACTCTCCACCTCCCAAGATTAACCCATCAGAAAACACGCTTCCTAGAGAAACCCGAGTCACACTTGCACACCTCAGGTCCAGCCACCACCCGTATTTACAAGATTATAAACACAGAATAGATCTAACTCAAGACTCTTGTCCCCTCTGACAACACATAACACTTGATACTCCACTGCCCAGCCCTTGCCCAGCACAGACATAACTTCAACATCCCTTCACTCAGAGATTTCTGGACCCACCCGAGGGAGGTGGCGAACTACCTGGACGCCGCGGGATTCCCATAAAAGGGATTCCTGGGGCTACTACTACAACAACAAAAAGACTGTTTCATCCAGAGAGAGAGTGGTTTCAGTCTTAGGTCCTAAATGGTGGCATTCAAGGCGACCCTGTTTTGGGCTGCCATTGTTGTCAAGTTCTTTATGTTGAGATCAGACCGAAGTACCTAATCCCACGTCTTTCTAGGTCTGCCCCTATGCATAGCTCTTCCCACGTTCATAGTCCGGCATTTTTTCACTCAGTTCTAATCATCTATTCTCTCCATGTGTTCAAACTAACCAAATCTGCTTGTGTGCATCACTTCACTGATACTCCTAATACCCAGACAAAAAAAAAGAAAGAACATTTACACATCTTCACGCTCTTGTGCTATTTTTATATTATAATACTAAAGAAAAGAAAATACCTAATTAAGATCTTCTCATCTAAATCAACTAAAACCTCGGATTGACTTACCAAAATTGAATTCGCTGTTGGATTTTTCATTGTTGATAATGTTGAGGACATAAGGTGTACCGGCCCGCATGTTGCTCACCTCGAAGTAGAACCATTGGTGGTGGTGGCGAGAGTTTACATCAGCGTTTAGTATCAGGTCATAGTCACTGTTTGAGGCCTGCAATGGTCACATGGAGCAGGAAATAGATTATATATTAACAAAGGAGTATTGTATTATAACAGTAACATCAAATGCTGTAGTTAAACAAAAGAACAAAAGCAAAGCTAAAGGGCGATTCACACAATCGTTTTCCGTTTCCACCCCGGGTGAAATTTAAAAACATTTGCCGCAAATTTTCCAACGAGCATGAACAAATTTTCACATGGAGGAGGTGAATCAAAAGAGGAGACTGTGGACGGAGAATCGCTGAGCAGAAAGCACATGTTTAAAGATAGGCGATTAACGAAGGGGAGTGTTTGGTGTGGTAGCAGCGTTTTTTACTATATTAAGAGATATTAGTGCATCTTTGGGCCACTCACAAGATCAGATGCATTGTGCCTTGACAGATATAGTTAAGAAGAGCTGAAGATAAACCGGATGCTTCTGGTGCTTGGAGTTTAATGGAATACACATGGACTGTGAGGGCCTTAGGATGAATGTAAACAAACGAACATATTACTGAATGTCTTTTATTTTTCGTTTCGCGGAAGAGGCGACCAAGCCTTTGGATAAAAAATATATGCCAAGGTCGGGAAATGGGAGATTCGAGAAACCAACATGTTGATCCCTTCCATTTTCAAGGGAAATATGAGATTCCCACAAATTTTGAGTGTCCAGATACCAGTTTCTGTCGGTATTCTGGAATAAACATGATTGCGTGAATCGCCCTTTAGGGAAAAATAGTCAATAAAGAGTATCAATATATGCCTACTGTATGGTGCATATACATTATACTCTCAGTCGTATACACCGTACTATGGTTATATAAATTCTTTATAATTTTTAATACACTTTCTCTCTGCTTACCTGGATAACTCTGCGCAAGTTTCCACTCTCGAACCTAGATTCAAAGTTAAGGTGAGTGATGCCAGCGTCCGCCTTGCCCACACGCTTCTCGTCCCAATTGCCCAGCAGTCTAGTGGAAATGTGTGTAAACATATGTTAAACAGAGAAATTGATAGCATACAAACATAAAATATAATGTACATAGCATGGAGGACAATCCAATGAAAACAAACTCTAATGTGGAGATTATTTGTGGTGTAGGCCATGATGTGGTGTAGGCCATGATTTACTGTGTATTACTACTAACTTAACATTAGCAATACCGGTACTATGTTATGTTAATAAAGACCCATATCCCTGCTAGCATAATTATGTAGGTCCTTCATCTGATAGCAGCTCTCCAAGAGTCACAATCCAAGGCCCTCTCCATATTCAGTACCCTGTCTTGGAGATCATTTGGCAATTCAGTATCTCATTAGTTCCAATTCTACCTCAGTCTCTACCTCTAAGCACACATTCACCTTCCATACTCATGCTAGCAACTTTCCTCACAAACTTATCCTTCTCTATTCTCTTAACATGTTAATACCATCTCAATCTACTACTCTATTTCCCTGAGGGGATGGCCACAAATGAAACACCTCCATGCTTCTCTGTCATCCATCAGCCGATATTTCAAATACCAAGTCTCTCTTAAGTACTTTACTTGATTTTCAGCTGTATCACTCAATGAAACCTATCAATCTCACCATCCTTATTTCTATGTACTCCAGCCTGAGTACATCCTGCTCCTTTACAGGCCAAGACTCACTGCCATATAACATTATGCTCCTTAAACATATTGTGAATAGGTTTTTCTTGGCACAAAAAAATATATAAACTTTCATGGTGAGGAAAGGAAAAAATGCCCTAAAATTTTTCTAGCCGCTATTTATTCTAACAATGAAACTCGTCTCTCCCCTTCCACCTGCACTTTATGTATCACCCATATAGCAAAACTCCTCTACACATTCAAGAGTTCCTTACGTATAGTACTGTATAATGACTCCCAGGGTGTCAAACAAAAGCCGAGTCCAGTCTTCTTAGTCTGTATTATTGTATATTTAAAGATAATATTGTGGTTTAACCCTCCAGACCCGGTTGGGCTCTGAGGCCTCCATACAAAACACCCCCCGCGCAACCCGGAAGGGTGCTGAGGCTCCGGCAGCTTGAAAGCCTGTAAGCTTGGTGTGCGAGGCGTCCGTCCGACGCATGTAAACAACAGCCGGCTGGACCGACGCCGCGCATCTCCGACCACAAGAAGGAGAGCGACGCTTGTTAGTGTGTGCCTGTATGTTATTGTTAAGTAGCAAAAAGTAGTGTAAAGTGGCTGATATTGCCACAAAGTTATCTCCAATGAAATCGTCATCACAACTGAACCAGTTGACTTGGAGAGCTCTACTTAACGCCATTCTACAAGTACGAAACACATATAAGCTTGGGGGATGCGCGGGAATGCGGAAGCAGTCAAAATAACAATAATACGGTAGCCTAGGCGTAGACATTTTTCGGCCAAAACCCCTGGGTTTCGGGGAAATTATATAATACAATAGCCGGGGCTGGAGGGTTAAAGGTCAAATTATGTTTTTGGAAGTGATAGAATTGCCAAAACAATGCTAGTTTACGTTAATATCCTTGTATTCGTTTTCATATTCATTCAAGTCTCAAACAAAATTGCTCTGGTTTGACACCCTGATGACTCCTTCCGTCTTTCATTCATAGCCCAACTACCACTGCATATTGCACAGCTATTTCATAATTGCCAGTAACCTTTTCAGGCCAATAAATATTTTAGCTACATTTTTCTAAATTTCAGTTAGTTTTATTTAACTACCGGTACGAAAATATCTCAAACTAAAAAGGTGAATAACAACTTAGTACTTTTAAAGGATAGCAGTTTCAGTAAATCACATAACATTTCTTTACTAATGAAACTTATGTATTCACAAGCATATTATAAATTTCAAAGACTAAAACACATTAATAAAAATGGTTAGGCTACCACAAATACCTACCTGGGTGGACCTGGAGAGTTGACCTGGTGCGAGTCGTCTGAGGTGAGCAGGTAGTCCAGGTCATACACTACTCGCTCCAGGTATACTTCAGGGTGTAGCACTCGCTCCAACGTACCCAACGCCTTGCTCCTGAGGTCCCATCAAATTAGCAGAATTTAAAAAATTTCATGAACATTCAATTTTGTGGAGATCAACAAACAAGTACATACTGTACTTATCACAGTGATTATATGACTCTTGATAGGCATCTGTCTGATTATAATGTGATTGTCGGAATGTGCCTGTCTGTTTGAATGCTTGTTTGTAAGCAGGACTTCTCAAATGTATGGATGAATTAAGGTGTTATGGAGAAGACTCATCATGGCAGCCAAACCCCAGCAAAGCAAACATTTCTATGGGAAATGTGAGAGACATAAGTGCAGTATAACTAAATTTAATGTGAGTAAGTCAAGTGTAATAAAAGTGAATGTGAATCTCTGTAAGTGTGAAGTACTATTACAGTGTTGGTGAGTAAATCTGGTTGTGTACAAGTACATCCTCCTCCTTTAAAGGCCATGACTCACTGCCATATAACATTACAGTATGCTCCTTACACATATTGTCAATAGGGTTTTCTTGGCCCAAAAAAAAGAACCCCCTCATGGTGAGGAAAGCTAACAATGCCCTAAATTATTTCTAGCCACTGTTCATTCTAGCGTTCACCATGTGTGTGGTGAATAAAAAAAATATATAATAAAAAAATAAATAAAATAAAATAAAATAATAATAATAATAATAATAATAATAATAATAATAATAATAATACTGCAAGAGAAGAAAGGTGTTGTGCATGTAATGGCCCCACAAAACACAAATCCCAAACTCTTTACGTTTCACCTCTTACATACTCGGTACAGTACCGGTATGCATAATTCACAATTCTGGTAATGATCAGAGAGAGCCATCAGTTAAAATAAAAAACTTTTCAGTGCCAGAGCAAGGGATTAATTCCCCGACCTCCCAGTCATGAGTCCATGTTATCCACTGTGCCAATAATGAAAGCCCACTCACCAGGGAATGAATGAGTGTATCTATACATCAAAAGTTACTTTATGTTTTACCATTACATGCGTAGGTTGATAGTTTCTTTAATAATATCATAATGATACACCATGTCAAAGCATCTACTGAAAGATTTAACAAAATGCAGTGAAGTACTGTAAAGTACTAGGTAATCTTCTAACTGACCTACAAACTTTGCGATCCTTGTCATAGAGGTGCTCGAGGTGCGGTGGACCCCGAGCCCCCACCAGATCCGGGTATGCCACCTTGACAAACTTCACCAAGCTTCGGGTCTGATCTGCCGCACCAAGGTACACCCCCGGATCCTCCCACCCTGTACCATCACCACTGCCCCAGACACCCCCTCCTCCTTCACCACTCCCACCTGTGCTACCTGCCAAAAATAAAATAATTAAAACTATTAACTAGCAGCCTTCTTGAATTAGCAGGTACTTCCCAAATTGACTAATTCCTTGAACATGACGATAGTGCATTGTTATAGGTGCGATTAGTTTGCTTGGGAACCAAATTAACTTGCTCATGTAGTGATGTACACCCTATGTGGTGGATTGTGTTCTTTTATCTCAAATTTTTATTTTATGAAGCATTATTTCCACATAGCGATTTTGATTAGTTCCTTTGTGTTTATCTGGTGTCGTCCCAGTTTTGGTTTGTTTATTTTGCAAGTTTTACAATATAATTAAAAGAGGATGAAGGCACCAGCTGGTCAGGGAAGTATTTCCGGGGAGAGTTATAGGTTTAGTACTATATAAGGATTGCTAGATGTCTTGTTTCAAACTTTCACCACATGGCCTCCTTTACCGATATTTCTTTCTTTGCCTCAATTACACAAAGAGCAATTCAAGCTTCCCTATGCATTTCACACTCTGCACTACTTAACATCATTCCAAGTTCTTCTTATTTTGGCTTACTTTGGTTGTACAATCAGTCTCTGTAGTTGTTGACCAGTAGTAGTTGTAGTTGTTGAGAGAGAGATATTGCAGAGTTGGTGAGTGGACGGGAGTTAATGATACGAAAGGCCTTCCTTTCAACTTTGTCTAGGAGAGCGGTGTGAGAGGAACCTCCCCACACATGTGAACAATACTCAATACAAGGATGCACCGTGCCCCTGTACAGAGCAAGAAGCTGTGCAGGGGTAAAGAACCCCTTGAGATGGTTGAGCACACCCAGCTTCTGGGAGGCTGCCTTAGCAAGACTGGCAACATGGCCCTTCCAAGTGAGAGCAGAAGAAAAAGAGACACCAAGAATATTGAGAGAAGATGAAGGATTGATTTTTGTATTGTTGAAGCATAATGGAAAGTCTAATCCGTGAAGTGGTTTATATCAAACTATCTCTGGTGCGGTAAACCCGCCAAAAATACAACTTTCGCAAAATGGGATGAAAAGTACATCAACGTATTGTAAATACATGCCCTAATCTAGCGCAACACAATCTCACCCCTACTCTGTGCAACTCTCCAACCCAGGAGTGAAATGATATTCCCAATCTTTATTCTATTCAACAGCTGAGCTCTGAAACTCTCTCCCTGAATCCATCTTCCCCTCATCCTATGACTTATATTGCTTCAAACTCTGTGTGTTTAGGCATTTTGGCTCGAACAATCCTTGATTTAGGCCCTGTCACTATTTTAACTGTGGGGGAGGCACTCATCACAGGCAGTTGTGCCTATTGCCTCCCTCATTCTCATAGAAAAAAATAAAGTATATTTCTTGCACATAAATGATGTGGTAATGGCGTGGTTGTGGTCAGTAGTTGCAAGGTTGGCGCGCGTAGGTAATCGAGTCAGAGGGTGGAGGGGTGGAGGAAGGTGGAGGATTTTTGTAATATCTCCCATATATCTTCCTTATAAAGGAATACTATTAGGCCTATGCAACATGTGCATAGGTTTGAAGAACAAGGCACCTTTGAAGAATTAGGACCCAGATATTAGGTGTAGAGAATACAGTCAAATAAACAAAGGCAAGAGTGAGAGTATGAGGGAGGAGGGAGGTAAATACGCATGCCACATCCCCTTCTCCTCCGATGCTTGCAGAGTACTTTGTGACGGTTTTGTGTCCTCTTCCTCGTCTTTCGTATATTGATATAGAATATATCTGGGGTAGAGTGATGGTCCCTGAGTGCTGTCACTGTATTCAAGATGATGAGGGAGAAAGGAAGAGTAAAGGTATGGTGTGTGAGGTGTGAGTGTGTTGTGAGGTTTGGATTCAAGAGTTGCCACTTTGTCCTAGTTGTCATCCAACTTTCATACATAACTCGCCTTTGCTGTGGCCTGTGGGTTTGGTGCATGCTTGAATATTATGCCTCAATCTAGTCCTGCTGCATTCGATCAACAAAACCTCAATTGAGGCATGCCGCATTTTAGTTCTAAGTTAACCACGTAGTGGAAATAACACTGTGGAGTGGGCAGTGGGGGCATGTCTGAAAACTTTTAAATGGTTTCTGTCATGGCCATTCCTTTTGGGGAGCTTCTTGAGGAAGCAAGGGGTCATATATTCATTTGTTTGTTTGTTACAGACAGATCTGCATTTTTTATTGAACTATACTTTACTAGATTATGAATTACCAGAGCAAAATTTGTTATAATGAAGGTGAAATTAATTGGGTACTAGATTCCAGTATAGAAATTTTTAACCAAGATTCTCTGACTTGAATAAAATTCCTTACAAAGATTGAACAAGTGCCAGAGCCTTTACCTCTCCTAGGTAGTGGCCGAGACTCCTTAAGTCGAGTGGTGGGGGAAACATGAAATCCATTATATTCAGGGAAAAGCGGCGCCAGTTTTGTAAGTTCCTCCATCCTTAACCGCTCGGGGCAATATTCGGAGGTCAGGTCAATGCCACGCATGTCAGAGCCAGATGGGTCAAGGTTATCACCTTCCTCGTCTTCCATATCATCATAATCATAATCACCTTCCTCGTCATCCGAAGAATCAACGTCTATTCCTGGGGTGGTTGGAATAGTTTCGCTTAAATCTGGAAAGGATTGGATAGAAATGTTTAAAACAAATTTGTTTTAACTATTATCAAATCATTATAGTACAGTCAAAATCAGTAGTTTGTAAAACAAAACAAAATAATTTGAGTGAATTCTAGAAAGAGCAACATTAAATTAACACTTTTACACTATGAAAAAAATAAAACTAGTCATAGGTTATTAGACAAAACATAAGAACTATCAAGGAAATGTGATAGTAACCTAAAATTGTACAGTTAGTGAGGAATATTGTTGGTGATTTTGATTGTACATACTAAGTTTTAAAATAATATACTGTAAATCTAATTATATTCTAATATTATAAAAGCTTAATGTACAGTTTGCTGCACATATTCCATTTCTCAACCATCCCAGCAAATTGTAACTTGGCAGAGCCGCATCCACTTCCCCAACCCCCCTCCCTTACTCCTACCAATAGGTGGAAGGTAGGAGGTGGAGCGAAGGAGGGGGGATTGGGGAAAGGGGTGCAGCGCTGCCTAATCACGAACCCAACGGAATAGAATATGTGCGGAAAACTGTACTTCACACAACTTTGATAATGGAGCTCAGTGGTCTGGTTAATCTGCTCTACATAACTAACAACTTTGATAATAAGATAAGTAACTGGCCTGCACAAAAGGCAAATGCATTAAAGTCAGTATAATCTTGATCAAGTACAGAATAGTATCTTTGTAAGTACAACTCAAATGAAAACCAAAGTAACTAACCAGAAGTTGCCTGACTATGGTGGTCTGGCAAAGTGAAGGTGTAGGCTCCTTTAACAGAGGCCACTGGCAGCTCCCCTCGACTCACACACTTTAAGAACACATTGGTGGCACTGGCAAGGCTGCTGTCATACTTTCGGTCAGCAGGACACGTCTGGATGAAACGCTGCAGAATCTCAACACCACTCAGGGACACCACACACTTACGGCCATGTTCTGAACACACAACACGGTACTGTACATATAGGAAATAACTTGAAAGCTATTATATGATTGATTTCAGTACAGCTTAACAAGTTACTAATTATCTGGAGATTAGAAGAAAAGATAATTAAGGTTATAACATCATTATGTTTACTCCTATGGATGATGACATACAAGAAACATTTTTTACTTTACATTATGGAATTGAGAATACAATGGGCTTTATCTAATTGTTGTATAACGGCACGATTAGCACTATGCTAACATCAGTCAAAGTGATGACATGATGAAACTTATTCCAACTATTCCAACTGCGGATAGGTGACCACGTCTGAGCCGTTACAATGTATGTAATGGAAAATTATGTTAAACCATTGTATGTATGTGTGTATATATAATATGTTAAGTATATAGGGGATTATAGGTAATAACACAACACATTAATTATTGGATAAGTGATAATAAGTATAAACGTACAGGTATATAAGTACAGATATATGATAAGGCTTGTAATAAAAGCCTTAGGAGCAAGGTGATATATGACTTGTGTGATCTAATATATCTAGGGGATATAGGAGCTTGGCTATAGAGGATGAGTCTGAGTCTAGAGTCTAGAGGGAGTAAAGAGCTCTGACTCTCTCTGGCTGAGGTCTGTTGAAGTCTAACTGAAGATGCCTGAGTAAGAAGGCATCGACTGGGTTCAAGGATGCTGAAGCAACACAGCATCAACTCAGCATTCTGGTATGACGTAGGACCGGATAAATACCTTATACATTTACATTTACATTTATATTACATTATACATTATACATTTACAGAGGAAATGGGTGTTGATTTAAGTGGAAGTAACAATAAATATATTATATGTTAAAGAGATAGATAAAGTTATAGGGAGTTCAATAAATGAAGAATGTTTAATAAGAATGTTGAGAGTTTAAAAGTTACAGGGATAAAGGCATATAAGCAGTGAGATATATGTATAGCAATATATATGCAGGGCTTATAATGTCATACTACATATACCCATTGTCATTCTCACAGAATATCCCTGGAAGAAAAATATTTTCTTTACAAAATTAATCTACATCTTATTTGTATAGCTTATGCAAGACTTGTGTTATTCATGAAAGTGATCTACTGGGGTGGAGTAGCCACCCCAATCAGTCGGCCACCCCCAGCTATGGGGTATGTGCCTGAATATATACATCTTTGGGATTAACCCCATATACAGTATCCATCTCACCATTCTCATAAACAAATTGACTTGCTCATGTAGTTGTGTACACCCTATGTGGTGGATTGTGTTCTTTTATTTCAAAATTTTATTTTATTAAGCGTTGTTTCCACATAGCGATTTTGATCAGTTCTTTTGCATTTATCTTGTGTCGTCCCAGTTTTAGTTTGTTTATTTTGCAAGTTTTACATTATAATTATCACTCCATGCAATCTGTTAATATCTTCAATTTTAACCCAACATGTATCCCAAGCACAGTTCATTGTACAGTCGGACCTTGGGTAACACGTGTTTACAAACCGCGGATTTTCTCATATGTGGGTAGGCTACCCCTAAAATCTCAAGTACGGCCAGTTACGCGCTTTCCCTCAATCTAACACGGCTTCGGCCCTGGCGGTTGGTCGGAGATAGAGAAGGAGGTGGAAAAAGGAGGAAAAAAGGCCCATGTTGCTCATAAATATGGCTTTAATGAGTCTACAATTCGAACAAGCAGAAGATGAAAAACCTAGGGACGAAGAAGATAGACCCCAAGGAGGACCGAGCAACCAAGATTTACGAGAGGTCAGTGAATTGGCGAAGCGGTTGGCAGACAAGAAAAGGAACGGTGATCCTGATAATGATAGGGCTACCGCTATATCCTCAGAACATGCAATTCTTCTACGAGCCTACACCGATAGTGTAAATGCCCGCCAACAATCCTGAATCACAGAATTCTTTCGAGTCCGCCAGCAGGAAGAGCAAGAGAACCAGTACGAAGAAGATTTGGATAACTCTCTCACTTCTGATATTGACGTGGACGATGCTGTCACTCTTCTCGGGGTTTGGAGACGAAGACGAGAATCGTCAGGATAGTGGGAGGGGAGCAACATCTTCTCAGTGATGCCTATGGTGGTGTCGGGGAGGGGGGACGGGGAACAAGAGAGGGGGCGACGCACCACTTCATAACCAACAAAGGTACAGTACTGGGTGATTTTCGTTATCTTACCCTATTTCATATTCCTTATTTCATGCATATATACATGTTAGGTGTGTATGAGTGATGTTTGATCCATATTTTGTTAGGTTGTAAGGAGGTAAAGGCTCAAAAAGGGGACTTTGGGGAAGTCGCTGGGACGAATTGGCTTTTTTCCCATATAACCTTTGCTTTATGTAACGCGGCTTTGTGTACCGCGGCTGTTTGGCAGGACGAATTAGCCACGTTACCCGAGGTCTGACTGTACTTCTAATACACAAAGCAATACATCGAAGCGAGCATCCTCATGGTGAAAAAGAGTAATAACTCTATGAACTTTTCCTATCCACATCTAACTCTGGCAACAGAGTCAGTTACTGACAAAATCTGTTAGACCAAGTTTGATTACACGCGAAGGCAGCAGGAAGCCAGACCATTCAGCTGACTGACCTACTGTAATGGTTAGGATGGTTATTGAGAACCTAAGGTTAAACCTGGCAAAGATAATTTGTGTTTCCTGGACAATGCAGTCAGTCCTGTATGAAGTAAAGTAAATAGCTATCTTACATACTAGAGACTAAAACAAAAAACATGGGACTGTGGTAAAGCACAGCCTAATATATATCACCACATTTACCATTAACTACAACCCAATATATTCCACATACATGCAATACAATTATCAACTGCAATACCCTACAAGGCCAATGACACTTGACTTGAATCAGAGCATAAGGCAGATATGATGCAGATGCAGTTTTTAACACTGTGCACTCCCTTGATTGACAGGGCTAGGGTGTGCCCTTGTTACAGGCATTTAACTGGACATTTACCACCAATCGCTAGACCGAGCTGATAATACTGACTTAAATCTGAACACATAGATGCTGATAATGACTTGAATCCGAACACAAGGCTGATAATACTGACTTGAATCTGAACATAAGGCTGATAACACTAACTTGAATCACAGATGTGGGAGAGGGTGGCAAGGGTGGCACGAACCAGTTTGCCCTGGTGGCGCCGTTCCACTTTCTCCCAGCCGTCCAGCGTCGCCAGAACCCGCTGTAGGCCACACTCACGCACCACACGAATTACGTTGCTCTCTGGGGGGAACAGAGGAAATGTTTACATTGTCGGGATTGGGTGATAGGTTAAAATTGGAAATGTGGGTGGAATTAAGGAATTGTTTATTATTTGGAGGGTTTACAGGGTGGAGGGTAGAAGCTTTCATTACAGGAAATTGCGAGAGATTAAATTTGGTAGTTTGGGTTGAAAATATGATAGATAAGGTATAGTAGCTATAGGTTATAATAGAAGGTACTCTTGGATAACTATAAGAAAGGAAAGGTTTGGTGGTTATAGGTTATGATGGGAGGTATGCAACCCACGCTATCACACCATACTGTACAGATCATGTTGGTCTTTGGAGGCAGGGGAGAGGAGGATGACGATTCATTGAATTTAAGGTTGTAGGCATAATTGGAATTGTGGGCTTTATATGCATTGACATAATGACTGAGGGCTGGCTACATTGTAAATGCTGGTAGCTTGGGGGGTATGGATAGAAGGTGACAGGTCTATTATGGGACTGTGATATGAACAAAATTTAATATGGGAAAAGTTTGTTTTTTACAGGTGTGACGGGGGTATGTCTTAACCCCTTCTGTACCGGACACGTCTTTTAAACTTTACTCTGGCTACTATTAGACAATATTATTCAGTTTAAAAGGGGTCTCCAGCAAGTAACAGGCTTCGAACTATCTCACTTAACCCTTTTTACTACCACAGATCCTTCCTAAGCTGCACAAAATCCTCCAAATAAAGCTAGAAGAAAATAAAAAAGACATTGTGGTACAGAAGGGGTTAATTGTGGGAAAGGGTGACAGGTTGAATTTTGGGTTAGCAGGTTCAAACATACATACAGTACATACATACATGTATATAAAGACCATTTCATCTAGATAGAAAGTGGTTTCGGTCTTACGTCTTAAATGGCGACATTCTATACTTTGGGCTGCCTCTGGCGTCAGGTTTTTTATGTTGAAATCAGGCCGAAATACCTGACCCCACGTTTTTTCACTGTCTACTCTTACTCGCAGCACCAATATTTCTTCACCCAATTCTGATCATTCATTCTTTCCATGTGTCCAAATCATCTAAGTCAACATGTGCAAGTCACTTCACTGATATTCCTAATGCCCAGGAGCCTTCTTTGTTCCTCTCTTGATACCCCATCCTCTAAGTTTAACCCCACATATCCAACTAGCCATTCTCTTTTCATTCCATTCCATTTTATTAATATCTTCTATTTTAAACGGCAACGTCTTCGAGACAAAGGTTATTGATTACTCTCCTAACACACAAAGCATACACCTTTCCCTTAAGATGAAGTGGGAGTCCCCTCATGGTCAAGAGAGGCAACAGTTCTCTGAACTTCCCCCAGTAGCTTCTGACTCTAGCAATGGGGTCCTCTGCGTCCAATAGCGCTTCCTCTGGCAGAAACCATTTCGCCCAAGTAGAAAAAATTATTCACACACTACAGAGTTACATTGCCTAAATCGATACTATTAGGCGAGTCATTCAAAACAAGTTCTTCCATACCACTGCACATTCAAAACCTATGATTCTCATCAAAGGTACCCTCACCCCACTACACTTCTAGTGTACCAAGTCACTACAGATTCGACATTGAATCAAGTTACTTCCAACCCTCTTCCTACAAATGGCACATGGGAAGTCTCCATTTCTTTCCATATTTCGGTGCCCTACTCTACTGATCATGACCTTTAATGTATCTACATTAACTCTTAAACCTTTGTTTTCCATACCCTCCCTCTATCTATTGAACTTTATCTCCGCTTCCTGGACACTATCTACGATAAGAAGTAGGTCATGTATATATAAAAACTTCCATAGGACTCCTGTTCTAAAGTCTCTTGACAGTGCCTCCAGGACCAAGACAAACAGTAGTGGGCTCAGCACTGAACCTTGGTGAACTCGTGACTTTCACTGGTAACTCTTCGCTCAAACCTCCATTCACTCTAACTGCTGCCTGTGACCGCTCATACATTCTTATTATCACACATATCAACCATTCCTCTACTCCTAGTTTTTTCATGGCTCACTGCATACCTTCCTTTGGCACTCTGTCAAATGCCTTCTCCCAGGTCTACAAAAACTAAGTACAGTATACTATAACTCCCTGTTTTTCTCCAAGAACCTCTCTTGCAGTTGACTAAGAATGAAGATATCATCGGTAGTAGTATTAGTAGTCGTTCCCTTGGCTGCCTTGACGAACAGCCCTGAGGTCATAAAGAGGACCACGGCTGAGACCGGGTTTTCCCAAAAGGCTTTCTAGGAATGTATATTGTGTTGTTGGCCTAAGTGATTGTGTGCTATGCAGTCTTCCATAATGTGTTAATATATGGTGTTGTGTTACAGGCCCAAGCAAGTGTACGCCGATTATCCACAGTAGGCTACACTGTACATCGTTCGCCCAAAATGTCCTTGTTACAGTCCTTCACACTCCTATAGCTAGTTTAAAGATCTCGCTTATTATAATTTGTGCTACACACTTGTTCTATCACACTATCCTGAAAATAAGATAGAATAAGTTATGGTGGCTATAGCTCATGGTAGGTAAGTTAAGATAGTTATATGAAAAGGGAACAGTGGTGGCTATTGATGGAAAATATTTAACTCGCATTGCTCTCGGTAGGGAGGGGAGAAGGTGTCTCCATTATGGAAAATATTCAACTCACATTGCTCTCAGTTGGTAGGGCGGGGGCAAGGTGTCTCCATTATGGGCAAATGGGGATAGCAGGGAAGGGAAGAGTTGGGGGGGGGGATTTGTGAAATCGCAGGATGTTTGTTTCGGTTTCATGTTCGAGTTGTTACATGCAGCCCTGTTCATTGTGGGGAAAAGGTTTAGGTCAAAATTGGAATTATGGTGGACTTTAATGTAAGACAAAGTTATTACAGCACAGTAGGTGGAATTTGGAAATATGGGTTGAATTATCTTCAAGGGAAATAACAGAAAGTGGCTTCATCATGATTACAAATTGAAGTTAAGGATTATGAGTTCAGTAGAAAAAAAAGAAGACTCTTGCAGGTAATAAAGGTAGTGGGTATATTTTGCGAAAACATGGTAAAGGTATTGCCAATGAACTTGACAATAATCTTGACCACTGACCTCTCTGTAACTCAAAAGGACCTAGAGCAAACTGGCTGTAAATATCCACACCTACTTCTTGGTGGACTCTTCCCAAATGATAGAAACGCCAGCCCAATTGCTTTTATTTATTTCTAGTTATAAGAAGTTAAGGGTTCAAGACTATTGTCAAGTTCGGTGGTGTTACCTATAGTACTGTAGATTGTGGGGGAATGGATGATTAGAGTTAAATGAGAAAAAGTAAGTTCAGTACTGTATGAGGGTCAATTGTGAGAAGGTGGTGTTGGAGAGGTGAAGTGAAAGTGTCGTGGAAGAGACATGAGACAAGATGAAATGACTAAGAAGAATGGGAGTGATTACAGAGGATGGTGTAGGGTAACAGGGTGTTATTTAAAGGTGAATTACACAAAGATGATAAAAAACGGAGATAAGTTATCTAGCAGAACGTTAAATGCTCTAGTATTACACCATTATCGGGAATATCCTTAAATTTGCCCCTAACATATAAAATAAATAGGGTCAAGTTAAAGGTAAATTTCTGTTGCCTGACAACTATCGGGATTTATGACGTCATCATCGGATTTATGACGTCATCACAATACTGGAAGGCGGGAAATTTGCAAGACAGTCAACTATCAGACGCCGCCAGATATTTAACTGTTTAATATTTGTTTTCTTTACTGACATAAATTTACTTTATTATACACAAACCTGAGCATCCTTAATATGTTTTGATGCATACAAAATATACATCTTACGAGGTATGCAGCTTATGTAATTCACCTTTAAGGTGGCAGGGTACTATAATTATGGGTAGCCTATATATACTGTATAACAAATATTATGATGGTGTTGCTATTCCCGAAGCCCTTTACGACGGCAACAGGCGTAGCACTGGGGGGGTATGGAGTGGGTGAAAGATGGATAGTGGACTGTAGTAGCCAAGAAATATATCTAATCGTCATACATCTACAGTAAAGTGTGCTCCAACCGATACTGTACAAACAATTCCATATGGTATATCTTGATGAATATAATAATGGGTTAATTTTAAACTGCTTTTAATGGCATTAACTAAAGATAATCTAACTTTTGAATAATCAACTTTTGATAAATATAAGGTATCCACACAGCTCTTTTAAGCATCTAAAAATAAAATAAGCAACAAAGAAATTAAATATTATATTTTTTCAAGGTTTGGTTTGGGTTAAAGACTGCAGGAGACCCTTTTGTATTGGTATAGGTCTCCCTCACTATCCGATGCCCCGATTTATAATATTCTTATAGGTTTTTAGGTGTTTGGGTTTGGGTTTTGGCTGGTCCAAGAATGCATCCCAATGACCCCATTAATTTTATTGTTCGCTATACAATTTTTCTAATATAATGTAAAACTTGCAAAATAAACAAACCAAAACGTATACAAACACGGTAAAAAGACAAAATAACTAATCAAAATCGCTATGTGGAAACAACGGGCATTCAGGAACATAAGCCAATCGTAAATCGAGGGAGACCTATATTGAAGGGACCATTGTAGAACCATGATAGCATGGTTCAGCCTGTGTGTACCTCATGACAATTCTCCAGGGGAGGGAGGGTAACTGATCTGAAGGACAGAGTTAGCTGCTGAGAGCCTGGATTTTACATGAAGGATGAGGCAAGACCTGCTACACTGCAGCACCAATGAAGGATCAAGGGCGAAGAATGAGAGATCATGACTAAGGAAGAAAAAATCACAGCAATATGTAACAAAAATACACTACTGAGGGGAATCAAGTCAGCTCGGCTGCTCCAGGGACTGAAGGGGACACAGCAAGTCAGGAGCCAAGAACCAAGCCAGGCCAACTATGAGGGCCCGACAGGGTGGCATATGATATAGGTCGCCCAAAGGACAACTGGGAGGGAAAGAATAAGAACAAAAGGGGGAAAAATATAGAAATAGGAAATAGAAGCTACATAAAGTTAGTCAAGCCGACGACGAAAGCTTAAGGGGAGAGGGCAATGCTCCCCCATCACTGGTCCCGAAGCCCCTTATGACGGCAACAGGCGTAGCACTTGGGGGGTATGGAGTGGGTGAAAGATGGATAGTGGACTGTAGTAGCCAAGAAATATATTTGCCATGGTCATTCCTAAATAGATGTTTATAAGGGTAAGCAAGATATCAGATTTGAGGGAGGAGATTAGAGGAATGATAACAAAAATAAACTAATAACTAAATTTTTAATAGGCCTAGTTGAATCACAATGACTTAGTGACTGCCCAGTAGAGTACTATATTATAATACTGCATGGTGTTCAATAGTCTGTGCTGTATTGTGGATAACCCAGATTTTCTCTATATCCTAAGGAAAAGATTGAACTTATACTTTTTTGAAGCATTAAATGAACTAAAATATTTATTCATTGATGCCAGTTTTGCTTAGTATTTAAGCTCAATGTTATTTAGTAGATTAACATAGGTTAATATCATACACATACCATAATTTCATCATAAACTTAGATTAATAATTATATTTTGTTACTTAAAATACTCACATCATTAGCATTAAAAGAAAACAAATTTTGCCATTCAAAGATATCTCCTAATTTTGTTTATCAATCAAAACTAAGTTCACATATTTTGAAATTTGCACAGTTTAGCCTGAGGTAATGTATTGTACTGTATACATGTTTATTTTTTTATTTTTTATCAGGATTGATGCAGTAAAGTGGTGACTTACTGTGACATTATTTTGTCATGTTACAACAATTTGTGTCAAGTGAAATAACAATTCACAGTATACTTAATTTTATGTTAGAATAAATCCATGCACTCACTATCACTCCAGGTAAAGCTACTCTACTGACACCCTGGTTCACAAGAGCTAATAAGGAACATGGTCTGCACAAACTATAAAAAATCAGTTCAATATTTCACACCACTTAGATCACTCTACTAGGAGAGCTAAGATTATACTGCATCTAATTTCAAGGTGTCTAACAACTTGATCATTTACCTGTAGTGGCTTCTCCCACATCACCTAATTCAAGTTAAATTAATAAATAATTTTCTTTATAGCTTGCAAATTAAGTAGCTTCTTAACCATAATTCATCAACCTTATGGCAGTGCAATAAAGCATAAACATTAATTATGAAACCAGTACATCTATGATGCATATGCTACCTATAGATACTATATGATACTTTTTAAAATATTGGTTAGAGTTAAATTAATAAAATATAAGAGAAGTAACACCTTACACAGTACCCCTCGCCTGCACCCTCGTGACTCAATGGAGGACAGTGGAGAATAAAACTGTAGATCATCCATTAGATAAGTACAGTACAGTTGCAGTTACATTCAAAATATTAAGACACATTCTGCTCAGCATATCTTCACACTCCAGGCTCTATAATACTGTACCTGTATTCCACAAGGTATTGTATTCTTATCAGCAATACTGTATTTGTTCATCTACTTGAAGTCATGCCACATAGTGTATATGGCAGTTGGCCCGTTGTGTTAAGCATGCACTGTGATCACCTACCCGGGCCCCTTACCAAAGAAACAGTTAAGTAAAGCCTGGAGTCTGTGGCCGCTAGCTCGGACAGTGGCTGCTAGTCGGGGGCTCACATGAGCTGAGAGAAAATTAAAATTGTCTCTGCTAGTGATGCATTTTCTAAAACAAGAACATAACTAAAAATAAATTTGAATGTGAAAATGATACCTAATAGAAAAATATATTGTGGAAAATTAACATGAGAAAAGGGATAATTCAACCAGAAATCAATAAACAGTGCAATAAAAGATAAAAACTGTTGAAGTGCAGCTGGAAGAAATCAATACTGGTATCCTGAAACTTGACAGACACACATGCCTACTTTTAGCAATTACATGAGAACCACATCAAATAGGGCAAATAATACTGTAGAGTATATATTTTAATAAGATATCAGTGGCCTAACAATTCTTATTATGCATAATTATTCATTTAAATTATAGACATACTGTATAAATGCTTATACAGTACTGTACTGTACAATAGCATAAACAACAATATTTCTATGCAGTTCTCATCTAATGCAGGGTCAAAGAACTTCTAGTATACAGTATAATTAAATGCAATATGATGTGCACACAGGGAATAATTACACATACAGGTACACTTAAATGCTATGGTTGAAATAAGATTTTCAATCATCTATCTTTAACAAATGTCAGTCATTATGACACATTCTCAAGGATTATCATCAGCAATAAATATCTAAAGATATTCATAAAAAGGGTAAACCATACATATAAGAAAAACAAATTATGATATAAATCCTCTAAAACATAAAGTACAGGTACTATAATTCAATGTTATTGAAGTTCATGACAAAGTAAGGGTTCACCATGTTAATTAGGATTTTCCAGTTGTAGATATTATATGAGTAATCAACAAAAACAATACAAAGGTATCTTGTCCTATTATAAGGCAAGTAGGTAAGGGTCTCATACTAGATTACCTTAGTGCCTGTCATAGGTATTTAAAGGTAGGGAGTGGACCTAAACCTTCTCATGACATTAGTAAAGACACTTGTTCTGGTATTGGATAATAACTTCCCTATGTCACCGCTCTTTTATGACCTTGGTGTAGTCACTAGGTTACCACCTCTAATGATGTCAGAGTCAGACCCTTCTGGGATGTTCTAAGTCTGGTTCCTTGCCAATAGTCATTACAGTAAACCATCATAATACCCACTGGCTGTTTGGGCCACTCAAGCTTATTCACCCAAAAGAAGTCAGCTTTCCTGGGAAAGGAGGAATCCAACCTGGCACAAAGCACTACACTATTAATTACAATGGTACTCTACCATATATCTCATACAAACTTTCTCTTTTGTCTCTTCAATAAAGTTGGGCACAAAAGCGATAATCCGATAAAAGATGATTATCAAAGTTAACAGTTTCTGTCCGACTATTATCGGCAGTGAATTTCCATTTTCATTATCGGACTGGTTTAACACAATTATTGCGGCACTCGTCATATGACGAGTACTTGGTCTGCACTGTACCATACGGGGGTTTTGGACTAAAGTGACCTTCATTCCTTGCACATTTTCATGTATAAACAAGAGCTAGAGCGTAATTCCATGATATATCCCTGAAAGTAGAGGAATTGATCTTTCCAACGACACCTGAATCATGGCTATACGACCACTGGTTGTCATGCAACAATATTGCAAATGTGGGGCAAATTCGGTAAAAATTAGCGGTTTGGAGCAGTTTTCACGATTTCCAAGTCTGCAGGGGAGCGGAAGATGTTGTGTAATTACCTCAGTGTTCGCCTCGTCATATGACGAGTGCCGCCATTATGTCCTTAGTTTTTATATAGTATGTCTGCAACCATTAAGTTAAATTCTGATAAAAAAATTTTTTTTTAGTCCCATAATGTTCAATACAATTATTATTTAGCTAGAAAGTTGCAAAACTTGTAGAAAATGCGTATTTATTCTTGAATTTTGCCTAAATATTAATTTTCTATGGGTTTTGAAGCTTGTTTTCCTTTTTTTTCATTATATTAAATAATAGATATCGTTATTGGTTCCGATAACTTGGCATTAAAATTGTCAGATTAACAATATCGGAGTAAAAAATTAGAGTTATCAAATTATATTTAGCAAAGTAAACTATTAGTTATCGGTGCCCAACACTGCTCTTCAGTTCCTAAATTGTAATGCAGCTTTTCAGTGCACATTGATTAACTATTAGGTACTCTCCCTATCACATTCACACTCATGATGAAGTCACAAATAATTTTAACAGTGGATATGCATTAGAGTTTTGTATCTAAAGCTGGTATCACACGAGAGCTTTTATAGTCAACATTCGATGGTCAACATTTTCTGGCAACATTTCTGGATTATTTTGCACTGGTACCGGAAACTAGACTGATGATAGATGAATTTAGGTAACAGAAATATATTAAATGTTTACCTTATGAGCTGCCAGACCAGTTTTAAGGATAAATGTTGAGTGAAAAAGCGCTCGTGTGATACAGGCTTAACATGAGTAGATCGATAATTCTGAGGGATTTGTAAAATACATTCTTATTGAAATGTAACTACTGTAATACAGATGATAAGCTATTACATTTAAATTTGTCTCTTCTGGTGGATATTTATAGGAATAAGTTCCCTCCCTACCACAATAAGTCTGTTCCTCAAGGTAGCAGGAATAAGTACCATACTGTACAGCTACCAAATCATTCTCATGTCAGCCTGTTCTAGCTAACAGATGTAGTCTCATTTACTGGTTAGGTATCGCTTCTCATATATGCAGTATGCACATTTCCCTTTGGTTGAAGTGATTATAACATCAAGTTTGCATAACAAAATACTGTTGAATGTACCAACCTACCTTTCATGTTTTTAATTGCAAATAGAAGTGCCTGTAATAAGTAGTACTTTACCCCAACTGTACCAGAATGAATGAAAGAAAGATGTAATTTGTCAGCCTACTGGGCCGGGGCCATCATAAGGCTGGATCGTACAAGAGCATTTCACAATTAACAAACCCTTCAACACCAGCCATTTTCGTAAAAACTATTTTTTCGCGGCGAGCCATGATGCTTCCCTCACGAAAGGTGGGAGGTAACTGAAGCCAGAATGGTGAGAAAGGCAGGATGACACTCGCGCAGTGTTGCCAGTACCTAGCAGTTCAAACCATATTAACGGCTCCCGCTCGCTATTAGAAGAGAAGGCTCGAGTACAAGCAACGGATTACATCCGTCGCTCGTACCTTTTGTACTGATGGATTAGGATCGGCGTTGGTACAGAATGTGTTAATATGTCCTAATTATAATCTTCCCAAATAACAGTTGCTTCATAACCTATTGGAAGACATGGTGCCAACAGCTGAACTGATTACTTTGGTGTTGAAAGGAGCCTCATTATTATTAAATTAAAGGATAGGTGCTAATAATGAAGAATGGATATAAAACTTAATTAACTTAAGATGTCAAGCCTTGGCAACTTGACCTAGCGATTTATAAAATGAAAAAATAATACTGTAATAATAATAAAAAAAAAATCATAATAGTTTTGGTACATTTTGGAAATTCCAATTATAAATCCAACTCCAATTTTCGTTGCTGCTGGTATATTAGTTATTGACATCGCTTACTAATTGGACCGCTGCGTACAAACTTGCTATTATGGTATACTGTACCCTATACTGTATTTGGAAAATAACAAAGTAGGAACATTCCCAGTCACTTGCTATATACAGTATATAATAACAAAAACAAAACACTTATTACAACACATACAGTATAGTTAACAATACATACATGGCGGGTGCCCAACCCCGAAAGGGGTTGAAATATGGGAGCTATCCCCCCGCCAAAGGCGGATTTCTAGGGCCTTTCCTAGCTGATGCTGAGAGGATTGGGTTCTAGTCATGTGGTGATGGGCTGGTCTATCAGAGTGAGAGTTGAGCATTCTCTGCCATACCCATAGCTTGCTCTGACTGTTCCTTTTACTTATATATTTTCTAGATCTCAAGTGGCGGCATCTCTTCCGTGGATTGACCTCCCTACTGCCAACCTCGAGATTGGCAGACTAGGAGCCAAAGAGTCACATTTTTCCTTTGTCCCTCAACTTTCCCTTCATAATTTCTGAGAGGCACAGGGCCTTGGGTGGGGCTTTGGTGTCCTGGGCGTTTCTGCACCCTCCTCAGCTCCTCGCCTGGGAGCGGCTTCGGTCACCTCGGCTTTCTTGGTGGCAAGGAGGGAGGGTTCTGTGGGGGCACTCGGTTATGGCCTTGGCCTTACACGGGACCTGGGGGCTGTTTGGTCAGACAGTCTGGTAATCAACAACAAAAAGAACAACAACAATACATACATACATATATACAAAACTTGTAAAAACTTGTACAGAGTAATAACACAACAAATTATTAAACAAGTACAGTACATGCACAGGACAGAATACAATACCCACTACACATAGTTTCAGAATAAATATACTGAAATACACCAAGAACTTAATTTAGGAAAGACACAACATACAGTAGGTATATACAGTAGTACAGTACAAGAAACAAACAAGGGATTACTTAACATAAATGATTACTGTATATCTATTAACAACCAGGTAAGACAAGCATGCAATCATTCAAAGAAATACCTCTACCTAGTTGAATATAAACAAACTATGAGGAGCAACCCATTTAGGCCACTCTCCAGTCTGACCATAGCATGCTTGAGCTGCGTTATGATTGGACTGCGACATACTGTACTTGTTATTGCCACCCTGCTGGCAATATATATGATGATGACAATAAGTTATGGGGGAGTGAGTCCCTCAACCTATTATTGTATCCTACAACAGTCAAAATAGACGGGAACGTGATCGCGAGTGTACGAGTAATGTAAACAAAGCGGGTGATATGACCGAATACTACATGGGCGGCGGCCCGAGCGTCATAGGACCTCTGAAACAACATACATTACTTGGTATTGAATAACAAAAACAATTGCACTATACAGGGGAGGCACATACAATGTAAAAGCGAATGAACAATCAGGGACAGAAGACTTGTGGAACACCACACTGAAAATTTAGAATAAATTATTAAATTCCTGTAAAAGATTGGATAGTAATGAAAAGTTGCATAGGGAAAAAAGAAAGTTATCTGAAAATTATACAATACAATACCATTAAAATTCAGATGTAACTGTGTGTGTGTTTGAAAACAAAGTAGTGTGTGTGTGCGTCTGACTATTTTTAGGTGCATGATTCAATTTTTTTTTAACCTGACACAAAAAGCATTGCACTTACTGGTCTTAGTGAGCAGGGCGAGAATCTCCATGATGAACTTGACCTTGGCGTGGTGAGTCTTGGGGACGGATGTGAGGATGGTGACAATGGTGGTGACACAACCCTCACGACCCAGTACCATCTGGTTGGTCGCTGGGAGGGGGAGAAAACATATTTATAAAACATAGTGATAAATTACAGGCGGAATTATCACATGGAAAGACAGAATAGGTTATACATATACTGGGGGGAGTAAAGGTTTCGACATATAATATGAAGTTGCTGAAACTTTGTTTCATCTGCCTGGCCTCTTTTGTTGATCTTTATTTGTGCCCCTGTGCACCACAAACACAGAGCTGTTAGAACAATTCATCCTCGCAAAACTTTACCACAAGCACATTACACTTCTTTATATACAGTCAACCCCTGCCTATCACATCTAATTGGCGCCGCGAGTGCGCGCAATATGCAAAATTCTCAATAGGGGAACTTAAAGAATCAATAGGATTAATTCTAATTGGTTAAGGGAGGTCTCCAACTCAACCATATTTTCGACTTTATATCCTACTTTTTGCCATCTATTAGTCTTTTTTGGTGATAAATGATAAAATGGTGGTTAAACCATTGAGCCTACGCCCGAGAGGAAGTAAGTTGGAAAAGAAAAAAAAAAAAAAAAAAAAAAAAAGAACATGGTGATTAAGTGATTAAATAGTGGTTAAACATTACAAAACTTCCATCAACACACACACACACACATTGCCACGGAACTAACATTCTACCACTATGCAACTATAATAAGGTGACTAAAAGATTCTTGTTTATACCAATCTATTTATATATACATGATCAATATACTATAAATATGCTACTTGTCTAATTTAGTGGTGGCAAAAGTGGTCATTGTCAGGTTTGGTGTAGCTCTGGATATGCTAGGGCTTTTCTGGTGTGCTATAGGCGTGGAATGGCAGCTTTTAAGGTACGCGCGATAGCCGAAAAATGCGATAGGCGAATGCATGAAAGGCCGAGGTTGACTATATACTGTATGAGGCGCAGAGCTGGGCACCGCAAAAAAAAATTCACTTCCACGAACTCAAACCCATACCTTCTGCTACCACAAATCCACAAATTTCTTGCAATTTGTGGTTCCTCAAATGCAAACGCACACGATCTTTATGATTATTACTACAAAAACAAGGGTAAATCAATAGCTATTGTATACAGTACTGTATATATCGAATACATTATTTATTACAATGCAAGTTACACATACTCACACCTCACACTTTACCTCCTCAGTCCTCGCCTATCTATCTATCTATTGCCTGACGCCGTGATCCCCGAAGGGGTGGCCACGAACGAACCGCCCCCATGCACCTCTGTCCCCAGTCAGTCGACGCCCCTCCCCCCAACCAGCACCGCCTTCATTCATGTACTTCCTCACTCCATCCTTCCACCTCTCATTCGGTCTACCTCTCCCTCTCTGTCCCTCCACCTCGCTCTCGTACACCCTCTTAGTCATTCTCTCGCTTTCCATACGTTCCATATGGCCGAACCATCTCAAGTTGTTCCTTTTCACACTTTCCAGCACATCTACCTCCACACCACACCTCCTTCTTACTTCCTCATTAGTCTGTCTATCCCTCCATGTAACTCCGCACGCACTCCTTCAGTAATTCATCTTATTCAGTACTCACCTCAATATCTCTATTTATCTAACTATCTATTAGTCAATCTATCATCTATGTAACTATATTTAATCATCTCTATTTAACTATCTAACACTCTACTTCTATTTATCTATCTATAAGTCAATGTATGTTAAATTAATCTATCTCTTATTATTTTACATATATCCATTGACCTATCAATCTGTCTATCTAAATATGTATCTATTTACAGTATCTATTTATCAATCAATCTGTTGATCAATATATTTACCAATATTTCTTGCAGATGCTCCTTCATTAAAAATATTGGTAAAATGGCTATGAGTTTTTCGTAATATTTTTTTAAGTTTCCAAGCTTAATTAAATAATCAATATCTATCTAGGTATTCTCTCGACTATGAAATATGTGTGTGTGTGGCCAAGAATTGGTGTGTTTAAAGGTACACAATTGATCAAGTATGTAGGTTTGTAGGCACAGATAGTTAAGTTTGATCTAGATAGCTTTTATTAAAGTTTAAAAATAAAAAAATGTACTCATAAGCATGCATAATCAATGTTTGTACTGATAAACACACCGTCACTTGGTTGTGCTTGTGTATTTATTTTAATATGATGTTATTTTGTTTTGTAGCTTCTGTGGAACTTTGCGGGAAGGTTTACATTTGTGGAAGTACTTCCCCAAATGCAAAACCGCAGATTTGCGTAGTATTTGCTGCAACTGTAAATCTGCAAACAAAATCACACTTCCGCAATTGCGGAATATGCGATTTGCAGAAGTGATTGCTGAAGTCCCCAGCACTGATGAGGCGTCAGTAAGGATATACAGTACAGCCTGTATTTGGGAGCAGTTGCTGTTCCCAACACTTCCACATGCCCTTATTGATGGCAAGGTGATGCTGAAGCCTGCGGCTTCCATATAACAGCTGTGCTACAGTTAGCTTTGATCTCTCTTTTCCCTTCCAAGAGTGCTACCTTTGGGTGATTTTTATTGTGGATTCTGGGCGGATCCTCTGCTAGCATGTACAATGAAAAACAAAAATGAATAACATACTTCACAGTTTATGTTAATACCCAATGAACCAGAATATGCTCTAAGGTAGAGCTCCATGAAGAATCACTACACATCCATGATGGTATGACTAAGCCTGTGTGTACCCTATGACAGTTCTACAGAGGACAGTCAGCTTGCCAAAAGCCTGGAGTTACCATGAGGCAGGAGTTGGTGTGGTTAATTGTAAGTAACATGACATTATTTTCACTGTTGTCAGGCTGACGAGTTACAAGAGTCTACATGGATAACCACCCTAATGTTGTCAAAAAGATACTAGGGGTACTGGAAACTCTTTGTGCTTGTTACTTTATGCAGAGCCTCTCTAGTATACAGGCCATCACTACATTGAAGTAAGTGAATGACTGGTGTCCCAACCTACCACTTCAGTACAATAATAAAATAATTGAGTAAAAACTATATCTTACAGTTCTTGGCGAGGTTCTTGGTGACCATGAGGAGGGGCAGCAGAGGGACGGTGGTCTTCATGTGAGCCTGTAGTAGTTGGTGAGTCAGCTTCACCCCACCCAGTAGTCGAGCCTTCACTGCTAACTTGGGGTCTGAAGGGTACACACAGTAGACAGAGTTACAAATGTGTATAGGTAAGTCAGTCAATCAGAAACCATCCAAAGAAAAGATGTGTTGAGCTAATAATCAATCAGTGAGGAAATATCCAAATCTCTGAGGTGTATAGCTAATTGTCAATACTGAATATCGACACTGTAATGGTGTGTTGTTGTTATCATATAAGAGCCAAAGGCAAAGTAAGGGTACATCTATGTGATCAAGAGTCAGCCAATGTGCACCATATCGACAGTTTTCCATGGATAATGTAATTGTTCTGAAGGACAGGGATTAGGGCATATCTTATAACCGGATGCCTTTCCTGTCACTAACTTGAAGATCTGCATGCAAGGAAAAAGTAGGCTGTCAAGTAGAGTAAAAGAGACAGAGTAATTTTAGCTATACTGTATTGTCAACCATTAACCAGTTAAAGAGAGAGAGAGAGCTATAAGTGGTACCTATACTGAACATATTTTGAGCATGCCACAATCACAGGCCGTAGCTCGGTTGGTAGAGCGCTCGCCTGCTGACCGTGAGGTTGACAGTTCGAGTCTCGGGCCAGCCAGTGTGTTATTGGCAGACGTCAGTGCTGTGGTGAACGGCGCGGTCTAGCAATCTGTGGTAACTGTTCACTGTAGTCCCTGATTCATAAGGGCACCCACCCTAGCCCAACTACTGTATTCAGCAGGGAGTGTATGGTGGTAAAAAAATGCATCATCATCATCATCAATATGTAGAGCTGCATTGATTTGCAGGCCAGCACAGCATTAGTTAGTGGATGATGGACACATATCTATAACAAAGAGCTAAACATTAGTCAGTATCAGTACCCATGAAAAAAAAATGGTAAAACTAATTAAGCAATCAGTCAGGTGCCTTCCAATTACAAAAGAGGTGACCAAGAGATCACTTGGTAGTGATCTACAAGAACAAATAATGGAGGTTAAAGAAAATAAATATGATGTTCTATATACAATTAATCTCAACAAACTACTAATTTTGTAATAGCCATTACATATCCAACATAATGCTTGTATCTGTATAGCCCATCACAAGTCCAAGCTGACTATAGGTCCGTGCGGCCGTGTTAACTCCGATGCGTGTGGTGCAATGCATCCAGAAGCAGGGCTCATCCAGTTCCGAGGTTCTCTAGGATCTGTTGGAGAAACTTTTTTTTCTAGTGGAATCACTCCGCATTTCCCTGCTTTCGACTTACCTTCCCGGGAGAGCAATCCTCTGGATGAATGTTTTGTCGAGGGGACAGAGTACCCAGGTGGTATAATATGCGCTAATACAAAACATATTCGATTACCTAGTCAGCTCGTGGGGTGTTCCACAGGTAGACGTGTTCGCCTTTCAAAGGACAGGACAAGCAAGTTGCCGATGTTCCTAACCCACTGGCATCTAACACCAGCAGGCAGATCAGACGCTTTCAATGAAGCTTGGTTCAGGTGGCAGTCCAACATATATATTTCCGCTACCAGACACACTATTGATGTGCGAAGTTCTCCACAAACTGGGTCAGGGACAAGTCTGAGTGAAAAAGCCAATCTGGCTGGCCCAAGCTTGGTATGCCCAGATGAAGTGATGGTGCCCAGAACCTGTCCCGCTGACCATCTCAAACTTCCACTTGGGACAGATTAGGGACCTCAGGACCTTGTTGACATTCACATAGTGGATGTTTTGGAGGCAAAGTGGTTCCTGATGTTTGGACGCACCTTGATATACAAATTTAATCTGAAGGATACACCTGCCACATGGAAGACTTATGAGTCTCATTAGTATAACTTTACTGACAGGATCAATGACACTGGCCAATTAGTTCCACCAGTCATATTATTTTGTAATTACTTTAACTGTTTGTGTAGGTGATGCCACAACATGCACAACACCATTAGGGACCACCTGTCTGCTATCAGGGAGCCTTTTGAAACACTTACTGGCACCACTCTTCCACAAAAAGAGTTGTTGTTGTTGTTGTTGTTCCCCAAGCTGCCTGGCCGAACAGCCCCAAGGCCC
>CM064552.1:38890483-38914927 GCA_032716605.1 Paralithodes platypus | reverse complement strand
ATACAAGCCAAGAGCACAGAAGGGAGGAAAAAGGGAGGGAGGGGAAAGGAAAGAAAAAACAAACCAGGGGTCCACCCCCCCCTAAGTGGAAAATAATAAATGGGCTATTGCATTGAATGGACTTAATATTCATTTAGTCGGGGGGGGGCCCCCTCATCCATTGGGTACGGAAACATGGGCCTATGACCAATCAAAAGGCAATCCTCTTCAAACACTAATCCGCCGTAGTTTGAATCTACAGCGCCGAGCATTTAAAATCTGAGGAGCCTTCATCATGAGCGCACGCGACCTCACTCATGGCTTCAGTCATTATGAATTGGGTTCTCACTACGAAAAAACTTTGTAAAAAATAAAAACAAAAAGAAAATAAAAAAAACTACCCTATAGCCTTCCCATCATATCGTGGATGTACTTGTGTGGATCTTTGACCAGACGCTGATTCAGGCGTCATTCTTCCTTCTCTGCTCTGCGCTCAGCCTGCCCGGACGTGTCTCCCCACGCTCCGTGGGTTCCGCATTTGTTGCGTCCCTAGTGAGTTTTTTCTCATTTGTTTACTCCGGGATGTATCGAGTAAGGTTAGGATATGCGTAGCAGGAGTGTCCTGGGCTAGTTGCCCGCAGTGCAGTGTATTTTGGGTCGTGTGTTTGGGGCATCTATTTCGGATGTACCCTCGTGGTCCTGTTGTGGACATGTGAACTAGTTTCACAGTTAGCTAGCTTTGTGATGCAGGCGGCTTTCATTACGCGTTATTGCTTCCTTTTATCTTTCTGATGAGGTAGCATATTTTTGCTGACGTTCCCAGCGTATTTTTCTTCACTTAGTGAAGTTTTTTGTGGGTCCCGAGTCAGTTCTTCCCTTTGCCGGAAGTGTTTGCTACAGTGGTGTGTTGGCGGTGGTTCCTGTTGTGATATAATTCAGTGCTTTTTGTTTATATTCCGACATGTTACTGTTATCCGTCTGCCTAGGCCTAGCCAGCCTCTCGTAGCTTTACCACATATACAAGTGTTATTGATTTATTTTTCTAAATAGGTACTACTGTGTCCTGTGTGGTCCTGGTTTAGTTGTGTATTGGCTAATTCCACGGACTATTTTTGTGTCCTGGGTTAGTTGTGTATTGGCTAATTCCACGGACTATGTTGGGCCCGGCGTTAGTTGTGTTTTGGCTACGCCTCGGTCCGGTGTTGCGTTCAGATGGTATCTGGACGGGGTGGGTTTTTTCCGGCGGGTTTTTCTCGGTTTCACCATGATAAAAACCCGGCTGGTTGCCGAGTTTTGGCCACGCGTGGTTTAAAACAGGCTTGTTTCCCCGGCGTGTGGGTGTCTGTGGCTCTCCAGGACTGCGTCTCTGTGGTGCCTGTTTCAGACTCCTTATGAATCCCGGCGGGATGGCTGTACCCATCTAACAGTGTTCATACGGACACGTGTTGTTTGTAGTTTTTTCGGTTTTGCAAAGCCAATATAAAACTAAGCTGTTGTTGTATTTCCTCCCCGGCGATCTTTTACAAAGAAGTGGGGATAGGAACAATTGGGGTTAACTTTTAAACTTTAAATCACCCGGCGGGTGCAACCTGGAAGGGTGGGATGTCCGAATTTGCGAAAATTCAGTTTAATTGACCAGACAATTGAGGGATGCATTGTGTATCGCCTCCTTCAACATACGGCACTTTAGGGCACAATTGGGGTTAACGGTTTTTTAAACTAATATTCACATCCGGCGGGTGCTCCTTGGAAGGGTGGGAATAACAAATTTACAATTCAGTTAGTTAACCAGACAATTGAGGGATACGTTTTGTATCGCCGCCTTCAACATACGGCGATCTAAAAAGATACTTCGGGACAAGTTAGATCTCGTATATTTGTCTGGCTTCCCAGTTTTTTATCTACGAGATAATTCGGGGGCCGGCGTCTTTTTTATTTTTTATTCCAAAATTGAATCTTGAAACAAACACCACCGGAAAGACTTAATCAGTTATAAACGCCATGCTGGTCTTTATATATTATGTCAGAGGGTATTCATTTAATCTTTTGGACAAATTAAGATATTTCAGTTTGTATCGCCGCCTTCAACATACGGCGATCTAAAAAGATACTTCGGGAGAAGTTAGATCTCGTATATTTGTCAGGCTTCCCAGTTTTTGATCTACGAGATAATTCGTGGGGCGGCGTCTTTTTTAGTTTTTTGTTTCCAAAATTGAATCTTGAAACAAACACCACCGGAAAGACTTAATCAGTTATAAACGCCATGCTGGTCTTTATATATTATGTCAGAGAGTATTCATAAATCTTTTGGACAAATTAAGATATTCTGAAATCTTTTACTTAGGAAACCCCACCGCGTAGCGAGCTGTAGTCGTTACCCGGCGGGTTATATAACACTTGTGTGCGAACATGATTGGGTTAACCTTATGAGCATTAATTCCTGGAATTTTTTTTTTTTTCCAGAGCTGGGTCCCGGCGGGTCTATACAGAACCTGGAGTAAGTTTCCCACCAGTCTCTGTCATGGCTACCTTTGCCCCGGTGTTTGCTTTATGCATTACGCCCTCCTGTTCAGGTATCCCTATTTTTGCGCACACCCTTTGTATAAAATGTGTTAAAATGTCTCGTTTGGTGTGGGTTACCTTTCTGGCGTTTTTCTCGTTGCTCCGAGAACACCGTTTTTGTTTACCGAGTTTTAGTCAGGATGGCTAAAAATAGGTAAGTTACCCCGACGAGTTTGGTAGCTTGAGGGCTCATCAGAAACTGCGTTTTCTGTGGTCGAGCCTGGGATCAGGCTTCCTGTGTTATTCCCGGCGAGGGGGGGCTCCACACAGTTATCTAGGTGATCATGCTGACCACCTGTTGGATATGGTTTTCTCGGCTTTTCAAAGCCATTGAAACAATGCTGTCTGTTTGTTTGGTCTTTCCCTCCCGGCGACCTTTTTACAAAGAGGTCTGGGGCAGGTATAATTGGTTTGACATTGCATATAAAAACCCGGCGGTTGTACCTTCGGGTGGTTATATTAACGGATTTGCGATTCGCGATAATTTGCCAAACAATTGATTGATACAATAGGGTATCACGGCCTTCAAGACGGCGATCTATGAGGGCTTCTGGGAGAAGCCGGATTAGAGATTAAGATAGGCTTAGACTTTTTATGGGATAAAAAGATGCCTGAATCTTACTAATGTTTCAAGTGTAAAGGAATACTTGAAAGACTTCATCTTTAATAAAGATATGCTTCATCTTTATGAGGATTCAGAAGATATGCTTAATTCTTTTGGACAGGTAAAGATATGCTGAAATCTTTATTAAGCCATTGCAACAATGCTGTTTGTTTGTTTGGTCTTTCCCTCCCGGCGACCTTTTTACAAAGACGTCTGGGGCAGGTACAATTGGTTTGACATTGCATATAAAACCCGGCGGTTGTACCTTCGGGTGGTTATATTAACTGATTTGCAATTCGCGATAATTTGCCAAACATTTGATTGATACAATAGGGTATCACAGCCTTCAACACGGCGATCTATGAGGGCTTCTGGGAGAAGCCGGATTAGAGATTAAGATAGGCTTAGACTTTTTATGGGATAAAAAGATGCCGGAATCTTACTAGTGTTTCAAGTGTAAAGGGATACTTGAAAGACTTCATCTTTAATAAAGATATGCTTCATCTTTATGAGGATTCAGGAAGATATGCTTAAATCTTCTGGACAGGTAAAGATATGCTGAAATCTTTAATATGAAACTAAAGGAAAACGAAAAGTAGTGGTGGAGTGCTACGGTTCGTTGACCGGCGGTTTTGTGGCACATATTTTGTACCATTTTTTGGGTGTAACCCTATGAGCTTTAATCCCCGGAAATTTCTCTTTCCAGGGCGGAGTACCGGTGTTGCACCAGGTGACCAGGTAGTTCCCGGGGGCGGGGTAGTTTTCCCCCAGTCTCTGTCATGTCGGCACTTGAACCTCTCATTGCTGTATGTTCAACGCCGTTAAGCTCAGGTATCCCTATATTATTTGTATTTGTTAATGAAATAATTTAATCACTGAATAATAATAAACATATATTATTTTCTATGATTATATTATGATAATATTGTGTTTATTTATAGTAATTTATTTTAATACAATTCAATATAAATTAAATTAATTAGTATACTTTATGATTTTGCTCACCAGCTCTGCTTTAAATGTGTTAATGAGCTATGGGAGCTTTTAATTATCATAAACCTTTACGGGACTCGGACGAGGGCTCCCATTCCGAGAGTATACCAAGCTCGCAAGCGAGGGACAGCCACAGCCAAGGTGTATGGCGATACTCACAGTCCTGGCAGGACAGAACACATCACTTTGTGACTCAACTAGTGCTGACGTCCACCGGGATGCCGATGTACCATCTTCTATCCCAGTTTTAACATGGCAACATGTGGAGGTCCCGGTTTCGGCGGGAGCTTCCCATGATAAGCCAGACTTAACAGATGAAGAACAACGATCTCTGGTCTCAGAGATGGAGGTTGAAGAGTCCAGTCACCTTCTAGGCGACTCTCAGGGTACTGTCGAATCTCCACGGAGTTCGTCATCGGCTAGGTATGTACCGGCGGAAGAGATTGATGGACTACTATTGAATGCACTTAATAGGTTCTTTGGCCCTACGCCGGAAACTCCTACAGTTGATACGGGAGATCCCGCGATGTCGACGAATGTGCGACCTCTGGCTACATCCTTTGCTTTAGCTAAAATACCTAACCATCTCCTTGTGTCAGATCCAATTTCCAATGTGCCAGGCACAGCAGCTCTCACTACTCCCAATGTGCGAGTCATATCAGACATATCTCCCCCTCCTTTAGACAAGGCGCCAGTCAAAAACAGGAGCTATGCCTCTTTTATACGGGCCTGATGAGTCAGGGGTAGCAATGTTACGGAAATGTTTTGGATGTTCATATTAAGGCCATTCCAAGTTATTATAACCATGACTTAATCTTCCCACCAAATCCCTCCAGAACACCATTCTTGGTTCTCTCTTCCGGTTTTTGGTGCCGGCGGAGTCCCTTCTGCTTTGTTTGACTTCTTGGCCGCCACCCCCCAAATAATCAATTTGTGCGAATATAAGATCCCTTTAGCACGCCTTCCCCAGCTTACCTAGACCGGAGGTTTGAGGTTAAGAGGCGTTTAAACTATTTTCGCAATATTTTGGTTCCCAGCAAAGTAACAAAGTCTCTGTTACGCTCTTCTCAGGCAATAGAAGCCGCGGAAGTCAGGAAAGCCATTGAACTTTCCCGGCGCTTGCTTCTCCAGACTTCCATCCAAGTCTTTAAAGTTACGCATCATGCATGTCTACGTTACGTTAAACCATCTCAAATCTCTAGGATTCAAGGTCAACTTAGTAAAAGTCAAACCCTTGTTCCCTCACGAGTATTTCAGGGGATAGGGCTGGTCGAGGACACAGCTTCTCTCACTCTGAGTCAGAGTGTGGACACTCGAAACATATTTCGCAAAAACTGTTTATGTTTTTCCACAGTCTGACTACGACACGGAGACTTTGGGAATCTCTAGTCGGTTCTCTCAACTGGGTTCAGCTAACTGTGAAGTTGGGCCGGTTGAAAGTCTAACATTTAATCTTGGAGGGCAACAAATTTTTCCCACTATTACCGGCGGGGATAGTATGGCCTATCCCAACATTATTACACAACTTACTAGCAGTTTGGGCGACGAGAGAAATGTTGCACGCAGTCATGTCATGAACCTCTCCTCCGCCGTCGGTATGGGTGGACATGGATGCGTCAGGAACGATAGGTTGGGGCTTTTAGTCAAACCTCGGGCATCAGGGTCAAAGGTTTTGGTCCCATTTAGACATCTTCCACATCAATGTCAAAGACTTACTAGTCCCCTTATCTGTCCTTCAGGCTCACGGGTCTGCTTTACGGGGCAAGTCGGTGGCCTTCAGAATGGACAATCTGAATGCGGTTCACTGAATTCAGAAACAAGGGGCAATGAGATCTCGGAAGTGGCTAAACGTGTCAGAAAAGATTTTTATACTAGCCAACAGGCTGGACATTCATCTTCACGCATCTTATCTCCCAGGCGTAGCAAACGTCTGGGCAGACGCTCTGTCTCAGAGACAAAGCACAACAGTAGAATGGGCGCTCTTGCGATTGCGGAGCATTACCATCCACAAGTGGATTTGTTTGCGTCTGAGAAGACTCACAAACTCCCATTGTACCTCACCCGCCGGACGATAACGCCGGCAGGCGGACCAGACGCTCTGATGACGGACGGGAACAGGTTGAGTTCCATTTATCTATTTTCCGCCGCCAGACGCGTCTCTAATGTGCCACGTAGTCAACAAACTACAGGATTAGCGAGGCGTAGTCTCGCTAATCGCGCCCCTGTGGCCGGCGCAGTGTGGTACCAGCATTGGAACACGTGGTGCCCGCACCCAGTGTCACTCCCGGTCGGGTTGTTCCACTTAGAACACAATTGGCAACCTAGAAACCTCGCGGACTTATTCATTATGGACATTCAGGAGGCCAAGTGGCTAGCACCATATGGTAGCGACGTGACCAAGATATTCACGAATCAATATACCCAGTCTACAAAGCGACAGTTTCAATCGCATTGGCAAGCTTTTACGTCTTGGTTTCTTAGAACAAAACAAACTGTGCCCTCGGTGGCGTTGGTTGTTAATTATTTAATTTATCTGTTCATGCAGAAACATTTATCTGAAAGTGATTTATGTGGGCAGGTTTTAAACTCCGCCCACCTCCCCGTCAGCTCATGCCTACCTGGTCTCTGGACAAAGCATTGTCGTTATTTTCGTTCCCGTATGTACCAAAGACTGCAGATTTTACAAAAAGGGCAGTATTCCTTATGGCTTTGGCTACCGGGAACAGAGTATCTGAGCTGGCGGCGATGAGCAACACACCTAATTGCCTCAGGTTTGATAGGCTTCATGAGTGTATTCACATTGCACCTTCCCCAGGATTCATAGCCAAGAATGAGCCCAGTGAACACGTGTTTTCAGAGTTCACGGTGCCGGCGTTAAAAAGGGGAAAGGTGCACCATCTTTTTTGCCCAGTGCAAGCTCTAACCAAATATTTAAGAGTGGCACCTCTAAATCACCAGGGTGCTTTATGGGTCGCAAGTCCGGGTGAACGCTTGATGGAGCGTTACACTGGCTTCTCTCTTGGTCGAGGACTTTAAAGAGAAGAATCCCGGCGTTGTGGGTAAGACCCACGATTTACGCAAGGGGGCAGCCTCTTTACGTTTCCTTAATAATCTTTCGGTGGAAGTTATTAAGTCCACACAGTTGTGGGCCTCTAACCAGGAGTTTTTGACTCGATACCTTTCAGTAGCTCTGGACAAACCTTCCTTGCCATGTATAGCTTTACGGCAGAGGGTCTAGGTGGCTCTTTTAGTCACGTTTTGTTTAATTTCAAGAAAAAAGGGAGGGAGGGTGCAGTCAGTGTGACATAGGACACCCTAGACCCCTCCGGAGTATGTGTTCGGAACATACGAGCTGTGATACTGTTTGTAGGCATTGTATTATAAAATTTCTCTGTAGTATTCATTGCAGGAAATTGTGCTAAAGGCCAATAGTAGTGTTACAACAATTCTTGTTGTAAGTAGTTTTGGCTGTGAAGCAATAGATTTTTAAGAAATCTCGGTAGTTGCAACTACGACTTTTACTTTTGAAGTATTTACTTCTGCATAAGTACACAAGTTCAGTACTTCTACGAAAGTACAAGAATTCATTTATGTTTGGTTATATTTTTAGGAATATATCCACTAGTTAATGGGGTTTATATGTGCACATGTAAACGTATAAGTTTTTAGTTTTCACCACTTACTTTAAGTGGGGTGCCTTCTTAACTAGCAGATCTGTGTACAGAGTCTCAGAGTTAACCCTTTTTCAAGCAGGCTTCTTTGAAGCACGCTCCTGCTTGTACCCCTTTTTGAAGATTTATGCTGTATAAAGTTTATGCACCCGAATATATCTTTTTTACAAAAGTAAGAATACTATGTGGTTGTTTGATTATCTGCTTTTCTAGAGTTATGATATGATTACGAATGTTCCCCTCCAGTCTTAGAAATCAGGCATGTTCGTCAATGATGGAGGGGCCACTAATAAATTATAGGCTTGACTCCTGTAAGGAGATAAAGAAAACCTAATATTTAGTAGTGGCCCCGTAATCATTGACGACTGGGGCCCTCCCGACCATCCCCTTCCCATTCGTTGATGTATTAAGGATTTTGGTTTACTTGATATGTCAGTGAAGGAAGAATGACGCCTTAATCAGCGTCTGGTCAAAGATCCACACAAGTACATCCACGATATGATGGGAAGCTTATTGGATAGTTATTCTTATTTTGTTTTTGTTTTTATTTTTTACGAAGTTTTTTCGTAGTGAGAACCCAATTCATAATAACTGAAGCCATGAGTGAGGTCGCGTGCGCTCATGATGAAGGCTCCTCAGATTTTAAATGCTCTGCGCGGTAGATTCAAACTACGGCGGATTAGTGTTTGAAGAGGATGCCTTATGTAATAGGCATGTTCATCAATGATTACGGGGCCACTACTAAATATTAGGTTTTCTTTATCTCCTTACAGGAGTCAAACCTATAATTCTACAATGTAATATAATCTCTGATAAGTGGTGGTGAGAGTTAAAGGTGACACATTGACGTCACCAGTAACTAACCCCCCCCCCCCCATAGCTGGCCAGCACTACCGGTGGCTACTGGTTCATGCCCCCCCCCCCCCCCACCCACCCCTTTCCTCTCCCTCTCCCTCTCTTGAAAAATAAAGTCATAATGGGTCTTTGGTATGGGCAACAACAAAAAAAATATATATATATACAGTATATATACCGGTATATATATATATATATATATATATATATATATACGTTTTAAACTATGGTCCCACCCTGCGGACATTGAACCGCCTCTCCCAACACTCGAGCATCATTCAAAAGGCACCAATGACCTTCTTTGGATCCGTTTCACTACTCATGCAAGTGTTAATTAAGGGGGGATGGGCCGGTTTTCTGGACCACTTTCTCCCTCATGTTTAGCCCCATTCGTGTTCAGATGTCAAGCTGTTTGCCCCATTAGTTAGTAGATTTTAAGACCTTTCGCCCAATTTCTTCCGTCAATATTTAGACCTTTCGTGCTATTTAGGTGTCGATTTTTTCCCTGACGAACGATAGTGAGCCTGTCATTTTGGAAGAACCGGCCTTTGGCCGGTACATTTTTCTATCGAAAAATGTACAAATTAATCTAGAAGGGGGATCTAATGGATGTTTCTTTACATTTGATGGAGGTCTAGGGAGAAAACTAGAAAAATAATGAATACATGTAAAACTCGCCCAAAAAGTGAACCATCCCCCCTTAAGGTTTCACGCATGAAAACTGTAAACAAACAGACAGACACTGACATTTATAATCTAGTCTTGTCACTATTTCATTCGTTCACTCACTCTCCTTCTCTCGCTCGCTTTCACCACGTCTCTCCTGGCAATCAGTCAGTCACTAGTCTGTCTCGTCACCATACACATATTAATTTGTACACTTACTCTTTATCTCCCTATATCGATCTCACAGACCTCTCTCTCTCTCTCTCTCTCTCTCTCTCTCTCTCTCTCTCTCTCTCTCTCACACACACACACTTCCTGGCACCCTTCCTTCAACACCCATACTCTGCTACTTTTTACCTTTGGTGCAATATATGGCACCCTTCCTCTTCGACATGTCACTCGCTTTATTATAATACACTACCTTTATTTCACCCATTTATACTGTACCTTTACTATTATTAAATTTACACCTTACATAACTATACTTTCACTTATCATTTTACTAATTTCTATCTAACGTTTGAATCACTATACAAATTACTTATATTTGTATTATTATTTAAATTTTCCCATTTATATTATGTAAGTTACTAATATTGATAATAATAACAACGGTATGATAATACAAATTATAAAAATCATCATCATATAATTAGGTCTTTTATTAAGCGCCATTTCTCTCTAGCCTCTACTCTGAGGAAATAGCGCTGTAATAGCCAATGTAAATCATTACCCATCCCCTTGCTCAAGGGAGATGCTACCAACCAGGGCTAGTGAAAAAAAAAATTATTTCATGCTTGGGCGGGCGCGAAGTCAGACTCCTGGGTAGGAAGTCAAGACTCTCTCCACTAGACCAGCCGGCTGGTATTTTTATATTAATTATTCCTCGTGAACATGCGGCCTATAATAATAATATATATATATATAATATATATATATATATATATATATATATATATATATATATATATATATTTATATATATATTGGATTAATCTTACAAATACGGTTTGTCTCAATTATAATACAATGAATTGGAAAAAAATGAATATGTATAAGCTACCTACTATGGGTTTCAGAGGCCGTGAGGCATCGTTTTTCGGGAATGACTTATTAACACACAGTTGGATCAGTATGATATTTTGTCAGAGCTTGTTTCACACCGTCCCCTAATTTTCGTCAATATTGTGCATTACCAACAGTGTAGAATTAAACCACTTGACCCTGTGTCATGAGGTTAAAGTCACATCTGAATGACTAGGAAACGGACAAGGCTACCGTGGCATATCTGTGAAACCATCAAACACGGTCGCTATCAGCCACAACCCAACCCTACTATTGTCGTTACATTCAGGTTATATGTCGCTATCAAACAAACATATACAAGAATAACACATCATTTGTACATATTTTATTTGATAGTGACATATAACCTGACTGTAACGACGATAGTAGGGTTGGGTGGTGGCTGATAACGACTAATTTGCTAACTGTGTGAAGGGGTCGATACTTTGTACTGTATATCTCTCTCTCAATCGTCAATCCATACAGTACGATGAAGTCTTTTCCATTGCATTCTGCCAATTATATTCAGCTTTGGAAGGACATCTCTTGACCATGGGTTTATAACTACCTCGACCAACTCCTTGAATACAATACCTTATTGAAATGTAATCCGGCTAGCACTAGAGGTCTTTCTTCAGCTTTGAAAAGACGTTTCAAAGGGATAATTACCTCTCAAGTAAATCCTTCAGTACAAATTTACTTTTCTTCATTATAATGTGGCTAACAATGGACAAATTTACGAAGCTCCAGAAAGGGCTTTTCAAATCAAAGGGTAAACAAATGTTTTTGCTGCCAGACATAGTCTTAAATTTACAGACTTGAAGGGGAAGTTTGAAAGCTGTCGTGCGTATAGATGTAACATTTCTAAACACAAGTTCACTCGGATACTTTATCAGGTAACTTCTTTCAGCAATTTTGGTCTGGCAGCTTCCAAACTAAACATTTATAACTGTTCTGTCACCTATAATACAATACTTCCCGTCTATAAACTACGTGTGTAATACGACAATCCAAAAATATTACCTAAATAAAGTTGTTGAACAAAAGTTGCCGAGAATAGCATTCATGTAAATAGACGCTCAGTTGCTATGCTTTATTAATTTCCGAACGTCAGAATTAATTTGGTGATGTCAGAATCCCCGAGTGCAAAGTATGGTTTGCCGCTTGGGAGGCTGGCACAAGTATTATGTAGGGATAGTTAAACCTTTAAGGTATAAGTATGTGATACTTCTCACTCCCACTCCCACTCCCACTCCCACTCTCTCTCTCTCTCTCTCTCTCTCTCTCTCTATATATATATATATATATATATATACATATACAGTATATACAGAGAGAGAGAGAGAGAGAGAGACGGACGACACGTCCAAAATATTGTAAACCGTTTCGCTTAGAAATGATATTCATAATATATATTAGCAGTTTATAGGCTTAAAGGACACAGTAGAACAAATTACTGAAAACTTTACCAGAATCAAAACAAACGCATCCTTATCCCCTACTATACCGGTGGATACAGTAATAAAAGTCCCCCCCCCCCCCCCCCAGTCCCAAGCAATGTGGCCAAAATGGCAAGATAGAACAACCTCCCACCTCAAAAGATGAAGGAATACTGGCTCTCCCAGCCTGCAGAGGGTTGGATATAAGCTGAGAAGTGTTGCCAACTCGAGAGCAGTGCTCAAACGGTCGTGGTACCAGGCACTGCCTGATACTGGCAGTTACAAGGAAAGTACATTACTGACGGCTCTCTGCCGTCGCTGAGACTGGGGAGTGACTTATCTACTGACGGCTACCTGCCATTGCTGGTACAGAAGGGGTTAAGGTAGTATGAAGAGCAGGCAAGAACATTTGTCGTAAACTTTCAGAAGAAACTAAGATCTTCTGAGGAAGAGAAGGAATATGGCAATTACAACAGCCAGAAACACGATTGAAGTAGGAGAACTAACTACTAAGACTATCAACAACAAGAAGACTGAAGACATCCGAAAATTTAATATGACCAAAATTGAAGAGAATTAAAAAATGGTGATGGTAGGAGCATGAAATATATGAGAAGGTTTGGTACTTTGATATGTCAAATGGACAGCTTTAGAATATCAAATGGTTCAATAACTAACAACAGAGATGAAATAATCAAAGTAGCTGAAGAATCTTTACAATTCTCCTACTCGACTAGACAGAGAAACGGGCGAGGGAACGCGAAAGTGGTCCCGGACCCAGAGAAAAAGAATTTTTAATGTTGTTTCTGTTCGGGCTTTGTCTCGTGTCGGCCACCACCAGCAATGGGATATGTGCCGGAGTATATAAATACATACATACAGCTGAAGAATGTTTATACTAAGCTATACAGCAGTGAGGAAAGACCCCAAAAATGTATTCAGGAACATGTAAACATTGACGTAAAAGTACCCGCAGTAGCAATAGGACAGGCAGCTTTAAGAGACGCAAAGAGAGGCAAAGCAAGTGGTGATGACAATCTCACTATTGACCAAATCATGCAGGCGATGTTGCACTTAATAAATAAGCCAGATTATACACAAAATGTCTGCAATGTCGAAAAGTTCCAAACGCCTGGACAAATGCCACCATTATTTTCATTCATAAAAAAGGGAGATACTAAAGCCCTAAAAAACTATCGAGCAATTAGCTTGTTTTATGTTTTGTAGGTAAAAAGTGTTAACAAAAATCGTAACCAACCGAATAGGTAGAACACTAGATTCAAAACAGCCAAGCTAATAAGCAGGATTCCAAAGTGGGTATTCGACAACAGACCATTATTATGTAAGTTGTTAGCCAAGTTGTTGAGAAAATAGACGAGTTGTGTATGGCATTTATAGATTACAGAAACGCATTTGACTCGGTCGAAATTTCTGCTGTAATGAGAGTGATTTGAAAAGGAGTAAAACGGAATTGTGTGCAGGTTTTTAGAAAACAATATTATAGCAATGGGGCAGCAACAATAAAGCTCCACAAGGAAAGTGAGAAAATACCAATTAAGAAGGGGTTAAGGCAGGGCTATACAATATCACCAAAACTGGTCACCGCGTGTTTGGAAGACATACTATTTGGAATCTTAATTAGGACAATATGGGAATAAAAGTTAATGGAGAATACCTAAGCAACCTCACATTCCATGATGATATAATTCTTTTCAGCGATTCATGGGAACAGTTGCAACAAATGATGGACAAATTAAACAGAGAAAGCCTTACAGTAGGACTGAAAATGCATAGAAAGAAAACTAAGATTATGCTTAATCATCTTGTGCAATCAACTTTCTCTTCATAATTGCTGAGGGACACAGGGCCCTGGGTGGGGCTTTGGTTTCCCGGGCATTTCCGCGCCCTCCTCAGCTCCCCGCCATGGAGTGGCTTCGGTCACCCAGGCTTTATTGTGGTCGGCGGGGAGGGTTCTGTGGGGGCGCTCGGTTATGGCCTTGGCCTTGCTCGGGGCCTTGGGGCTGTTCGGCCAGGCAGCTTGGGGAACAACAACAACAACCACAACAAATATAGAGTATGAGGTGATAGAAGCGGGTGAAGAATACATTTACCTAGGTCAGGTTATAAAAGCTAACCCAGATCACTCTAGAGAAATCAAGCGAAGGATTGAAAAGCATGTTATACCCTTCTTTGAAAAGAATAGTATACAACCAATATGTCTTCCATGTATTAATTTATGGATAAAAAACACTTGGAATAAAACAGTGTCTAGAACATAAACTGAGGAGTGTGCAAAGAGGGAGAGGATAATGTTAGGCATAACTTGGAGAGACAAACATAAAATGTATAAAAGAGCAAACAAAAATAGAAGGTATTCTCATTACTATAAAACAAGAGGAAATGGTCTAGAGCAGGTCATATATTTAGAATAGATGATAAGAGATGAATACTAAAGCAACATAATCAGAACCTAGCAATGGAGCTAGAGGAAGGGGTAGACAGAAAACCAGATGGAGGGAGGAGATCCGAAAGTTGGCAAAGGTGTAATGGAACAGACTAACGTATGACCGTTTTGAGTGGCCTTCATCCTGCAGTGGGCTAACTCAGGATGATGATGATGATGAATTTATGGAGTTCATGAAATTGTTGTGTGTGTGTGGGGGGGGGGGGGGGGCAGTGTTTAATTCGGTGTTTTGATAAGATATGTATACCTGGACGTTCCCAAAATAAATAGAATGAGTACCTCTGTCATAGGTTTCACAGATGTTCATAAGTTTATTGAAGCCTAATATTGGTTAATAGAAAAACATGGGTGTGAAATAATTGGCTAAAAATTACATATACAGTGTGTTCCCTTACTGGCTTCTACCAGTGAACTCCTCACTCAGTACACCTTTTACCCTCACCGCAGTTCGCGAATCTGCATACTTCTTCATTATCACACGCACCAGCCACTCTTCCACACCAACTTTCCTCATAGCCCACTGCACAACATCTCTAGGCACCCTATCAAAGGGCTTCTCCAGGTCTACACACACAAAGTAAAGATCCCTGCCTTTTTAGTAAGTATCTTCCCTGTTACAAACCACCCGGGATTCGAACCCTGGACCTACTGATCAACAGGCACTCGTGCTAACCACTACACCACACTGGCCACTAAAGAGGTCTTGCAACCTGGTCTTCTCCTATCGCGCTTTTCCTCTCTTGGGGTACATTCAGTTAGTCTTTTATGCCACCTATTGTCCTCTTGCCTGTGTATTACCGTGTATTTATGTTAGCATTTGTAAATTTCACCTGTTTGTATCTTTTAATCTTTTAATTTCATATCCTTACATAAACCATTTATCTTACCCTTCTTTCTTAACTACATTAATATTATGACAGCCACAGACCTCTAGATAAGAATGATCTCTCTCTCTCTCTCTCTCTCTTGCCACTCCTTCCGTCACCTGGCACACATTCTCGTCTCTCTCTCTCTCTCTCTCTCTCTCTCTCTCTCTCTCTCTCTCTCTCTCTCTCTCTCTCTCTCTCTCTCTCTCTCTCTTCTCTCTCTCTCTCTCTCTCTCTCTCTCTCTCTCCTCTCTCTCTCTCTCTCTCTCTCTCTCTCTCTCTCTCTCTCTCTCTCTCTCTCTCTCTCTCTCTCTCTCTCTCTCTCTCTCTCTCTACTTCCGTCAGCTGGCAAACTCCCTCACTGGCTCTAATCTTTCGTTCCTGGCTCACTCCCTGTCTGTCTCACATCTCATATACCTTTTGCGAGAGGCAATCCCTACACACTGTATCTCACTCCACATACCTTCCTCACTATTCTTTCCTGACGGCTCACATTGTCTCATACTCACAAATCTCTCTCTCTCACACACACACACTCACACACACTCACACACAACACACACACACAACACACACACACACACACACACACACACACACACACACACACACACACACACACACACACACACACACACATGCACACAATTCTGGCAATGCCAATGATACGAGTACAACCTTCAGAGGTATCTACCCCCCGCCTCCCTCCTTACCCTTGCCTCAGCAGCTGTGCCTTAGTTAACTTTATATTAGTATGAGGAGACTTATTGCATTAGATAGTGTTTCCCAGGCCTAACAACAATAAGGCAGAAAAGAGTAAGAGTTATATTGAACAACATTATTTAAAAGATCCGTAAAAACATTCAGGCCCCAAAACTTCACAAAAGCAAAATATGATCAAACAATAATATAGTGAAACAAAAAGAATAATAAGAGATTTTGAAGATGGAATTTTAAACACACGACACCACAACATACACATACATAACGGGAGATAAGCACACATATAACTACACATACACTCATAAACACACACACACACAAGACACATATATACACAGCCAGACACTCACTCCCTTACACACAACCACACCAACACACGCACACACACACACACACACAAGGCACCCATACTGTATACACATCCAGACACTCACTGACCACCCACACACAACCACACCAACACACGCACGCACACAAGGCACACATATACACATACAGACACTCACTGACCCCCACACGCATATACACAAAGAGGAACTCACTGACACCCACACACACAAGGCACACATATACACGTATAGACACTCACTGACCCCCCCCCCCCACATACACACACATATACACGTATAGACACTCACTGACCCCCCCCCCTCCACACACACACATATACACAGACAGGCACTCACTGGAACCCACACACTCAATCACACCGACACACACACTCGAAGCATGCATATACACTTACAAACACTACTGACCCCCCCACCCCACTCCCACAGTCACAAATAAACACAGACACTCACTTACACTCACACACCCACACATATATACACATGCACCAACATACTCACACCCACACACACACAATCCCTGTCGTTACATGGTCGAGAGTCAATTGTAAGGTTTGGGGGGCTGTTGGGAGGTTGTTTTCTGCCTGTCGTTTCGCGGTCTGTTCAAATTGATATTGTGTCTGCTCAAATGTGTGTTCCGTCATCTTGCTGACGTGTGTGTCTGCTCTTACGGGGTCTTGCTGTATGTGGTTGTTTCACGTACGGATGGCTGTCATACCACACTATTATCATTCGGCTGTCTCCCATAAATTTACACAACAATCCAATTTTGCTCGTCGGAAGTGTCGGGGTAGCTGTGTGGAAAGGGTTTTGGCATATTCTCCGCCCAACCACCAAGGCAGCCTTCCCCCCTTATCTCCTTCTAAGCGTGACCCATCTGAAACTCTGGCTGCTGTTTCGATACCTGTTGTGTGTCACATTTCGATACTGTCTGTGCTGTGTGGTCTTCGAAGTTATCAGTAAGGATCTTGAGAGTTTCGCTTGCAATAATGTTGGTGTTCATAGCATGGTCTTCAATGACTAATAAACCGACCTGCACTAAGGGGCACGGAGGAGGGAAACTTGCACACTGGTGGGCAAAGAGAAGTAGTCCGGTGGCAGGGACCGATAAGCGTGCATTGCGGTCAGTACAAAGTTTTTTGCTGTTTCTATACCTCTGAGGTGTGCTCTTTAAGAATCTGGATGATGCCACTCTGTCATCTGTCATCCTTGGGCAATCCGCACAATATGCAAATTAAGGCCGCCATTACTGAAAATCTTGTTTTTGTCAATATCTCAGTAACTATGCATGGTATCAAAACAATTTTGGTGTCTATACACATGTTTTAGGGGTAAAGAATCAGACTAAACCATTTCAGTATTGATCACACCAATATTTTCTGAAAAATATGCAAAAATCACCTTCTAGTGTATATCAGAGTCGTTACAAAACATCCCCTTTACTTATGCTGATGCATGTTGCCATTACTGATTTAACTCAGTTCTCAAACAAGTCACTTTCAACAACATTGTCACAGTCATTAACCCTTCGGGTGTGCTCATTCCGGCAGTGTGCTTCTCCGTGACATCCACAAAACATTGTGCATGGCAAGTGAGCTCTATAGCATGCACACATTGCTGTCGAACAGGGTGTATCCGTAGCGCAGCCACACCTTATCATTTCCAGCACCTCCGGTGGAGCAACACTAACGTTTGGTTGCAATGTTACTGGGAACAAGCATCTAGTGCGTTCGTCACGTTCCTATCCGAACTCGACAGGATCTAATGCTGGAGGTTCTGAGTTGAGAGCTGATTTCCAAATGGCAGTCTGAATGTGCGCCCGCTTTACGTTCTCTTCGAATGCCTCTTTAGAAGGTGAGTGACTTAAGCTCTGGAACCTTTGTCACATTTTTTCTACCCATCCTTCGCGACCAGACTTCTCCACGGACCTCAGACATATTCGATGTCACCAAGCTTTTGACCCCATAGCAGGCAGCCATGAATGCTGTCGCTTCTTCAATGATGTCACCTATGTCCTCAGATAATACGCCCAATTTGTGCAGTTCTACACCACTCTTAAGGACTTTGATGACGGTGCTTTTTCCTACTCCGAAGCACTGAACTACAGTGTCACAGCCTGAGAGGGCATGAGCGGCTGGCAGTTGTGAAAGCAAGTGTCCATGTTCACTTGCAGTTGCCCCAATGTCTATAGTAGTTCGTTCAGCATTTGGTCCTTCCATTGTAAGACGACAAGTCAGGTTCAACTTTGCGTAGAAGTGCAGCAGGAGGATGAAAACGTCTGTGTCCTTACATACGATGTTGATTCTTTTCACGCCACTTTCAGCTACCTTAACCATCTGCTGTATGATTATTACATCCGCTTCTTCCTGGCGAGTCATGAGATCTTCTCTGCGGAAGACAATGCCATCCTGAATTACAACTGGTACAGAGTCAGTAGAGGTAATGACCAGACTGTGTTCATTCGGCTCGTACTGTGCTTTCTGCATCAAATTCTGACATATCAGATCTATGACCTGTACCTTATTCTCAGTTACTGCAAGGACAACCTTCTGAGGTGGCAATGGAGTATGTAACTGCAGTTTGTGTCGTCGGCTCGCTACGTCACCAGCTCGAGCTGCCCGCGTTCCACTTTTAATGCTGAAGTCGAAGTAGCGATCAAAGATCAGGTATGTGTCCTGGCTTGCCACCCTTTTCATCACATTCCTCAAGAAGCCGTTGACAAAATCTGCCACAGTTCCTTGATTAGGCCAGTTTATAACCCAAAGGATAGCACAGCCATCCAGTATTTCTACCTCTACTTTCTCAACCAAACGCTGTGACACAGTCACCTGCAGCTTCTTCTTCAGCGTGGATTTCGTAGTTGCGATTCTCATTTTGCCTTCATCATCAAACATGGAGGTAGGCACGGGTGACAGTTCATGCGCAAGGACAGTTTTGATATCAATGTCTCGAGACTGTTGCAACCCTAGTACCCGCGAGTAGATGATATTCTTGTCATACACATTATTGTTCCCAACCTTTACTGCCTTTCTCTTCACTGCCATGGTCACCACCAACTTGGATAAGGACGCATTAAATCCGCCAGGCCAGCTCTTTTCAAATGACACAAGTTGACCATTCCCAATATCCACTGCGTCATGTGCGTTCACCGTTTCAGGTGCAATCCGACCAGTAACGACATTGATCAAACCAGCGGGATGACCAGTTGGATCCAGGGGATCGATGCAAGTCAGAAGTTTATCTCGTATCTTGTCTCTGTCCTTGGCGTCTGAAGTGATGCGTGATGGCTTCTCTTCTTTATGACTCGTCACCTCCCTCTCTCCACTGTTATATCGACATATCCGCGATATCTTGAACGATCATGCTGCAGGTGTGCATACTGTATGCCCATCGTTTTAGGGTTTCGGGCTTCAGGGTTATGCCTATGATTCCATTTGGACCATGCCCGTAACGCATGAAGGTTGTCTCTATCCACATGTCGGACCAGATCCCGTTCCAGAGTCCCGGCTTGTGACGCATGGTGTGTTCACCTCTCATGAAGCACTGAAGCACTTCAGGTGGGAGACGCTCCATTGTCCTCAGGTAGTACAACCCGTATCTCGCATAGTTGAAGTGAGCAGAGGCAAAAAAGTATGGCATCATTTGCTCTACTGCCCTGAGGTGGAGTGGCCAGTCTGCCTCTCGTTCCGCCCGCACGAAGACCATCATGATGAAGACAGGTTTTATCAGGTTCTGAACCTAGAGGCGAGTTGTGATGCTTCTTAAGGAGATGCTTTCAAGCGCTCCAAGCATCTCCTCATGACTTTCGCATCCTTCCAGATGTGCACGCAACAGTTCTTCTGTCACTAACCGAAGGGCTCTAAAGTTCTGTGGGAACTTCTTCCCCGACAGCATGTGTGCCACACCTCCAAAACACGATTTCATGATATCCTCAAGTCCACTGTCTGCCATCAATACGCCAACACAGCCAATAAAACTCATGAGCACATGCATGCCCCCGAGCCTTGGTATGAAGTCCGAGAATCTCTCTGGGTAAACCCATTTCACATTGACTGCAACTCTGTAGAGCTGCTGATCATTTGTCAGAATAGTAATGTCCTGTCCACATTCCTTCGTTAGACGGTGAGCCTCGGTCATGGCTGTGAGCATGGAGTCCGGGTGGGCTGGATTCATATCAATCAATGGCAGATACACGGCCTTTGTCGCTGGTTACACACTCTGACCTTGCTCTCTACACAACTTGGTGTTGAAGCCACCGAACTCGATAGGGTTTGTGCTTGTGGCAACACACTTAAAGAACTCAAAGTCTAAATGGCGGGCCCTTTCTAAAGCAACGACTTGGTGCGCCATTACTCGAAGTGGTAAGACCGAACGATTCACTTCACTTGAAGGCATGTCCGGCTTCTTAGGACCATAGTATCTCTGGACGGGGATATCTTCGATAATCTGTTCTTTCATCTCGTCTTTTCTTATGCGGCGAAAGGTCTGGCCATTGGCATCATCTTTACCATGCTTATCTACAAATGTTAGTAGCATTGCGAGAGAGTGCGTGGAAAGGAGCCCATTCTGTGATGAAATCTGTGCATCGAAATTGGCAGAGACAATACATTTGTCACAAAAAATCTGACAAAAAGTTAGTAACATTGAGTGACAAACCCCTATACTATCATAAAAAAATCCCTAAAAATCTGCAGTAGTCGATTAACGCTGCCTTTACCCCAGCTTTTACCAGGCCGCCATTACTGATATTATCAATAATGGCGGTCCTTATTTGCATATTTTTCAGAAAATATTGGTGTGATCAATACTGAAATGGTTTAGTCTGATTCTTTACCCCTAAAACATGTGTATAGACACCAAAATTATTTTGATACCATGCATAGTTACTGAGATATTGACAAAAACAAGATTTTCAGTAATGGCGGCCTTAATTTGCATATTGTGCGGATTGCCCAAGGATGACAGAGTGGCATCATCCAGATTCTTAAAGAGCACACCTCAGAGGTATAAAAACAGCAAAAAAACTTTGTACTGACCGCAATGCAAGGTTCTCCAAAAATCTGGGGTTTAGCAACCGGACTAAAGAGGAAGAATGCGATAATATCAAAATGCAACCTGTTTTGTTCTCAACTCATTTGTTCTCTCATGACTTTTGGCCTTCTCTTCTCCATTTTTGGCCTTCTCTTCTACATTTCAACCTTGGATTATGTGACTTTCTTTCCCTTTACCGTCCACAAAATATATTATATACAAGTCAGAACAGAGCGACAATAAAGTGATGACAAGCAAGGCAAGATGGGAAGCGGGAGAAGAGAAGGGGTACACTCCGTATGCCAACATGCATAAAACCTAGTGAGATAGTATCAGCCCCACCAGTCAACAAGTAATTAGACAACATTTTGCACCACTCCATAATTCTACAGCCAACAGGAAGCAGTGACAGGCACAGGTGGTGAGCTCAACCTGGCTTTAAAGGTGGGGGCTCATTGGTTGAGATATACATGGAATGATAATCGCCAAGCTGTACATAATTATTTTGCAAAATGCAATGGCACTAAAATAATTATTAACAATCGTATAAAGGATTTTGTGGATCGTCTATACCGGGCCTGTGACGTCACAAGAGTGTAAGTCCTCCATCCAGTCTAGGCTAAGGATACTGGTGTGACGTCACTATGACGTCACAGGCCCGGTATAGACGATCCACAAAATCCTTTATACCATTGTTAATAATTATTTCAGTGACATTGCATTTTACAAGATAATTATATGCAGGTTGGCGATTATTTGTCCATGTTTACCTCAACCCATGAGCCCCCACCTTTAAAGGGACAGTGGTTATTTTGGGGGGGTTTATACTGTATCTTCATATATTCATTTATTATTTAGTTTCCTCGCTAGACCATCATCAAGCTTAAAAAACACTCCCTAGACTCTCATTCAAGATAAATTTGTAAATTTTTCGAAAGAAAAATGGCCCGGCCGAAGGCAAATTTCTCTTAAAATTACAGGCTCGCTATCGCTCACCAGGGAAAAATCGACACCTAAATGGCACGATAAGTCTTGATATTGATGTAGAAAGCGCACGAAAGGTTATATAATCGACAAACTAATGGGGCGAATGTCTTAAAATCTGCAAACTAATGGGGCTAAACATGAGGAAGAAGGGGGGCCAGACAAACGACCCATAATCCCCTTACCCTGCCTCAAGTTGGGCTCTTAACCCTTTATACTACCAAAGAGACTTCTTAAACTGCACACAAGCGTCTAAATATAACTAGAATTAAAATAAAAGACGTAGCTGGTACAGAAGGGGTAAATGATCTCTCTCATAACTTGCCAACCTACGCACACACGCACACGGGTTTTATTTAGGCATTATCCAAATTTGCAAACACACCTGCAAATCTCTCTCTCTCTCTCTCTCTCTCTCTCTCTCTCTCTCTCTCTCTCTCTCTCTCTCTCTCTCTCTCTCTCTCTCTCTCTCTCTCTCTCTCTCTCTCTCTCTCTCTCAAGTAAGAACAACAACAAATAGCCTCAGTTCACTATCTATCTATTGTCAGACGCATTGATCCCCGAGAGGGTGGCCACGAACAAATCGCCTCCAAATCGTTGGATTCTCTAGCTTGTTTTCGGGGAGGGTCACTAGTCCAACCGTCCATACCATAATATGACAAAGTGGGTAGACACAATTGACCACTTGCGAGTTTCAGGCTATAAGGAAGTTGGAGCTGTAGACATCGATAGTAAATCAAAATGCAATAATAATTTAGGTTTCTGATGGCTAAAGAGTATGTTGAATTGGGTTTCATGTTTTTACTAGGAGGGGTACCCGGCGTTGCCCGGGTTTAAATTCTACTACCATAATCACCATCATCAATCACTACTACCACAATCATCACAATACTACTACTACCATGATCACCGACCTCGACCTCCCTGTGCCTCATTAAACGGCGACCTCGATTTCGGCCGCTAAATTACCTCCGATTTTGGATCTGACCTCATCCGTACCCCCATTTTGGGGGGCTGCGAACAACTTTCGTTCCATACACCTTTTCGATCGGAGGCCTCCTTCTGCCCCAAACGGCCATTTTTTTTCGCTCCCGCATACTACATAAGTTCTGCCGAAAATTGTATTAAATAAAAGTGTCTCTGATTTCCACTAAACTCGCCTAAAACCATCTCCAAAGCCTGGGCTTTCCAACGGTGCCCCACACTCCCACCTGGCACCACAACTGTGGGAGGAGTTTAGTAACAAAGGTCGGGTAACTCGGGTAACCGACAGACAAACATTGACCTTTATTTATTAAGATAAATGTAATACAATCATATTTTAGCTGGTAATTCTGCTAAATATCGATGTCTACAGATCCAACTTCCTTATAGAACGAAACTCGCAAGTGGTCAATTAAGCCAACACTTGTGTAGAGTTGGGTTAGTTCGAAGCAGCTATATATATATATATATATATATATATATATATATATATATATATATTAACTCCTTCAGTATATACTATAACACTTTTGTCAACTATATTTTGGTTATCATTAGACGATTTTTACCCAGCTTTGATTGCCCCTCTAAGCATCGAAAAAGAGACAATGCGTATGACAATGAAGGGGAGATTTCCACTTGAGGGATTTTTGTCTGGACTCCTTTCTCCCTCATGTTTAGCCCCATTGCTTTTGAGATTTTAAGACATTCGCCCTAGTAGTTTGGATATTTTAAGACATTTTGCCCCATTTCTGTCAATTTTAAGACCTTTCGTGCCGTTAAGGTGTCGATTTTTTCCTGGCAAGCGATAGCGAGCCTGTAATTTAAAAGCAACCGGCCTCCGGCCGGGACATTTTTCTACCGAAAAATGTACAAATTTATCTTGAAAGGGGGTCTACGGGGTATAATTTTAAGCTTGATGAAAAAGTAGGGAACAAACTAAATACCTCCCCTTAACCTTCTGACACCCATACGTTCTTCGTAAATTAATTACAATTGACTAATATAAAGGTGTAATCAGATAATTTGTATATCAAGTCTGAACATATTATCTCTCTCTCTCTCTCTCTCTCTCTCTCTCTCTCTCTCTCTCTCTCTCTCTGTCAATCGCCGAGTTTAGTCTTTAAAACTTGTTGAATGACTTGGCAGACGACAGCCACACTTACCTTGATCTTCAGCATCTGGCCTTGTCTCTACCCTACTTCCTT
>CM064552.1:38885483-38887983 GCA_032716605.1 Paralithodes platypus | reverse complement strand
GTACAAACTAGATAATCGAGTGAATTGCCTTAGTATATGGAAGCATAGGAAGGCGATTCATTCACTTCCACCCCCCTCTTGGGGATTAAGGCGTCTGGCAATTGCTAGATAGATAGAACTCCACTCTTTTGACCTGTACTTTGCTTATTTATTAGCTATTTATCTTCCTTATTCCATTATTATTTTTATTTATCTTTAAATATCCCATATTTCTACCTTCATCTTTTTACGTTTTTTTTTTTTTCCCTATTGACTTTCCTTTTTCTAAATCCCAAAACTCATTTACTTGTTTTTCTTTTCATAATAGCATCCACATTTCCACCTTCACTATTTCAATTGTATCTCCCTTCTCTCTATTAAGGGGAGGTCTCCACTTGAGGGATTGTTTTCTTGACCCCTTTCTCCATCATGTTTAGCCCCATTGGTTTTAATATTATAAAAACGTTTGCACGATTAGTTTAGCGATTTTAAGAACTTTCACCTATTAACCCTTTCGTGCAATTCGGGTGTCTATTTTATCCTGGCGAGCGATAGCGAGCCTGTAATTTAAGAGGAACCGGCCTTCGGCCGGGACATTTTCTACCGAAAAATTTACAAATTTATCTTGAAAGGGACTCGAGGGGGTGTAATTTTAAGGTTGATGGAGGTCTAGGGAACAAACTAAATACCTCCCCTTAACGTTTGTATTATTTTAGTCTATAAATAGCTACATTTTGAATTTATTTTCATTCTGCATAGCTCTCAATTTTCTCCACACCTCCGTTTTTTATATTTGCATTTCTTATCCCTCGCTGCTAATAGTTTTTGTTTTTTTCCTGCGGAGGTAAACGTTTACATCTCATTTATCGCCCTTGCTTGTTCATAACACTCATTTTGCTTACCTCCACTTTTTTTTCACTTATATCTCGCTCCATGTTTACCCTATTCACTTGTTCACTAAACATTTACACACAATTTTACTCTTGATTCTTCCCAACTCAGTATTTTTAAAGTCATTCGTATCTCGCTCCTTTCCTTGATTTCATATTATTTTCCGCTTATTCTAATAAACCGTTGTGGAGGTTTATGAAGGAGAGGTTTGAGAGTAAATATTGCTAAAACAAAAAGTGGTGGCAGCGGAAAGAGAAGAGTTCGTGCGATGTAAATGACAAGCAATTATACTATTTTAAAACTTTCCCTTTATCCACAAGCCACGAGTCAGTGTTATCCGTCAATCAGTGTTCACTGTCTAAAGTTTAACTAACTCTGACCAAATTCTTCCATACCTACAGATAAATGTACTCTATTGTAGCTTCTCACTTTCCATACTTCTTTCTAATAATTGTATTTAACCATTTCTTAATTTATTTTCGAAATGTTCCATCTCATTCACTACCTCTTAACTTTTTATATAATTACAAAATATCTAATCTCAATTATGTAATCCAAAATAGAGTATTTGTAACAGTCTTGCACTAGCATGAACATAAAGTAATTATTTACTACAAGACATTTAATCAAAGGGAAACAAAAATAATTGCTCCACATCCATAACTATGTCTTCATTTTACTCTCTCTCTCTCTCTCTCTCTCTCTCTCTCTCTCTCTCTCTCTCTCTCTCTCCTTCAACCTCTTCCTCAATATACTTCCCATAACTCAAGCTCTCAAAGTCCAAATATTAAATTAGCCAAACAGTCGCGTCAAACGATGTCTTCCCGCAACCAGATTAACCAACACCCCCGAGAAACGTCAACAAACCTCCCACACACCTAATGAAAACAGTATATATCAAAGGTTACATTAAAAATTCACCAATGGCCAATATACTGTATATCAAAAGCTTCCGGTCACACACACACACACACACACACACACACACACACACACACTCAATCACACACACACACACATCCAGCCACACGCACACACCGACCACAATTCATATAAATTCTCATAACCACTTCAATCAGACAACGATTTTTTTTTACAATATGCTCGGTACTGGCAGATGATGATACACAAGAGTAGTGTAAATAGGGTACCTTTTTCTACCCGCAAAAACTGACATGTCCTTCCCAAGTTGAATAAAATCGTCTGGATATAGCTAGAATAAGATCAATATTAGAAATCTTCCGTATAAAGAAAGGTTGAAGAAATTAGGCTTACATTCGTTAGAGAGACGCAGAGTTAGAGGGGATATGATAGAGGTGTTCAAGTGGGTTAGTGGGATTAACAAAGGGGACATGACAAATGTACTAAAGCTCAGTGATAGCGAAAGAACTCGTACCAATGGTTTCAAATTAGATAAATTTCGTTTCAGAAAAGATATAGGCAAATATTGGTTTGGTAACAGAGTTGTAGATGGGTGGACTTGTCCACCAAGTGCTATAGTGGATTAAAAACGATAGGGAGCTTTAAGATAAATTGGATAAGCATATGGACGAGAAGGGTTGTGGTGAAGGGGGATCAGCAGGGTTGGGCCATCAGCGCTCTGCAGGACCCCCCGTAATCCTGCGTTAAT
>CM064552.1:38876158-38885383 GCA_032716605.1 Paralithodes platypus | reverse complement strand
TTTCGCATGGAACCACCACAACAAAATCCACCACCACGGCTCACCTGCTACCACCACAGCTACCACTACCTCTTGGGAACCACCCACGTGAGAACTATACCTATCACCACAATAACTACCACTGACGAAAGTAACCACCGCCACTAAAATCAATGGTGAATAACCAACATAGGCTGCACTAGTAGTGGGTAAAGACACATTAGCAAAGTAAGGACCCAAGTAAATTCAACGTTTCGCAGTGAAGGCTTCATTATTCCTGAAGAAGCCTTCACGGCGAAACGTTGAATTAACTTGGTTCCTTACTATGCTACTGTGGCTTTGCCCACTACAATCAATGTATTACTGCACAACATGTCAATGTTCATAAAGCGATACATTAAACAATTAAAATCAATATTAATTATATACAGATTTTTGGGGTACTGTTCTTACTGCATTTATCTCGCTTGTCTAGAATTACCCGAACTAAAAGTACCACTTCAAAAGCTACTACCACTAACATAGAACCACCGACACTAGAACCACAACTACCACTCTACCCGCTACCAAACCAAACCAAACCAAACTAGTAGGTAACCACCACCAACATAAACAATAGCTAAAGCACATTATGTACCATCACCACCACTATCATAACTACCAATTACAACCACACTAACACGACCAGTAACCACACCACAAACATCACCACAACTATAACTATCACCATCGAAATAGGTTAATACCAGTACACAGATCCCAACAGCCAAAAAAGAAATCACTCTGCCACACGTCTCAATCCTTAAATAATCGCCACAGTCAGCTATCACCACCATCACAACCAACAAAAACATACCTATCTCCAAAGCTAAACATCAACTCGGCAGCACGTCTCAACACCCACACATTTGTGCAGCCACTCTGCCACGCCTATCTCACCACCACCACCGACCCAATCACCACCACCACTACAGCCATCACCTCGGCAGTACATCTAATCACCTACACATTAAACCAGTCTGCCACACCCGTCTCAATCCTTAAGGGAGCCCACCTCGCTTTTTTTTTCTCTTTATCTCCCTCTCTCTTTGGCTTGTATCCATTAGGCCCCATTCAGCCTACTCTTTTAAGACGTTTACCCCAATCCAGGTGTCAATATTTTCCTGGCGAGCGGTAGCGAGCCAGCATATGTATATTTTTTGTTTCAACAGCAAGCTAAATGTGTAAACAAATTTATAGAAAAATTTCACGGCGAAGCCGAATTTCTCCATACAATGCTGTCTCGCTATCGCTCGCCAGGAAGACATCGACACCAGGATGGGGATAAACGTCTTAAAACAGTTGGCTGAATGGGGCCGAATGGATACAAGCCAGGGAAAGAGAGAAAAGGAGAGACAGATAAAAAAAGCCGGTGACCCCCCTTAAATATGCGCTACCACCACCATCACCACCTACTCCTTAACCACCACCATCATCACCACCTACACCTTCAAGACCACCACCTTAGGTAAACTCTCAAACTGACAGCATATATCAACACCCACACATTTAGCTACTCTGCCTCACTCGTCCCAACACCGTCACCACATCACCGCCACTACCATCACCAATACAGCAATAACAATCACCACCACCCAATCCCTATCAACAAAAAAACTACCATACCATCACCCGCCAATATCAGCATCACTATCACATTACTCGTTACGCCTCAACATCTACAATTACAGCCATCGCCAATAACACCACTACAATCCAGCCACTCCACCCCCATGACTCCAACTCTCATCACCACCACAGTAATATATCATGCCACCATCACATCACTACACCAACACCAATTGCCAACACCCACCCCATTTGCCAGCACCAACAGTCCAACACTATTAGCATATTCATCCAAACACTCATGAATATTCACAGGTTCTCTAAAGGAGGATTCACACGAACACCAATCTTTTATCTGCAACTTTACTCGGGTAAAATTTCGGGGTTACATTGCATTGGTATGACGAGACTATAAAAAGATTATCAAAGGTGGCTGGATTATTAGAATTATAGGCGACTAGATTAAAATTAGAAGCTGGTGGTAGATTATTAAGCAGTAACTGACCGAGCTTCCATAAAAGTTTAATTCGGAAGCTAATCGAACACTCTTGCTGGCAAAGGGTGCTTGTGTCAGTCTACTTTATGAGGGATTTACATACGCGTTTTTTTTTCTCCCCCCAACAACTTTTTATCAATAACTTTATCCTGGCAACATATTAAGACTATTATACGGTGGCATCGACGTGATAATAGGTGGAATTTTACGATAAAACTTAATCCAGAAGCTATCAAATCAGTTATACGAAAACAAATGAGGAATAAAGTTGGTGTTTGTAGCGGGTGTAAATCTACCTTTATATCCCCATGTTCTCTGATAGCCCCTTAATTTCTAAACATGGTGATCAGTGCCTCTTAATTCACTGTTGACACCACTTATCTCCATAATTAAGTGTGTCTCTGTACAATATAGAGAAGCCTCAGTATTCCCCTGGACCCGTGTGGAGTGTGACCATTCGTCCATCAGAAACAAGTCCCACCACTTTTTGTCGCCACAGTCACACCCCGATTCATTAAGGGGAGGTGGGTCGTTTTTCTAGATCCCCTTCTCCCTCATGTTTAGACCCATTAGTTTTCAGATTTCAAGATGTTTGCCTCATTAGTGTGTCGATTTTAAGACCTTTCGCCCCATTTCCTTGTCAATTATTAAGACCTTTCATGCTATTTAGGTGTCGATTTTTCTTGTCTGGGCAACGATAGTGAGCCTGTTATTTTTGAAGTACCGGCCTTCGGCCGGGAAATTTTTCTACCGAAAAATTTACAAATTAATCTAGAAGGGGGATCTAATGGATGTGTTTATAAGTTTGATGGAGGTCTAGGGAGGAAACTAGACAAATAATAAATACATGAAAAACTCGACCAAAAAGTGAACCATCCCCCATTAACCCTCACCACCTGTCTGTCAGCGGACCATTAAACAGAAGCTAATTTATGCACAAACAAACTATACACCTGGCTACTTAATCTTAGCGGGTTCCATGCTGGTCTTTTCCCCCCTCCTAATTTCACTTCATTAGTTTGGAGACGTTATGACGATTTATCTAATTAGTTTGGAAAATTTACGACGCTTCATCCTATTCAGGTGTTGATTCTATTCTGGGCAAGCGAGATCGAGCCTAAGATTGGGAGAAACCAGCATTCAGTCGGCACAATTGCTACCTAAAAATGTACATAATTAGCCTGGGAAGCGTTTTTTTTTTCTTTTTTTTCTTTTTTTTTTAAAGGGGGACTATGGAGGCGTTTTTCCTAGTCTAGAGGGGCAAACTAAATTATACATTGATCGAATATGACGCTACACTCAAACTCCACTGGATTAACCGTCGCCACCCCTGTCTTTTGGAAGCAGTAAACGGTAGCCAATCTATACCGAGGCAGGTTACCAGACGCCACTCTAACCACTCCTTATCATTTTACACTAAAACTCGCTACTTGTTTTGAGATTATATGACGTTCGGCCCATTAGTTTGGTGGTTTTAACAACTTTCGATCCATTTCGTTGTCAATTTGAAGACCTTTGTGCCATTTAGGTGTCGATTTTTTTCTTGGCGAGCGATAGCGAGCCTGACATTTTAAGAAGAAACGGCCTTCGGCCGTGGATTTTTTTTTTTACCGAAAATTGTACAATAAATCTTGAATGGGGGGTCTAGGGGGTGTTTTTCTAAACTTGATGGAGGTCTAGCGAGGAAACTAAAAAATAAAAGAATAAATGAATTATTAGACCAAAAACGGCCCATCTCCCCTTAAGTATCGAAAGAGCAGCTACTATGAGATTAAACTTTCCGCCAGGTTATACACTAGACGAAACGGAGAAGTGAGTACCTAACTATACAACCAACCCCTGACTGCCCAAGAGAAACACCTGACTTCAACCAAACCTATTGATCACTCTATTAATTAAACATGTTAATATACAACACACATCCGATTACATATATGAAATACCTGGCTTCCATCATCCCCATTGTTTTAACTTAATACTAAAAATACCATACCAAATCAAACATCTGGACACTCATACAAATACACCTGACTTCACCCAAATCCATTTATCACTCGACACACACAACCACACTCAAACACACACACACACACACACACACACACACACACACACGCACACTTATTCACTTTTTCTCTCTCACACACATACACTGAAACTTACACTGAAACACACAGCTCTATACACACACCCACACACGCACACACACATCCTTCATTCCTTATCTCCCATCAGTACAGTATATTGCGAGGGTTTACGTTCAAATGAGAGAGAGAGAGAGAGAGAGAGAGAGAGAGAGAGAGAGAGAGAGAGAGAGAGAGAAAAAAAACAAGAGAAAATGAGAGAGAGAGAGAGAGAGAGAGAGAGAGAGAGAGAGAGAGAGAGAGAAAATAAGAGAGAGAGAGAGAGAGAGAGAGAGAGAGAGAGAGAGAGAGACAGTGAGATAGTGTCTGTATATATCCTTCTACAATATCAAACCTAGAAAAATAAGCATCAGTCTTCTCAGTGTCATTATCTACGACGAACCCTTTCCAGATAAATTCCCGTTGTTTTACTTATATATAAATAAAGCTATCAATCTGTTTCCCCATCTGTCTTTTTCCAGTTGACGGTAAATTGCCATCTCCCCGTCTTAATTACTCGGCTATTACGAAGATTTGTATTGCTATATATGGTTTTAATTTAGCAAACTAGGCAATAATTTGATGCAGAGACATAAAAGTTTCATATTTTTCTTGTAATTCAATCAATTAATCAGTTGCTAAAGGTTTCAGTTTACCGGCAGCTGAAATTAAACCGACTATATTCAGCTATTTCCCCAACTCTCTCTCTCTCTCTCTCTCTCTCTCTCTCTCTCTCTCTCTCCCCTTCCCTACAGGTGTTCACAGAGATGAGGCTGAGTATGGCTAGACAACCTTGGCGTGAGAGAAGGAGGGAGGGGAAGGGAGAGGAGGAGAGGGGAGGGTGGGGCCAATACCTCCACAATTAAATACTGTCAACATGCAGATTGAGGTGCGGCCCGAGACTAATTGCATATATATATATTATATATACCGTACATATAGATGTATATATATATATAGTATATATATATATATATTATCTATATATATATATATATATATATATATATATATATATATATATATATATATATATATATATATATATATATATATATATATATATATATATACTGTATATACAGTACATACATACATACATACATACATTAAGGGGACAGTGGTTATATTTTTGGTCTATTTATCTATATATCTGTATATAAATAAAGTAGACGTACAGTTATGTATATACTGTGTGTATATACAGTATATATATACCGGTATATATATATATATATATATATATATATATATATATATATATATATATATATATATATATATATATAATCAAAAATATTACAATTTAGAACAAAATACAAATGCTACTATTATTTTTACAATGATAATTGCAAAATTAAAATGAGGTTTCCTACAATTAAGCAACATGTAAATGCATATATCATTCTATCAATCCATCTACCTATATCTGTCTGTCTTTCTGTATCCGACGTACAGTACATTTCTGTAAAATCGCCTGCACAAGTAGCTAGTACAATCCAATATGATAAACCTTGATGAATTGAACATTTTGAGAGGAAACATTGACTCTGGAAATGGGTGTGTCCGACTTGTTTAAATATTGTATATCACTTACACCTGTAGGCAATTATATATATACAGGTATAAATATTATGGATGCACTGTATGTACACTATGTATGCAGGTAGTTATCTAGGTAGTATACAATACGCGTGCATGCATGTTAGTATGCACCATTAAACAAGTACCGGTACTAAAACATCTTCAAATATATAAAGACAAAATCTTTGAAAAGTTCTGGGTGTACTTTCTTCATAAATGTTTAACCGCCAGGTCCAGAACCCAGAGTGCCTAAACTTGTTCCCACTCCTGCATAAACCAAATACCAGAAGCCGACAGGAATAAGGAAGGAAACTTTTACTATCAGTAATATATATATATATATAAAATCATCACCTAAATTATTACCTAAATAACACTATCCTGATCAAACAAAACGTAACCTAAACTAACTAACCAAGTTTATTTAACTTATTTAACTTATTAGGTTAATATAGATTAACCTAAAACACTTTGGAGAGAGAAATTCACAGTGCCGTGAATATCTTACTGGAGACATTATAGCCACAATACGGAATAACGTTTATATTGTGATGATACGACAAGTTATACTGTCGGCTCAATCATATTTTACACGTAAACCTAGAAATAGTATGAAAATTGTACCAATAAACCCACTCATGCTTCCACTCTCACTCTCTCTCTCTCTCTCTCTCTCTCTCTCTCTCTCTCTCTCTCTCTCTCTCTCTCTCTCTCTCACACACACATAGATACTAACCGGCTATTCACACAACTATAAATAAGGCTTGCACGAACATACACCCCGCCAGCATTAAAACGGTGAATTTAACGACCCTGATCCTTACATACGAGTGAAAATAAATCCCCGCGGACACACGCACACACACCCTTACATACACACACACACACACACATAAACAGACACACACCAGTATAGACCCTCTCAACCCACTTAATTGCTACCGGTAGATTAATACAAACGGTAAATATCAATAACCGGCAATTCCAATTTTCTGGCCCCCCTTATCACACATGTTTAATCCCATTACTGTTCCGACTAGTTTGTCGATTTTCAGAAGTTTCGCCCCATTTATCTGTCAATTTTAAGACGTGTTGTGCCATTTACGTGTCGATTTTTCCTGGCGAGCAATAACGAACCAGCAATTTAGGAGAACCGGATAATTTTAATACCGAAAAATAAACACATTTATCTCATGGAGGGGTCTTAGGGGTATTATTTATTATGTTCTCTCCACTAACCAACTTTAATCCTAAACTCGATTAATGAAATTAACAAACACATGTGGCAGTCCGGGGATTCAAACCCAGGACGCTCACACCGAAAATCAACACACTTATGCATTGCACCACGAAGACAGTTTTCAGATTGATGGTCTAGGGAGGAAACTTTAAACATAATAATAAATACAAATAAATAAATAAATAAATAAATAAATAAATAAATAAATAGTGAAATATATAAAATATAATCTCCCCTAAAGTTGGCAGTGGTCTACTGTAGTTGTCCCTGGTCGAGCTTGGACAATATTTGAGAACTACCGGTACATAATTGGTTCAAAGGGTCAACTGCTTCATTTGACGTGGAACCTTTTACCACCCACTGTTTATATCATTTGTCAGTTCTATAACAAATGTAATCAACAAACTTATCATTATTTGTGAAGGCTCAGTTGTATTAATGTAATGCTACCCATTGAGATCCGAACCGGAACGATTGGTTATGGGGGCTGTAATCATTGAACCACCAAGAGAGAGAGAGAGATAGACCCGTTGTGGGAGTCCACACTATCACCCTTCTATATTTGCACCTATACTTTGCTGTCTTGGTAAAGGAAATACATACTGAATTAATCTGAGCAATACTTAATATTCCAAGATGTGCTCAAATGTATTACAATAAATATACAATCACAGAATATACTAAAGATAAGGCGCGCGCACACACACACACACACACACACACACACACACACACACACACACACACACACACACACACACACCTTATTGTTTGCCCTTTTCCTCGAGAATGTATTTATCCGGGGTCACTGTGTCCACTGAGGAGGAGGAGGAGGAAGAATACGGGGAGATGAGGGGTAATGGTGGTTTATTACACACACACACACACACACACACACACACACACACACACACACACACACACACACACATGATCTATACATCTATCCATCTATCTATCTACCTATCAACACTTATATATCTCTCTTGTTATCTTTCTACATAAGTGAGTAGGTGATGGGGTTTAATAAAGTGCATTATTATATTAAATTCCTTACCGATTGTACTTCCTCCTTCATCATCATCATCTCTCTCTCTCTCTCTCTCTCTCTCTCTCTCTCTCTCTCTCTCTCTCTCTCTCTCTCTCTCTCTCTCTCTCTCTCTCAGGAAGGTCCCCTCACTCACTCCAAGTTTCATATCATTAAAGCTGGTGTAGCCAACCATCGTCCCTGGCAACCATATTCTCTCTCTCTTCTTGGAACGAGTCAAAAGATAGGGGGTGGTGAGAGAGAGAGAGAGAGAGAGAGAGAGAGAGAGAGAGAGAGAGAGAGAGAGAGAGAGAGAGAGAGAGAGAGAGAGAGAGAGAGAGAGAAAAGGGGAGGGGGTAGTAATTCGTCTGCATATTCCTCCTAAACCATCGTTCTAGCTACTATAAAGCTATCTATTACCCAAATATCATGCTATCTATGTCTATGAATAAATTTATCTACTGAATAAATTTTATCTATTTATTTACTTTTACCTCTGCAAACAAAGTTGGACGGAGGTTTTGTTTTCGCCTCCGTTGGTTTGTCTGTCTGTTTGTTATCTTGTCTTTAACAAAGATATCTAAGACAGTGCAATTTGGTGGGCAGATAGGATAAGCGCCAAGGAAGAAGTGATTACATTTTTGACGCAATCCATAAGTTATGAACCGATTTTCACGAAATTTGGTGGGCAGGTAGGGTATGCGCCAAGAAAGACATTTAGGCGGCGATCTGGATCATGTCACACTGGTGTCATTGTTGTGTATTTTAGTTTATTGTGACAAAGCCAGCGTAGGCGGAGGTATGAGCTCTACCTAGTGCCCCTCTATTTCTAGTCTATATTACTTCCATTACCTTCAAATTATGTACCACATACAGTACATTTCACTTAATATATAAACTAACACAGATTTCCTGCCCCATTGACGAACTGTCTAAAAGTATTCGTACTTGTTATACATTAATTCAATTTGTGTTATAGTACAAAGGAAAGCAAGCAGCAACCAAGCTACTGATCCTTACAGGGCTGCTTGTATCTAACTACCTAAACTATTATGTAGGAGAGACAAGACGGCTTAGAAAGGACAGGATTTAACTTTTCCATTCAGAATGAAATACACTGACATGGTACTCGGCAGAACATTTTGAAAATAGAACTATCTTACAATAT